>OY987328.1:33375300-33846727 GCA_963920685.1 Polydrusus tereticollis | reverse complement strand
AGTCTAATTACAACTTCTTCACCTCTAAAATTAACCGGCCTCGAATCTTGATCCAATAGGGTGAGGGAAATATTTTAAATGCTTGTTTCTCTTACCGGTAGAAAAATTAAATTTCTTGGCTCGATATTTATACTGAAGCCAGGATCGACTGTTGGAGAGAATTCGTATAAGGTATGTGAAGGATTATTTGTATAATACGAACCGGAAATAATATTGCACTCTATGCGTATAGTAACAACTTGTATTATTTCTACAGGTAGATCTGATTCATGCACAACACCTGCTGTTAGTTTACGTTGAGAAAAACCTAATAATCTTGCTATACTATCTTCTGGCTGAAAATTTAGGTCGTATTGGCTTCTCAACTCGCACCTTAGCGTATTATTATTAGGTTTCAACGAAAAGACGTGATTGCGCTCGTCTAAAGTAGCGTGTGAATCAAGAATGCGATTCTGAACAAACGTTTCGATATCCTGCAGTTCGTACGACCCCGTAGGTATCTTCAATATCTTTTCCACGTTATTTTCAGTATAGTAAATCTTGTTTTTTCCTGATTCAATGTTTGGAATAGTATTCCAAGTATTCAGCGATATAAGTGCAAGAGAGTATTCGTAGTTTGGGTCAAGTTCTATTGGAGGAACAAAGTGTGCTTCAAGCTGGTGAGAACGACCTTTTAGCGTAAACGTCTGAGACATGACTGTTGTAAGGGACTTTGAATGATATGTTTTATAGAGATTTATTGTAGAGAAAAGCCAATGCTAGATGTCCACAATTGGATGATCCAAAGTCCTGATACTGATCGTAATTAAAGCAAATTTTACAATTTTTCATATATTTTATAAATTCCTTGGGTGGTTTCAAATTGCCAAAACTATCGAAATAAACAACTTTATCACCGCGTTTCTTATAAGCTACCCAATGTGTTCCGAATCCGACGTTTCGATCTAAATTGACAACACCACACTCAGTATGGTTAGGTGATTTTGGAAGAGTATCTCGCATAAAGACCCCCCTAAAGTTGGGTATCTTTAATTGAGATGTATAGTTTTTGATGTCTTCATCGGTTAATGGGCGTTTGGGCAGCTTCAGTGGTAGTTTTTTAGCATTTTTCTTAGATATAATCCATACCCCGATTTATACTTCTTTAAATATAGACCGCTACCCTTTTTCCCTAAAGCAATGGCTTTCATCGTCTCATTGTGGCGTTTAGCTTCTTGAAGCTTGTCTCTCCCACTTTGAACATCATTGACGGTTTTTGCAATACCGGCCACCCCGCCGCTGAGAGCACCCAAAGCACTAAGCCCGGCAAATATTGGTATCAAAGGAAGGATCCCGCCAGTCTTAGGGAGTGGTATAACCCTCGGTATATTAATTTTTCTACGTCCACCGGCTTTCTTTATCGACATGCGTGCTGCTTTTAGTAAGTTACTCAAGGTCTTTTTCTTGGTTATATCACCAGCGCCGTGTTTACTAAGCTTATTCACAATCGAAGTCAAGCTTTTGCACCCCGCCCCCAACTTACGTTTAACCTTCATAGCGTTAGTGACTAGCCAAGCTGATGTTTTTTCGCCAAAACTGGAGTCGTTGGCTTTCATGCGCTCCCACGCTCTATTTTCAAGTATTTTATCTGCCTGATGTCTTTGTTTCAAGTCTTGAGACTGAGAGTATGCAATATCGTGATCTCGACAAAAACTGTCCAATTTATTTTTTGGGGGATCACCTCGAGCTAAACGTTCTTTTAATCGAGTGCCGGGACCACAATATGAATAACCAGGTAAATGAAGTTCAAACGGGAGTCGATTTATGGTACTATTTAAGACACCTGCACCCTGCAACGTTGTCATTACAAATAAAGTTCTTGAAGAGAAAAGAGTGTATTTATAGTAATGCGGAAGCAGAAACAAAAACACCACCTAAATATTCAAAATTTCGATATGCCCAAACAGAAACAAACAAACAAACACGGGCAGCTTTTTCCAAACACCATTAGGGCGTTAATATGTGGACCGAGTAATTGTGGAAAAACCAATGTAATGATGAGTCTATTAACTGATGCCAATGGTTTAAAATTTCAAAATGTGTACGTTTATTCGAAATCTTTACAACAGGAAAAATATGATTTCCTCCGAGAAACATTGAAACATTGTCGTTTGGGGTATTTCACATATGGTGAGAATGATGATGTAATAGACCCGTCAACTGCTCAACCCGACTCTGTATTCATCTTTGACGATGTGGCTTGCGAGAAACAGGATAAAATTAGAAATTATTTCTGTATGGGCCGTCATAATGATATCGACTCATTTTATCTCTCGCAAACATATTCAAAAGTACCCAAACAGTTGATTCGCGATAATGCCAACGTGTTAGTTTTGTTTAAACAAGACGAGCTTAACTTGAAACATATTTATAGCGATCATGTAAACACGGACATGTCTCTCGATTCGTTTAAACGCATTTGCTCTGAATGTTGGAATGATAAATATGGGTTTTTAGTCATGGTAAAAGACAACGACATTAATAAAGGCAGATATCGTAGTAAATTCGATACCTATATAATACTATAACGTCATCATATGTAGTTAGTATCACCGTCATCATTGTAAAGTATAGACCATTTAGTCGCAATGTCTCGACAATTTAACAGCTATGATAAGAATGTTAAACGTCGAATAATTGATGCCTCTAATACAATAAGAAGAAAATACTTGGCTTTAAAGCTGGAAAGAAGCGAAGAAGATGCTGCGCTTAACAAGTTTTTAACACCAGTTACTACCCCGCTAAATATGCTTGTACCGCTTATGGAAAAGAGAGCCAAGAAGCCAAAGATTAAAACTGAACCGACAGAGACGATTGTAAAAACAAAACCAGAAGAAGTTCAATTTTTGCCCAGAGAAGCGGAAGTTAGGTATGGAGATTTGGTTGATAATGAGGAAATCGAGGATGATGTGTTTGAAGAGAATACCCCACAAGATTTAAAGGAGGTATTTGAAACTACTATGAGAACGAATCCGGCAATTTTCGAGGAATTTACCAGTCAATATCCTCCAATTTCTCACGAATATTTAAAAATGTATTGGACAAGTTCCCCTGATTTGGATGACTCACAAGGTCTAACATACAATTTTGAAAATGGTAAATGGACAATGGGCTCTCTGTCGGTGGACTTTTTGCAAAATGGAGACATTAAAGTAGGCGATGTCGCTTATCCAGGAAGTCAGGGTCTATATGAGTTATTGTTTTTAAAGAATCCCATCAATCGTAAGAAAGATGATGAGGTGCATTATAAAGACATATTAGTGCGCACTAATGCATATAGGCGGTTAAGTAATGGTCAACTAAAAGGAAGCAAATCGGAAAAATATAAAAGTATTATTAGACCGCTACTAACATCTTCAACACGAGGATCAACGTCCTTGTTGCAATCATCGGCATCTTCTCATGCTAGAAATCTTAGAAGTTCTTCGAACAAAACACCGCCTATTAGTAGAATGCCTGTAACAAGATCTAAACTGAAATCTGGGAATGCATTAATGGAGTACAACGAAAGACCAAAGGAATTTGTATATTACGACGATGTAAATGAACTAGTTGAGCGAATGAAGAAGCTTGAAGCCTCCGAACATGTTGGTAATAATAATAATTGGAACGAGATTCAGAATATTTTACAGGAATTGCAGAGACTTGGAATTATTGAATTCTATAAATAAACATGTAATTCCTTAAAAGCATCATTAAAGTATTAATCATGAATAAGTTTGGACGTTCTTTACCTTCCCCCTACAGGGTTCCGAGAGTTTTACCAGCACCCACCATACTTTCCTTCACTAGGGATGGTGATTACAATTTTAGGGAACATAAGCTTTGTAACGTCAGTCCCCCAACAGATGATACAGATGCTGTTAATAAAAAATTTTTAGATGATGCAATTTCTGTTCTTTACATGAAAATTATTGCTTCTTCAAACGAGTGTGTTAAGCTGGTTAACGATACTACCAATAACATCGAAGGTCGCATGAAGGCTGTATCTGCAGAATTACGCGATTTAAATGATCGTTTGCTAAAGTCTTCTACCAGTATTTCAAGAATAACAAGAGATATTTCAACAATTAATGATCGTTTTAATGCAATTGATGTTAAATTGAAATTAGTTGACAATTACCAGCAAGAAGCCATGAAAATAGTGCAACCAGAGTTCGATAAACTCAAGGACCCCTTACATAGTTACATGCATGTAAAAATCGAAAATTCTTTTGCACCTTTAGCTGCAGAGTTGAAGAAACTTGATGAAAAAGTAACTAAATTAGCAGATACAGTTGATAGGGGTATATAAATTGTCTAACATGTTTCAAATATTTCACTTTATTAACAAAATGCCCAAGGGTGTCATCACTAAGGCGCGAGAACAGGTTGTTAAAGAGTTACACGCCCCAGCTCGTTCGAAATTTAAACGTCGTAGATTTATCCAATATGGTTTAGATGATACATTTGCATCCGATCTTGCGCAACTCGATCAATATGCGCGCGAAAATAGGGGGTATAAATACATACTTGTTGTTATCGATTCGTTTTCGAAATTTCTCTGGGCAAGACCCATAAAGGCGAAAACTGCTCAAGAAGTAACCAAAGCGATGGAAAATATTTTTAGACACGAAAAAGTTAGTTACAGATAATGGAAAGGAATACTACAATACAAGTTTTCAAAATCTTATGAAGACGCATAAAATACATCATTATAGCACTTTCAGTATCTTGAAGGCTTCAATTGCGGAGCGAGTAATTCGAACAATTAAAGAAAAGCTTTTTAGATTGTTTACTTTAAATGGAAATCATCGATGGATTGATTTGTTGGAGGAAATCGTGAATACATACAATGCTACTAAACATCACACGATTGGCATGAAGCCGTCGGATGTTAATAAGAGTAACGCGGATAAGTTATTAAACTCTGTATATACACATCTAAAGGTTGTGGGGAAACAAAAATATGGGGTTGGGGACATTGTTCGTATAAGTAAATCCAAGCATGTCTTTGAAAAGGGTTATGTACCTAATTGGACAACCGAGCTTTTCAAAATTTCCAAGGTTAATATAACAAATCCTACAACCTATATATTGGAGGATATGCAGGGACGACCAATCAGTGGAGGATTTTATGAAGCGGAATTACAGAAAACTAAACAGTCCGATGTATTTCTTATTGAAAGAATTATACGGAAAAAGGGGAAGAAAATGTTTGTCAAGTGGCTTGGCTTTGATAATTCACACAACAGCTGGATGGACATGATAAAAGATGTTGTTTAGTTTGCTAGAATTGAGTGTTATGCAGACTCATTTGGATAAATACGTCATATTTCGTAATAATCAGCTAGTATTATAGTATAAGATGTACTGCAAACAGTGCCACTGTGAGGTGACTAAAGGTCATAATCGTACAACGAAACATAAGGAAAACTGTGGGGAGATTGTAGGCTCTGGTATTAAACTTATTCAAACAGCTTTTAAGAATAGAGTGAATACCTATCACATATCGACAAATAATAATTTGACTGATGTTAAGCTGTTCCTGAAAGACTTGAAACATAAGGTTCTAACGGTGTTAGCGGAGCAGTTGAGTCTTCATCGAGCTATATCAATGAATATGGAACTTTATGGTGTATATCTACAACCATCAACGCAGGAACAAGAAATTAAATCATTTAATTCGAGATATAGCGTGATTCATCCAGGTACTAATTTAGAACATGTGTTTGAACTATATAAAAATAACCTACTTAAAAAAGCTTTAGAATTTACCGAGATGGGTAGCGGGTGGGCCTTGTCGCAATTTTTATTCCTAGAACTTAATATTAATAAATATTCAGGAGTGGGGTAGTCAGAGTGTAGTCGATAATTTGCTTGGACGGTTTCAGTACTTATTTAGTCATGGGCGAATACGTTGTTGAAGAAGATTCAAGAAGTTTGTCTCCTTGGAGATATCTTGATAGCATGATATTAAGAAGTAGAGAAGACATTAAGAATGAGAAAAAGCTGTTGAACGAGGTGCATTATTCCGCTGGAAATTATAAGATAATCGTTGGCCTTAGTGTAGCTAGAGGAATGGTGCCGAGTGTGAAGTGAATAAATACTGTTTTAAATTTACCTGAGGAAAAAGTTGCAGCATCACTAGCCAATTTCGAGTGGCATGAGTTTCTCGAAATCGCGTCCAAAATTGTTGAAGATGATACATTATTAAGAATTGATTCTGAAACTGAAAATTTTACAGTGTCGTCCGTTACATTGTTGAGTGAAAAAATAATAAATCTTGTGTGTAATAATACAACGTTATGTTTCTGTTCTCATGACATAACCTCATTTGTTAGTATAAGTCACATTATTAATTATAGATTGAACCTGATAAAAAATTTAGATTTTATGGCATTTTAAGATAACTTTTTAAATTATATGAACATTAATGAAGACATCCAAGGAAACTTTTTTGAGATTATTAAAAATATTTGTAGTTTAAACATGTCTGAACAAGCTATTTACATGTTGGAACTAATACACTTTAATCCCAAGAAGGTACTAGATGACTTTGATAGAATACAAATGTGTAATATTTGATGATAATAAATGTATATTAACCCGTTTTATTGGTTTTATTTCATAGTATTCTTACAACACTTTAGATAGCAACATCTCCTAAAATGTGTGGAGATGATGGTTATAGTTTGCTTCGTAATTTTGAAGATAGGCTAATTACGTTCGCTAATTGGCCTAGCAAGCTCAATCCTGAAGAGTTGGCAAGTGCGGGGTTTTATTACACTGAGAGATTGGATATTGTCAGGTGTTCATTTTGTCATTGTGAGTTTGATGGTTGGTATGTGGGAGATGATCCTTTGAAAGATCATTATAAGAATGTCAAGCATTGTAAGCTAGCTAAAGTCTTATGGAGATGCCGCCAATTGAGAAAAAATAAACCGATAAAGTGTACAAAAGGGAAGAAAAACAAGAGTTTCTCATATACCGACGCCATTTGTATGCTAGTAATATTTATAATTTTTATGAGCGTCTGGTACCGATCTCGTGAAGTAATAAAGGTTTTAGGGAATGGAATTTAGATCATTCTGCCTACAGTCATGGCGGCGTTAAGTTCATCCTATATTCTCTTGACTGCCTTAGTACAAAATGTGTTTTACGTTTACGCTCCGTATAATGTATTGAATGCATCGGTAATGTTGGGAACTCCACCCTTTTCTGCAAACAACACATGGCTTCAAATGACATATGAACAAATTGATAATAGACATACGGCTGTTTTTAAATCAAACGCTCCAACAGTTGGTGATTTACGATATAAGGTTAGGTTTTAGTTTAGAGACCTGACTTTTGGCGAAACCGAGTGGAGGACGCTAATAAACCAAAATGCTTCTCACAATTCTCCAATAGTGGATGGATATGCTGGAACACATGGTGTGCTTAGTTTAATTGTATTTATATGCGTATCTTGTACCATTTTACTAATTAATCTATTGCATACCTTTATTAAGTCAAGGTATAGATAAATAAATAATTTTCTATAATTTTGATGTCTTTTCTTTTATTTAATATATAACCCATATCCGCGAAACAATTTTTTTCTCGCACATGCGGACTGTTAAATTTGGTTCTATTTACTCAATTAACCCCGTTCCTTTTCTAAACAACTTATGACGTCACCCTAAACACGCGACATGTATTAGCTATACTAAGGTTACAATTTCATCGGGAATATATATTTTAGGGAATTTGTGGGGGATCTGGGAGGTCTTTGTATACTTACTTTATATCTTCCCTGTATAGATTTTTGTATAAAATTATGCAAGTAATTATCTGTTTAAGAAATGCATTTTTGCATATAAATGACCCAATATTTGTTGTTGTAAATTACCTGTAGCCAATTAGCATAAATAAATCATTATCTAGACAAGCCTCGTGTATAATTAATGGTTTGCATATTGATTATACATTCGCATCGCCCTCGTCAAGGTTATTTTCCATCCTTTGACCTGACAATCGATTATTAAAATTCAATTAAAAGCTTGAAGGATATAATAAAATTTGAAATACAGGGGGGATCTTCAAAATACTTTTGTGATTTGGCCCGATCAACCCCGTTCTTTTTTTAAACTACTTATTACATCACCCTTAGCACGCGACATGTATTTGCAATCTTTCGCCCCCCTGCCGTTTGGGCATTAGCTATACTAACTTTGGCCCTATTGGCCCGATCAACCCCGTTCTTTTTTTAAACTACTTATTACATCACCCTAAGCACGCGACATGTATTTGCAATCTTTCACCCCCCTGCCGTTAGGGCATTAGCTATACTAACTTTGGCCCTATTGGCCCGATCAACCCCGTTCTTTTTTAAACGACTCATGACGTCACCCCAAACACGCGACATATATTTGCAACCTCTCGCCCCCTGCCGTTAGGGCATTAGCTATACCAACTTTGGCCCTATTGGCCCGATCAACCCCGTTCTTTTTTTAAACGACTCATGACGTCACCCTAAACACGTGACATACATCAGCTGTCGATTTTGACATTTGACAGGTGACATCTGACAGGTGACAATTCTTAATTGACAGGTGACAGGTGTCATTTTCGAGTCATGCGCAAGAACTCATTTCATAGACCTCAGCTGCGTATGCGCAATATCCTAGGTCCATTGGTTCCGGAGATATGAGTCATAAAAATTCCTTCCGAAATTAACATTGGAGGGCCCTATGGTGCAGAATCCCCCAATTATTACTACTACAGTTTTATAATAATTAACAAATAAAAAATAAAATACGCTCGAATACGATTTTGTTTTTAACAAGTTTCTTTTGAGTTTTGGGTTACTTTTTTTAGTAAGCAGAAAGTGACACATATACAATTCTAACGTTAACTAACTTCTTTTTAAACTGAAAAATATTATAGCTTTGTCGTAAAACCAATTTTTTTTTTATGACAAGGCACAGCACTGCAGGATAAATCCTTTATGGCGCTCTAGGAGCGGTGCGTGTGCGCAGGAAACTATTCACGTTGGTCTTGAATCTTTGGAGATTATACTCGTTAGGGAACACGATCTTAGGGAGGTCGTTCCAGAGTGATGACGTTCTCCAGATGAAAGAATTTTGAAACAGTGTCGTTCGAGGGACACTAAGCTGAACCACGTACTGGTGGGCTGCAGTGGCTCGTCGTGTATTTCTACCATGCACCGCTCTGGGTGGTATCAAGCGGGCAACCTCAGTTGAACACTACAAAAAAAATTTAGCAAGTTCTTGATACGATATTATTTTAGTCTTGACAGTCGTGTCGAATATTATTAGCAGTACCTACCAGATTTTGTAAAAATTGTAAATGTGATTTTGCTCGCTAATAAATAAATAAGTAACAACGAAAATAGTTTATATGATGGTTTTATTAAATTAATATCTAAAATTACAGGAGTAACTTAGTTGTTAAACCAAATTTACATTTTATAACGTAAAATTACAACTGGAAGCAGCACATTAGTGTCATGCCTCATGGCTTTGTGTTTCATGTGGTGGGTTTTTCTCTATCTGCTGTAACTAGATATTCCAAAAACCTAAAATTATTAACAGCTTTTTACAAATTAATTTTTTACCTAGCTACAGGGCATCCTGGAATGTCACTCCTGAAGTTTCCCATTTGACAAACCTACTTTTATGATTACTCAAAAAAGGTTTGTTGAATGAGGATTTTGGAATGAACTTAAAAAATAAATCAGTTTATTTTAACATATTTTTAAATTGTATAGTAATTATCCCCATGGCAGAAAGCAAAAACTAAAATTTCTACACATTACTAACGTCGAATAATATATTATGTAGTTTATAGTAGATGAAAGCGAGACCTTCTATGAAGGGTTGACTACAGCCAATTAATGATAAGCCTTAGCACTTTCTTTTTATCAATTTTAAGTTTACACTTGCAAACGATTAGGTCAGGTTAGTCAACCGAAACGTTGTGTTCAAATCAAAATAAAACGAATAAGGATTCGACAAATTTCGACCTTTTTCATTACTTATATATTTAAAATAATCTTCAAGATTTTACCTATTTCTAAGGGACTCTGGTAGTGCAATTACTAATCTGCTGCAACAGCAGAAATGGCTTTTCCGATAAATATGATGATGTTTTGTAGCCTGAAATATAGATTTTATTTGAGTTTCTAGTGTTATGTGACAGAATGACGTAGTGGTGATAGACTTGGTCTAGATAACGTGGTAGCGTGGAGACCAAGTCAGTAACATTCCGCACAATTTAATGGAGACGTATCCCTATCTATCCTATAATCTGAATCGGGGCAAAAGCACTCTTGAAGAATCTGGAAGATCAGACGGTCTCTAGCAGTATCTCGAAGTTCTGATATCGTCGGATGTAGCCATTAATTAATATTGTTAGTACCTATTCAGATGCACTTACCAACCTGGACCTTGTCTGAAGCTAACAGTCAGTTGTAGCTGGGGAAGGATCCCTTACTCCTCTGGTCAGCTGGTCAGCAGGCACACGTATAGTATTACCCGCATCCGCGAGACTACCGCAAACCGCAGAATCCTCGTTAAGTGAACCTTATAAGTAGTTTGGTCAAGAATTCCTATTAGCCAAATAAAGCAACTACTTTTTCAAAACACTTAAAATCTATTTAACAAAGAAAAAGAAAGTGATATTTTACAATAAAGAGTCTTAAAGATATTTACAAAGAAATATTTACATCTAGTGAGAAGAGAGGTTTCAAAAGTAAAGCCCAACTAGATAGTTATTCAGTATTCAAACTGAACAATCGACATGCGTCTACTGATAATCCCCAAAATAAAAGATAATAAATTAATGACAATTAATTTTGAATGTAAAATCCCCAATAAAAGAAATAAAGAAATAGAACAGAGTGTTCTACCAGATGGTACAGATCTTACCCCAAAACACTTTATTAAACGATAAGAAATTAAATTGAACTTTTTAAAATTAAGAAGAGTATCACTTAACACGAGAATTAGTTAGTCGACTAGAAAGCTCGGTACAAATTTCGGAACTGATTTTACTGCGTTCTAGCAAAGATCTTGTAACCTATAGTACCATCCTCCCTTGACTCTCAAAATCTCGCCCTTTCAACTCTAAGCCAATTAAAACTCCCAAAACAAGCAATGGTCGTTCCCGTGTCTCGTACTGATGGTACTTTGACCAATGGCCACTGTAATTGCATTTTAACCCTCCTTGACCATCCCCTTAATATTTAGGCTGTTTGCCGATAGATGGCTCACCTAATCCACGAAAAGTATATAATTGAAAATATTGATTTCCTCTCAAAGAAAATGACTTTTTGACTGAAATTTATATAAAACAACAAAATCCTAATCTAATTATATCTAAAAAGAGCTAGACATGTTACAAAAAAACCTACAAGGTCGTTTTTTGCTTGTTTCCTATTTTATTCAGGTGTTACGTAGGAAAAATAAACAAATCTAGAACTTTTGTACAACGTGTATAGGGCAGATACCGGTTTCCGTCTTCGAGGCGTAACTTGTATCTATTTTTCCTTTTAATTCTAAACTATATGATTCAATTCCCGCGCATTCTTTGTTTTCGATAAACGTTGCATGTAATAGAAAAACATGTGTTGTCCCTCTGTAACTACCCTTGTATAGACGGGTATTTCTCAACAAAGAGACATTATTCTTTCAAGATATTTTATGTTTTTAAGATTATTTATAGAGAACATTTCTCCTTTGAATACAAAACGTGACAACCCCTAAAGATATTTTATGAGTATTGACTGTACTCAGGAAGTACCGTGACAAATGAATTTTCGTCCGAAAAGAAGTTTATATTTATTACTGAAAAAACGTTCGGTACTTTAGTTTAATATTTAATCTTTCAAAAGATAATAAAACCTTCCTTCAATTACGGGCCACATGTTTACGTATTCCCTGGGAAAGTTGTTTACAGCAAAGCAAGCTTTTTTAAAATATAGATGAATTAAAATAATTTCCTATTATTCTCTGCTGTTACAGTTATATCTGAAGTATATTAAAACTTGTAGGAGTGTTTTTTAGCAAACATCAGGGCACTAAGAATCAGAATACCAGGAAGTGTGAGAATCTAATGCTGTCGAAAGGTTTCTTTGCATGACTCAAGTGGGCTTAAGAAGTAGATTTTACGAATAATTTTTTTTTGAAGAATAAATAATCTTTGAAGTTCTGAGTTGTTTGTCCTCAGTAAAGCACAAGAAGAGTTAAGTGGCTGTGGGCCATAATAATATATATATTTAACAATTGTTTGGGGTTCATAAAGGTTTTAAGTTGACAAAGGCATAATAAGCAGTTTAGTTTTGCAGCAACATTGTCTACATGGGCTGTTTACTTTAATTGTGAGTCTAGGTGAAGACCCAGAAACTTGCATTGTTCTACTTTTGTATAGAATTATTATTTAATTTTAAGTATAAATCAGGAACCTGTCGCTTTTTATAGAACGCCATGTAATGGGTTTTATTTGTGTTAACAACTAGATGATTTGTTTGGCACCAAACAGAAAATCTAAGCAGAATTGTATAAGTTATTTCAAGTAGTTGATTAAGTGTAGAAGCAGGTATGACTACTGCTGCATCATTTTTCCAAATCGTTTATAAATAATGCAAAAAGCAAGGGAGAGATTACGCCTTCCTAGGGAACGCCCTATCTGATATTTAGTTTCTCCGAATAGGAGCCCTAAAGTTTTACTCTTATTTGGCGATTAGAAAAAAATGATTCCAGCCAGTCAGAAATATTACCACGTATTCCCATAGCATGCAACTTTCTGAGCAAGATGGCAGTGTCGACGCAGTCAAACGCTCGAGATCAATCGAAAAATAGAGCTATAGTATAGTAATTAGAATCTATTGTTTTATAAATATGTTCCAAGAGATCGTAAGCAGCTGTGCTAGTAGAGAAGTTTGAGCAATACTAATAAAAAATTAGGTAGGTACTATATTTCAAGACAGGACCTACCTTCACATTATTAGATAATTATCCTTTTATAGTAAATAAAATTGAATCGAGTTTAATTACATTGGAATCTTCTTGAGTCCTGATAGGTGCTGGTAATTTTAGGTTGGTCATATCCTATAACATCACATTATATCACTGAGAAAAAGGCTAAAATAAAAAAAAAACTAAAATTATACAATACATACTTTGCTTTCACCTCGAATAATCTCTTGAGTTATCTGTCTAGTTGAAAAGCATCTCATACCATAATCTCTTTTTTTCTAAGTGAGTTTTCTGACACAAGTTGTTCTCAATTTGTGTTAAGCAGATAAATTATTGAGTACTTTAATTTTCATGCAGCAATCACATTCTACTGATGTTAATACATAAGTGCAAGCCGGACTACAAATACAAATACTAATAATCTTTATTCCCAACAGGAGCCCTAAAGTAATTAAAAGTATATTTAATATGAAGTAGTAGGTAAATACATAATTGTCGCATAATTGTTTAATAACTAACCTCTTTAGGTATCAAATATTTTCTTTTACCATTTTCTTGGTGAAAACTTGTCACAGTTACCAATTGAAATAAACTTTGTTTCGTGTCTGTGTTCTTTACTGGTTAATACTTTGATTCCAATCCATATTCTAAAAAAAAAACGGCTGTAATAATGTAAATATGTAAACAAGCAGTCAATTGAAATATAGAAATAGGTACTTACGACATAAAATAATGTATCTAGAACGCACACTAAAACTTATACTGTTAACCCATCGGAGATTAAAAGAGCACAGAACTTTAAAAACTTATAAAAGGAGTAAAAGCCCGGGGCCCACCTTTCAAAATATACGGATCTCTAAAATCTATACTATTTTTAGGTTAAGAATTCTGACACTTAATTCTGACAATCACATCCGATAACTTAACAGCTCAGCTGTTTCTCAACCACAGTGAAAAATCAACAAGTAGGCCGTTTTCAGTTGTTGTCATGGAAACACTTACGTTAAAAGTTAAAGTGAGCATTAGATCATAGGGCTGATTGACATGGAAACTCAAACTATCCCAAAATGTCATCAAGTTCAGATGCAGGACATTCAAGCGATGAAGTCCGAAGTGTTGTAGTAAATATTCAACATAGAGCGGTACGTAGGGGCGGTAGGTTCAGAGCTAGATTTTGCATAGTTCAATCCTATGTAAAATGGGGCCTTCCCGTCAATTTATGTATGCATTGCTCCAGAAGTAGATTTAAAGGTTTGAATGATGTTAATTTCATTCAAACTCATATTACTGTAGGATACATAAGGGCGATGCAAGATCACTCGAGATGTAGTGATTGTCGTGTAAGATTCTTTACGGTCTTTCACCAACAATCTTGCATTATTTGAAATAGAATGTAAGTTCTATTACAAAAAAAGCTACTACTACCTACCGCCCGAACCCTGACCCACCCTAACCCCCTTCCCCAGGTCCTCTTCGGAGGACCACATAAAGACTTGAGCGTAGTTAGTTGTTTAATGTCACATAAATTGGAGGGTATAGTAAAATTTACACCCCACCCCCTAAAATATGGTTATAAATACGTGTGCGCGTATCAGAATGTATCATTTCTCATCCAACCATGGACGCTAGCAGACCCTGACCACCAGGAAGCGGAAGGTTGAGTATTGGCTGGCATCAAAAAAAATTTTTTTGGATAAACCAGTAGCGGTGGTGAAGCCGACAATTCAAACACCACCACCTCTGGTAGCACCACCACCTGAGGTAGTGGTGATTGACGACGACGACGAGGAAGAAAGAGTTGGGGCGCCCGAACCACCACGTTGTCATCGTCGAGCGGCACTGCGATCTGTGCAGGTCGCCAAAGGGGAACAGCCGAATTAGCTGGTTTCCCTCAACCAACAAAAAAACGGTCCCTTTCAGGACCACACTTATACTTTGAGCGTAGTTAGTTAGTTAGGAAGAAATCCCATTTTTGGGATGATACAATACCAACATGTGGTATTTGTTATCATCGCATAATAGAAAAACTTCAAGGGATTTTCTGCAGTACATAATTCATCGCATTTCTCTCAAATTAGTTAAAAATAAAAATGTTGTGTTTGATTGTGTTACTATTGGTAGAGACCGAGTAATGTTTATTATAAATGGCTATATGGCACATCATTCAAATATTATTATCCCCACTACAATGATAGCATATAAATACTAGTTCAGCTTCACAATTAATTCATATACATCTTGGACATGGTCCAAGAAAGACCTGCAAGCCGTGGCTCGTCGCTGTTTAGCGATGATACTGTTTATGTTAATCAACGCAACAGACCACCGCCATCGAGGCCAGTTGCAATTTTGGACATGGCCCAAGAAAGGCCTGCAAGCCGTGGCTCGTCGCTGTTTAGCGATGAGACTGTTTATGTTAATCGACGCAACAGACCACCACCATCGAGGCCAGTTGCAAATGTTGAGTCCACTGGACCGGACTCCACATCGGATGCGGGACCGGTAGAAGTCAGCGATGACTTTAGCGGTCCGGCGGATCTTGGTGGGATTTTGAAGATGATATGGACGCCGGTCCTACGGACTCAACCACTTCGTAGAAAAGGACTACGATAAGTCCTATTTTCTTTCCTATGCGACCGCTTGAACCCTGACACCCCCCCGCCCCCCCAGGTCCTCTTCGGAGGGCCACATAAAGACTTGAGCGTAGTTAGTTGTTAAATGTCAATTTTTATCCCAACGTTTTACGGCAAAATTTTTTTAAAGGCATAAATGAACTTTCGTCATACCTACGAAATTTAAAGTTCTTACAATTTTTCAAGTATTTACCGGTTTTTGGGGTAAAATTTTTTTACTGAAAAAACAGTTATTTAAAAAGATTCCATTTCTCTCGACAAATTGTTAATTTTTGTAAAATAAAAAATATGTAAATTTTCAACTTTTAAGAATTTTTTTCGGATACATGCCAACATTTGGGGAAAAAATGTTATACTACAAAAACGCTTATTTACCTCTAGAGATTCCATTTTAATTAAGAAATCGTTAATTTTTGCAAAATATAAAATATGCAAATTTTCAACTTTTAAGAATTTTTTTCGACCACTTAGCGATATTTTATAAGAAAATGTCATTATAGAATATTTTTTGGCATATTTTTCTACACCAAATTGCAGAAGAAAAATTTAAAAATCTCCAAAAATCTGTTGGGGGTTATAAAAAGATGGGTGAAATAACGAAAACTGCACTTTAAAGCTTCACAGTGTCTTAATGGTAAGTCGTAGAGAAAAACTTTTTGAGTAAATGTTTGTTGAAATTTTGTAAGGAAAATTATCGTCAAAACAGATTTAAAATCGAATGAGATAAAGAGGTTTGTTAAATTATTTTAAAGTCAGAGATAGATCTAGCTCGCTTATGCGTAATTGGAATGGGAAAAACACACTTGGAGGTGGTAGGCAAGGTTCGGTTTATACGTTTTTTTTTTTTTTATAAGTCCACCATCCTCCCAAACCCGCCCACCCTTGGACGGGTTCTAAATCGATTGCGGGGGGTCCCGTCAAGCTGAGATACGACAAATTTTCACGGACGAACTTTTTTATTTATGTTTTTCTTTTTAAATAAAATTTTTTTAAAGATTCTTCACTTAATTTGTACCATCTTTTATACGAAGCTTTTTTTTATGGGACTGACAATAAGGAAGTTCTGATACTTGACACTAAAAATGCTATTTTTTTATAAATTGTTATAAAACTTGCTTCATATTGTTAATTTTTAAAATTAAAAAATTCCATAATTTAGCTCACGAGTAGACGAATCTTTTATGTCGAGTACAACTTTTATGTAGGATGAGCGAAAAGCCTAAAAATTAAACATTTTTAAAAAATAGCCAGGTGGGGCATGCCATGCATTTAATATTTCGATTTTTTATATAACAAAAAATAGCGGTGTTAAGAAATTTAAAAAAATACCATAATATAGTTCGAAACCGGCCGCATCTTATTTATCATGCAACTTTTGATGTAAAAAATATGGAAATACCTCAAAATAATTTTTAAAATCAAAAAATAGAAATAAAACTCGACATATATAATATTGAAAAAATGAAAAAGGGTTTTCAAAATTTAAAAAAATGCAATTTTAAAAAATGGGAGCTTATAGTTTACATCTAGTCACACATTTTCACTTCAATACTTTTTTCTCTAAAATTATGGCAAATGCCTAAAAAAAAAATTAATAACAAATATGAAAAAAAAAAAAATTTTCAACTAAATGCAATTTAAAAAACGGGGATCTATGGTTTACACGAAGGCAAACATTTTACCTCTTTTTCATTTCTACGTAAAATTACAGCAAATGCCTAAAAAAATTAATTAATAACAAATATGACGGAGGTAAAACCAAAAAAAAATTTTTTAACTAAATGCAATGTAAGAAATAGGGATCTATGGTTTAATCAAAGGCAAGCATTTTAGCTCTTTCGCATTTCTGCGTAAAATTACAGCAAATGCCTAAAAAAAATTAATTAATAACAAATGTGAAGGAGGTAGCACCAAAAAAATTTTTCAACTAAATGCAATTTAAAAAAACGGGGATCTATGGTTTAAACGAAGGCAAACATTTTACCTCTCTTGCCTTTCTCCTGTAAAATTACAACAAATGCCTTAAAAAAAAATTTAAATACGAAACGGGTAGTACCAAGAAATTTTATTTTAAATTGTGATTTATTGTAAACATAAGTCAAACATTTTAAGTTCAATACTAGCTAGCCAATCTAAGAGAAAAAGTGCGCTGATTAGGTACTGACGAATGACAAAAAAAAGCAAAGTAAACCATAATATAATGTTTATTAGTAGCAATTTCTATAATTATATAACAGTTTTACATTCGATGCTGCACAGTGCCATGGATGCATCGTTTTGTGGAAAAAACACTCTGGAATCTTCTTAAATTTACTTAATTTCGGTTCTCGCTTACAGGGAATATTTGTAATAATTTCTTCGCTTATAAACCTCTTTAGGAAATTTGCCTTCTCACTTCCTTTTACGTATATCCTGGGGATTGGTATAATTCCAACACATGTTTAAATATATTGTTAATTTCACAGAGTTCTACGTTTCCAGACTCTTACTTCAGTCCATGATACTTTTCGGCCCATTTGACATGTTTTAGCTCCACAAGGGATAACATATTTTTCGCAAAAGGAGCTTTAAATAGATCGTGGCTTGCAATCGACTGATGTGGTTAGCGAAGGAAATATAGTTTTATACAAATCTATTCGATTTAATAATTTCTGGAATTCGCTAAAGTAAAATTTCTTATAACTTCGTTTGTTTATGTGTACAGTTTCGTGATGCGCATGAGTTGTGCTTTTTGATTCTATAAATACGGTAAACCATTACGAGAGAGCACCATTCGCTTCGAAGTTTCGATATGGCTCCGATCAACGCATACTTAAGCGAAAGATTCCCTGGTAGGACCCATGCTGTGGTCAAACCAACAGCTGTTTATGGGAAGCGTCACTGTGTAAAGTGCAATCGACTGAGTGAAACAATTAGCCCTTCGGGCTTGTGTCGTCTATGCTGTCAAGCCTGTAAGCTGCTCAAGATAAGCGTGAGGAGGCGGTGTGTGCACCATCGACGCAAAAGGCCAATCCATCCGACAACGCAAGCAGTTCCTGAGCCGGCTGTCCCAGCCCAGCCGACAACGCCCGCAATGCCTGACCCACCCCAACCATATCGAGCTGCACCCCGCTCGATTTTGCTCGCCCGTGGTGAGGTGCCGAGGAACTAGGCACCTCACGCAGACCCACCACCCCCCAGCCTACCAATCGGCCCTTTTCAGGGCCACCCTAATGTTTTCAACGTAGTTTAGTTGGCACTCTGTGTGCGATGTTGTGTTTTAGATAAATACAATATTTCAATGCAAAGTCTACAAGTTTAGCTTCTTATGGAGGCTAAACTTTTTTCAGGGCTTGTGCATTAGTCCTACTGGTGATCACACATAAAATCAAACAGGGGTTTTAATGTTGATTTTTTTATTGTAAAAACTATCATTATTTTTACAATTTTTACAGTAATATACATTCCTAATATCTACCTCTTAAAATCTAATTAAATCTATACATCCGCGGCATAAGAAAAATTATTTATTTATTCATTTACAATATTTTATGCCTGTCACAATTTTTTACAATTTTTACAATAATGTACATTCCTAATATCTACTTCTTAAAATCTAACTTAATCTATACATCCGCGGCATAAGAAAAGTGATTAAATTGTTTCCGCTTATATTTAGCCACTTTTCCTTGTGCCGCCTCCATCCTTTTTCTTAATTCTAAAATCTGTCTTTCGCAGTCCGCCACTTCACTTTCACCCTGTTCCATTTCAGGAGCCAACAACTGCCTTAGGCTAAATGCCGCCGTCACCGTGTCCCTTTGGCTGGATGAAAATTCGCCCAGCCACTGAGGCTCACTTTGAGACAGCATCTTCTTCTGAGCAATTGAACGCTTCTTGAATGGCCTCCGTCGTCCTAAAATCGGAGATTCGGGTCTCTCGGGCATCTTGAAGGAATCACCCGAATCTCCGACCACAGTTGTAGGTGCTGCTTCTGCTGTCACTTCGGACTCCTCGACAGCAACAATGACGTCCGGCGTCAAAGATTGTCTGGGTCTGGAGGCTGCGGCGGCGGCGGTTGTTGCGACTGTTGGTGATCGCGTTGTCAAGTCAGGAGCAGGAACGTTTTCTTTCTTTATTTTCGCATAAAAAGCAACCTTGGTACTGCTAACCCGACTTCGTGGCATCTTCAGCAGCTGCTTTAACTTGCCACCATCACCGCCACTACCGCCAGCTGCTGGGCTCGCCTACCTCACGACAACGTCGCTAAGGATGATGACATTTGCGTCCCGCTTCTGTTACCGAATAGAAATCTCCACCACCATCTCAGCACATGCCGCGTCCTCGGCCTGTTCCACCGCACCCTGCTCAGTCAGGTTGCGCTGTTCTAGCACCCATTTTTCACCGTGCGCGGTGTTAACACTGATGAGGGGGTCAAACCCCTCTAACATTGCTTCTTCAGCCGCATTTCCGAAACTGAATAAGGACATTAGGTCACTCTCCATTTTTCTAACTTTGCTTTTTGTCTTTAACGCCACTAATACACAAGTCGTACAACAACTGTGAACTGATCTGCTGCTCTTGCGTCGGCTGCCTTTATACACATCAAGACCACCCCCACTTCTCGAACCCAACCAACAAGTTTACCGTCTTCGGTCTTTCTCGAGGTCACCACTTTCCAAGGACGAATCTACTGTTTGAGCGGATCGTTCAGGTCTTAGCTAGTTGAATAACTTAATTTATTTTAAAATTTCCTTATTTTCAATCATATAAGTTATATTACATAAAATAATTTTTTATTATCTTTCAGTTACAAATGCAATCAAGGCGTTCTAAGTTACATTACTAAAACACTTAACTAAAATACTATTAATATGGACTTTCTAGTAGGCAAATTTTTACAAAAACAATTGTATAACACGCAATAAATTTTCTGCATTTTGTTCAGGATCTGACTTAAAAAACTCTATGTCTGGATGTCCCCAAGGTAGTGTTTTTCTGCTATGTGGAATTACATGACGTTTATCGTCGTTGTGTGACAGAGCAACTTTATTTATAACCTGCGTATAAACATCATGTAATTCACTTCGAAAGGTTTTCATTTTTCGAAATATTAACCCACCTTGTTCGACGATTTTCCGGTAATCATCTTGATAAAGTTCTTTCTCAATAACATACTTTTTAATACCTTTAGCTTTCTTCAATTCATTTCCTACCGATTTTACATAGTAAGCTTTGGCTCCAGTGCCATAAAAAGAAATTATTGGATCACCTGGAAATTCATCCTTCATCCTACCCAATACGGATTTACTTTTAACTATATTAAACTTATTTTATTCTGGGTAGTTTGATGTATCGAACATGTTTGGGTTTTCTGTTATTGTGCGATAAAAATTATCGGTCAGCACTTTTATTATAAGCGAATCCGTGTCAGTGTAAAGTAGGGAAGCATTATTGCCAAACTTTTTCTTAATGAAGTTATATATATGATTAGAAATTACTGTTTTTGATATGTCCAATATGGAAAATCCTATATATATTGCTTTATTGTACATAATTTTTAATTTATCCATGTGAATCGCAACAAAGTTTTCAGAGAATGAAATTTGGGCGAGAAATTAATGCCCTAGCTCCAACTTTACCGCGACTACTTTCCCATTGAGTAATCAATTTTATATCTTTTCGCTTTTCCACGTTTTCCATGGTCTTACCAAAAACAGCATTTATTATTAATTTAAAAAGCTCTTTACCAAATTTTGTTGTGGCTGAGTTTCGCAGTTCAGTGTATGTCAATGTATTTCTTTAGCCACTTAGATTAATCAAATTTTAACACTCTATGAGTTTGCATTACCATTAGACCGTTGCAGATGGCTTGTTTTAGCATTCTATAGTGAACAACATATCTCTTTTTGTCGTTTAAATTCGGAATTAATTTTGGTAATTTTGCTGTCTCAGTAGGAGGTATTATGTTTTCTACTAAGAACGGAAGATCAGAATGTGCATCATGTAATTCTTCAGGGTAATGAACATCCACTTCGAAAACATATCCTTGCGGACTATCATCGTCAACAGCCATAATATTTAAATCAAGTTTTTCACCTGCTGAGAGCCATCTAAAACCGCCGAATGGTAAAGTTTGGGACATACTATGACTGTATAGGTTTGTTGCGTCCAGATAGGTTATAAATGAAGAAGGTTCGTTGGGATCAAAATTTGGTAAAAATGAATTATTGGCAATATGCATTCTATCTGTACACTGACTTATGCCACCGCGAATTCCCTTTTGGAAAAAACTTGGAAGAGTAAAATATTGCACAGGATCGAGTTTGTAAACTTTTAAACATGTATCGCAAAGTTGCTTAAAAACATCAGTTAATAACAATACGTCAGACTTTAAATATAAATTAGAATAATCACCTAAATTCTTACATGCAAACAAGCGCCACACTTCTTTAGCCCTTACATAGCACTCGTCACTGATATGGTCTTCTCGTAAATTATCATAAAATTTATTTTTTGTTTGAAGATTGCGATTATTCATTTTATCGATAGAATCAATAAAACTATATGAAAAAACGCCTTTTTGACTCATTAAATTAAATTCATCATCGTTAACAAAATGTTTTCGCGTTTCTCTAAATTCATTGGCATTTAAACCATTA
This sequence comes from Polydrusus tereticollis, assembly GCA_963920685.1. Lineage (NCBI taxonomy): Eukaryota > Metazoa > Arthropoda > Insecta > Coleoptera > Curculionidae > Polydrusus > Polydrusus tereticollis. Next base: position 33,824,455 of record OY987328.1, on the reverse strand, counting down.
CCCAAATTTTCCAGAGATGCTGATAAAAATTTAAAGCTGTCAATAAATCGCAACTTTAAATTTTTCCGCTTGGTTTGCCCTGTTTTTTGATCAATGTAGTCATGCATGTAAATATTCTTTGTGAATGATACATATTTCTCCTTACTTTGAGCTATAACATCAATTTTGTCACCATATCGACATATTTCATTTATAAACATGTGGCTGTCATAACCACTTAAATTGTGGAAAATAATGGGGATAAAGTTTGGTATTTGATAATTTAAATTACAAATGGAATGTGCGGCACCATATCTTTTCTTGCCAGTTATGTGGCAATGGTCTTTAACTTTAGCATCACTACCCTCAAAGGATCGCTCACATATCCCACATGTCGTGGCATTTTGAAATTCTTGTTGCTCAGTGGCTGTTAAATGGTGCATTGGTTTTATATCTTTTAAATATGTATTATAAAGGAACCTTAAATCTGTCTCAATACGATCCACAAAAACTTTGGTGGCATCAGTGCCCCGATATAGCTCAAACTTGGATAAGGAATCATCAAAAGAGCATTTAATTAAATATGCAAAAGAGTATGGCTCATGTTTTAAACTTTTAACAGCATAAGAATTTTGATTATTTGGTTATACTCTGTCGATAGGTTTTAAAACTGATTCAAAATCCGCGTAAACAACAAACAGCACACGCATTTGTTTTTCGATACTCTCAAATTTTAAAATATTTTTCGGTACAGTCTTTTCAAATTTATCTATTTTGCGATCCATTGAGGGTGTCAGCGCATAGATATGCACACAGTCATGCTTTTGATGTAATACTAAAGCTCCTGGTGAGCCGAAGGAGATTAAACACCCATTACAAAAATATAATTGCCCATTATGTTTCGATATTTGACTGGAAACTAAACGAGACAAATCTTTTATCCAACAGTAATGACTTTTTATACAGTTTTCTTCACAAACATGCTCATTATCGGAATTTTCAATATTACAATCTTCAGTTATTAACAATAAATTTACATGTATTGATAGCTTTTCTGTAGCATATCGTAATGGGCCGACAACCTGTGTTTTATTATTTTTAAAATAGGATTCTAGACCATATACATTAAGGGGAATATTATTTTATGCCTCAAATTTTTTATGTCAAACAATTTTACTGGAAAATCCATACCTGTAAAGTTCAATGAGGTGCTGTAGTGCGGGTAGGAACTAAGTTGTGAGGGATCTGCGACTACCGGAAATAATGCTGACATTATGGCCCAAGCAAAACAACACTGGTCCTGATTCATCACATTGATAATAGCTTTCTTGTATTCGATAAATCTTGGCAACTTTATGTAGGATGAACCACCAATGGGTGCATACTTATTAATATTCACCTCCAAGTATAAAATTTTTTCTAGGGCCCACCCTGCAAAACAAAAAAGGATAATCAAATTATTGTATTTCACAATAAAAGTAACTGTAAAGGGAAACTTTCTATTCTACCATACCTGAATCTTTCTCTTGAAATTCTGTAGACTGTACCTTCATTGCCTCTACAAAAGATTTGTACACATCCTTCAAATCGCTTTCTACCGCAACTATTTTATTGCTGGTGTTAAAAGATTTGTCACTAAACAATTCCTGCTATGAAAGAAAATATCTGCCGACAACCACCATATTTCTTTTCAACGTATGTTCTCTACGTAGTATCTCCATTATTAACTGCAATACTTTCGATTTAATTTCAGCAAAAAATGCTGAATAGTCCACATGTTCATTTTCACTGCTAATATGATATGATGCGATTCTATTTTTAAATGCATAATTTATTAGCTGAACACCATCAGAGAGTGGCACACAAGATTTATTTTTATGTTCTGACGTTCTTGAATGGGCTGACATCTGTCCTAGTGGAACCATTACGTCACATACTGCACAATTCTGCATAGTTGATGTCGATGCACCACCATCAATTCTTCGCCGCTTATCTCCAACAACAGCATTATCAAATCTTTTTCGACAAGATTCTCTTTGATGTCGTAGCATATTAGCTGAGCAAGTAAACGACATATCACACTTTTTACACTTGTAATAATTCATGATTGCTAACTATACAATTCACAAACTCGGAACTTGCACTGAGAAATGAAACGACTCCAACTCGGTTATATAGATGGCAAGCAGGTGTGCAGTGTAATTGTCAAGGTGAAAATCAAGTTCAAGTCAAGGTCAAAGCCAAGGGCAAGGTCAAGTTCAAAGTCAAGGCCGGGTTACTCAAGGTCAAGTTCAAGGTCAAGACCGGGTTACCCAAGATCAAGGTCAAGGCCGGGTTACTCAAGGTCAAGGTCATTAAAAGTGGAGGGGGGATCCGCAGTTCTCTCAAACTTTGACTACTTTAGGCAACTCAATTTAAAAAGTAAAAATTTTAGTACTAGCAAAATTTCAATTTCAAAAAAGGTTGACGCCACATTTTATTCTATCAACGAAAAATATCAAATAAAAGATTAATTTTTAATTGTAAACAGTATAATGGTTCTTCTTAGTTGAAACACGATGGATTTGCTTTTGTTTGTTTATTAAAATATTACACTACATTTAAACAGTAAAAGAGTCTAGTCGCTAATGTATAGGTTTTTGGTCTAATAGCTATACTATATTTATTTATAATAGTAATGATAATGCTAATGCTAATGCCTTGAAAAATGACGATTCACTTCTTAAATACTAAAATTTTAATTAGAATGCAAATAGATAAGTAAATGTCTTTAACAAAGTTCAGTTTAATAATTTCTTAAGGGAATAATTTAATCTTGTTGAAATGTAAACATTGGCGAGATTTAGTATTTACTCACAATACTAATTAGTTAATCAAAAGTTCAACAAAACTACGTGTATTCTCTTAAACAAAAATAAAATGGAAATATCTAAAAAATAACTCATGAATAATATACAGGGTGTCCCACGACGATTTTCCCAGCATATTGCTCAAAAACGGAACCAGACAGAAAAAAAAGTTCAGGAACAAAAATTGAGGGCTTGTAAGGGAGCATCTAGGAAGGATAATTTTAGATATACAGGGTGTTTTAAAAATAGTAATATTGCTGCCAAGTCAATTTTTTTAAATGGAACACCCTGTATATTGTTAGTTTTTCGAAAAGCTTGTTTCAAGAGAAATTCAACCATACCATACTTGTTACGTTTCTAATTTGAAATTACTGAAATATGAGCGATTTATAACACTTTATTAAATTATGTAACAATCAATCGGAAATAAGAAGATACATAACTAAACAAAATTAATTACAACTTCTTCTCAAAATATGTTCAAATTGGTTACCACTCCCACTAATACAATATTCAAATCTGTTTATAAGATTTCTGGTACACCCTGCTGTAATCATAGCTGGAGTAACAGTTCGACAACCTGCTATGATTTTGTTTTGCAAATCTTCGACATCTCTAGGTTGGTTTACATACACAATTTCTTTAAGATATCCCCAAAGAAAAAAACCTAAAGGGGTCAAATCCGGTGACCCTGGTGGCCACCGGATCACACCATTTCGGCCAATTCAGCGCGCAGGAAACGTGGTATCTAAATAATTTGTAACTTGCCTGGAAAAGTGAGGGAGCTCCATCTTGCTGCTACCACATGACCACAGAGAGGCTCTTTCATTGATTGGGATATTTTCAAGTAATAAGGGAAGTTCGTTTTGAAGAAAATTTAAAATTCGTTCTCCATTTAGTGTCCTTTGGTAAAAGTAAGGACCTATAAGATAGCCATTAAATAAACCGCACCAAACGTTAACCCCCCAAACTACCTGAAAATTAGTCTCCTTCATCCAGTGAGGATTTACAGATGACCAGTAGTGGCAATTGTAGCGATTTACTATGCCGTTGTTGTGGAACCTACTTTCATCGCTCCATAAAATTTTGTTGAAAAAAAGACGGTCTTGTTCAAATTTCATTGACATCTCAGCAATGACAATTAGGCGGCGTTCAGGATCTTCAGGTGTTAAGCCCTGCACCAGATGAATTTTGTAGGGATAATATTTATAATCTTTTAGTGTTCTTTCAACTGTACTTTTTCCAATACCTAATTCTTTCCCGAGGAGTCGAGTTGAGACATGTGGATACACTTGAACATAGGCCAAGATGTTAATATTGTTGTCTTCTGTTCGGATTCGTTTTCTTCTTAGTGTTTGCGCCCTACCACTGGGAAAGGAACCACTTCTTAATTTTTGTTCAACATTACGAAACGTTCTATAGCTTGGTATTTCACGATTCGGGTATCGTTGACTATACAGATTTTGAGCACGTCTTCCATTCTTGTGACATTCTCCGTATATCAGGAGCATGTCGACATACTCGTCAAATGTAAAAAGCGAAGGCATTTCTCACTACTTAAAATAATTAACCATGAAACTACTTCTGACTCGTGACATGACAGCCCCCGTCATACTCTTCAATATTTCGCTGGTGGTTATTGTTATTATTGCATATCTGTTCATGCTTACGTAATTGATCATTTAATCGCTCATATTTCAGTCATTTTAAATTAGAAACGTAACAAGTATGGTATGGTTGAATTTCTCTTAAAACAAGCTTCTCGAAAAACTAACAATATACAGGGTGTTCCCTTTAAAAAATTTGACTTGGCAGCAATATTACTATTTTTAAAACACCCTGTCTGTATATCTAAAATTAGCCTTCCTAGATGCTCCCTTAGAAGCCCTCAATTTTTATTCCTAAACTTTTTTTTATACCTGGTTCCGTTTCCGAGCAATATGCTGGGAAAATCGTCGTGGGACACCCTGTATATAGGTGGGTACTGGGTACATTACAACAGAAAGAACTTTATTTTTTGATTACAATGCATCATATAAAAATAATGACACCATTTGTAACCTTTTAATAAGAAATAATGAGTTGCATAGGAAAATCGAAAAATCTTGGACTTTAGAAAATTGCGACACTGAAAAACGGGATATTTTACCACAAGATTTGGAATGCAAAAAATTTATAGTCCTTTACAAAGATGCAACCGGGGATGACATTGAAAATGCCGAAGCAGAGTGCAACGCTTGTGACTATTGTGAGATTTGAGATCTTCGAAAACTCATAGATTTGAATGTAATATTTAGGTAGCTGATATAAGTTTTATTGATTCATAATATAAAAAATAGTAAAATAAAGGTTATAAACTCTAACGCGGCTCTAAAGTATGGTTTCTCTGGAGCAGTCAGCGGCCACGGCTGGCGTTCGCGATTAGTAGCTCGGTACTGGTTTATTGCGATTTGTATGTACACGGTTTCACTGCCGCAGCTCAGCGACACAGCGTTCGCCGTCAATTGCAGCGGCTGCGTTCGGACTGCTAGAGAGACCAGTCCAGCCGCGATCGCTCAGCAGAATGCCACCGTTTTCGGCAATTGCTGACGAGTGTTTGATAGAGGAGGTGCAAAAGTACCCCCCTTTATACAACTATGAGAACGAAAATTACAAAAATGTTCTAATGAAAGAAAATGCATGAAAAAAAGTGGCAGCAAGTGTAGGGAAGAACGGTAAACTGTACAAAACCATTCTGTTTATTTTTTAGCATTACATTACATTACAAAGCTTATAATTAGGGTAGACTGGGGCAAGTGCGAAGCCCTTTTTAATAGTTCAAGTTTACTTCCTTCCTCCTTTAAATATACAATATTTATAAAAGTGTCTTTGTAAGAAGGTAATAGTTTAATATGTTTACTTTTCATACTGCATAGGGCACTCATGAATTATTTTTGAAATCTTGAGATTTGAATGACTATTTTTTTTGTACCGAAATTTTACACTTACCCCAAAAAAGGAAAGTGTAAAATCGGAATACAATTTCCATGCATGTTCGCAGAAGTGGTAATGGGAAAGTGTAAATGAAGTTTATATCTCCCATGCCAATTTTTCTTTTTACAGACTTAAAAAAAAATAAAAATCTGGGAAGTTATGAACTTTTTATTGTTGAGAAATACTTAGCCAAACAAATCATAACAACGAAAAATTAAAAGGTACCACTGAAAAATAATAAGTAATCCAAAATAACCCTCAAAAAATTCCTAATAACAAGAATAATATTTTTATAAACGTATTTATCCGTTCAAAACCCAATGTTTAGCTTTAATCTCTAAAACAATAGGAATTATTCCCAAGAAGAAAATATAACAGAAAAGAAACTTAAAGTTTAAAAATTCGAATAATTTTATGGAACTTTGTTAAATATTGTATCCCGCAAATTTCACATCAAAATGAAAACCTCCTCGGCGTGTTACTACCGGTTCAGGTAAACGAGTCACTATATCGTCTAGCTGTACTACATCGCCATCATCGGTGAGTGGCCATAAAAAATTGTCTTTTAATTTTCTAGTAAACTTGATTTCAAAGCCGTTGTCAACAGTGTTTACCTGGCCAATAAAATGTTTGTTTGCTTTTGGTAATGTGTATTTAACCAGTACCCAGTCTTCAATGGAAATATTGTCTTTGTTTATTTTAGGAATCTGATCTTCGTAATCCGATTCTAAAGTGAAACTTTGATCCGATTCCATAAAAGGTACACTTTCATTATCTGATTCACTGGAGCTGGATTCAAATTGATACGGACCTGGCCGACTTTGTTTACTCTTTCGGTCAATTTTCATAGCTGGTTTAGATATAGTAGATGAACTTGTAGAGAGTTTTGACTGACTACTTGCGATAGTACCTGCAATGGTTTGGCCACCTTGAATTAAGCGCTTTCGTTTCCTTGGATTAGAAGAAGGACTGTCGGAACGAATCAAGTAGTAGATCATCAAAACTTACCTTCTTTTCTTGCCGATTTTCGCTTGTAGCTGGTACTACAGCTTCAGTTATAGGATCCTGATGATTATTTAGTATATTTTCTTCATTTTGATCAGAGCTGACAATTACTTTGAGATTGGTGGCACTAGATGCTGATGAAGGAGCTGTAAGTAATTCTGCATTAGATGCTAGTTTCCTTTTAAATGAAGCGCCAGATGTAAAAGGCTTTACTGTTTTTAACATTGACTGTTCGAAAGTAGCGGGTTTTTCTGTTACATTCGGTGCTACAGCATCATGTTCATTCCTTTCAATATCAATGCGTTCTGGCCTCGGTTGTAAATCTGTTACAGATCTTTGATTTTTTAAGTGTTCCTCCCATCTTTTTAGGGCATCGATGTCATACTTTTCTTTAGGAATAACATGTCTATTAAATGGAACAATACCATCCTTTCTGAATCCTGTTCTTGTGATTCCGGAATCTACTTAAGCCCAGGTGTTCACTAGCAATGTGGCAAATTCCCTTTTGGTAGTCATTGTCCCTGATGTCGTCTTTGCCATGTTATTACTTCCCTCTCCCATATTGCCTTAAATGATCTAAACACACTCAAATCGAGAGGTTGAAGTAAATGACTTGTATGGGCTGACAGTTTAAGTATATGAATATTTTCTTCTCTCGCGGCTTGAATTAATAAGAAATCCACATGCGAGACATGCCCATCATATATAACAATAATTGGTGCCTGATCACGAACCAAAGGATTAAAAGTCTTTAGAAAGTAATTTCTAAATATTTTGGAGGTCATCCATCCATTGGCGCTGGCTGCATACAGGCTGTCTTTGAAGAGGTCTACATTTTATTCTAAAATCCAGGAACTCCATACATTATTGCCTTTAAATATTATCAATGGTGGCAATTTTCTACCACTAGCACATGCTCCTGCCAGGACGGCTTTATTTTCTCTGCCCGATCCAGCAATTATTCTTGAAGAGGGTTTGCCTCTCGCGCCAACAAATTTAAGACGAGAAGGATCTGTACACAGTGAAGTCTCATCTAAATTGTAAATACATTCAGGACGATCCTGAAGACCCAACTCCAATATAGCCTTTTCCAATAAAACAAAATATTGGTCTATTATGAATGAGTCCGTATATTTCTTCCTGCAGTACTCTAAGCTTTGTGGTTTTTTCATACGCAAAGAGTGACTTTGTTTAAACTTTATTAGCCAGTCTGTGCCTGGCATATTGTTCTTAAAAGGATTGGGAATATTATTTAAAGTTACAAAGTCCCGGACTTTTTCTTGAAACTCTCTCAAAGTTGATCCATATCCCCACTTCTCCATTGTTTTTATATTTTCGGCCAGTTGACACTCATCTTGCCAAGAAAGTATTGGAGGTCGGCCCTGTGTCTTGCTCTTTTCGCCACGGCGTCCAGTTATTCTACAGTAGATTGTAATGTATGGGATTCTGAATTCCGTACTGGCCATCGACATGGTTAATTAACCTTGATTGACGGCATTTATTGCAGAATTTAATTGCTCCTCCCCATAGGCAGCCCTATCGGACTTTCTTTTAAAATTTCGTACCATGACGCCAACTCTCTGTAAAGAATAAAAGCTTTAAGTGTCATTCCCAACGAACTTTAGCATTCCCAGGAAAATGGGGCAAGTGTAAACTAACCTTTACACTTTCCCCATTACAATTTTCACACATGCCCAACATTATGTTTTTTATGGGGGAAGTGCAAACCTGTTCGTGAGTAAAAACCGCTTTCAGATTTGGTCGGTATATAGGATTTTAAAGCTACAACAATTGACTAAACATAAGAAAATGCAATAAAACTAAAAGTATATTATAAGTTTTTACCTTTGACCAATTTTTTATGGAGATATCACACACTATTCAACGGACCGATTCGGAGGTTATGTTACAAATTACTACTCAGATAGAAAAAAACACCTGGTAACTCGCCGGGAATAGATAATTCAACAGCGCTAATGTATAGTTAGTTGCCTCGAACCACACAGACAAGTAAACTTTCAATATTGCCTGATTGGCGCTCTGATTTTCCACTTTCCCCATTTTTACACGCCCCAGTCTACCCTATACCATATTCAAATCCAAGATTATGCATACGAAGGAAACATTGATCAGTACTTTATGACAACAGTAACTCTATTTCGATTGGTCAAGCGGCAATAAAACTAAAAGGCCCTGGGCGACAGGGTTGAATTTAGTTTACCGGTGATTTTTGCATTATTGCATTATATCGTTTGGTGTTATTGTTTGTTATCAATCTGGATCATGTTCGTTCTTTAAATCAGTCGGGGACTATTAATTTCTATTTGTATAGAGGTAAGCTTCCCAGCGGGACTTAGCATACATAGGTTTAATGCTGAATCTTCAAATTGGTAGCTTGTTGAGGTAGAAGGGGTGGTAGACAGCAGCAGAGGTGTGTAGTTTCACAGTACACAGACTTGGTCTATGTGTAGTTTTAATTATTTTGTGATCGTTCTCGGTCAGTTTATTGTGGTGGAGGGGGAAGGGGAGGCTAGGCAGGAGTGAGCCAGTCTCTCGGTAGTCTGTATGATTTAAGTGGGTTTGAGTGAATGTGTGATTGTATGATCGGCGGATTTAGGGAAACGTCTGTCCGTTTGTAGTAGTTGATAATAAGTTTGTCAATATGTTCAGCAATTGTCGGCAGTTGTAGGTCATTATGTAGCGTATGTATCATCGTGAAGCGTGGAGCGTTAGTCATAATTCTGAGTACTTTGATCTGGAATGTCTGAATTTTTTTTATTGTTGACTTGGATACGGTGCACCAGGAGGCGACGCCATAAAGAAGAACAGGTCTAATAATAGTCTTGTACAGCAATGTCTTTGTCGTAAGTCTAGTCTACTTCTACTATTGATGAGCGAGTAGATGGCGCCGAGTTGACCATTCGCTTTTTTTAAGCGCTGGTCTACGTTATCGTTCCAAGCCAGCTTCTTATCGAAGGACAGGCCCAAATATTTGATGTTATTACACCAGTCTATTCTGGTGCTTTTGACTTGAAGTCTGGTTTGGGGAAATTTACATGTTGACCTCGAAAAGTAGATGGCTTGGGTTTTAGCGTCATTTAGGCGAATCTTCCATTTGTCTAACCACGCCTCGATAAGTTTTATGTGGCGCTGCAGCTTTGAGACTACCAACCTTGGCTGTTTGGCGGTGGCGGTGATCGCGGAAATATTTGTGTTTTTGACCGTTGTATTTGAATGTATACAGGGTGTTTCAGAAGTACTAACCTGAACTAACCTGAGCATGTATACGGAGTTGCCCCGTTTTTGATGTTCAGGGTGTTCAAGTTAAAAAAAAAAAAAAAAAATTTTATTATTTTTGTAAATATCCTTTTTCCGATTTTATTGCAATTTGGTACCGTCATTCATAATGATAAGAGGCTTAATTTGCCCTAACTAGATTAAATTTATTAAGTCCAGTGGCTTCCCAGGAAACACTACTTAACGGATATTATTGACAAAAAATGCACGCCACTGACTTTTTTCTAATTTTGATATTTTCTCGGATATACCAACTAATGATACAATTTTAAAATGTTTTGGTACTTTGACGTCTTAATCAAATTGATTTGTTTACTTGGTATGCTGCAGCTTTGATTTAAATATGGTACCTATAGTATAAATTCAAGTGTTAATATAATATGACGTTTGTCGAAATGGATGAATTTGGGCTAACATCTCCTCTTCGTCTTCTTCCTCCAACAACAGCATGCAACTAATGTAATCGGCGTTCATTATAAATCATACATAAGCGCTTTCACTACGAAATACGAATATGATCTGAAGCGCGCTCCAGCCGCGTCAGCCAACCCACCGTGGTGTGACGTCAGGGACAAATGCAACACAAGAATTTCGAATTCCGCACCCATACTAACGTGCCCGTGTGATAATATAAACATTTTCAATGTTAAAACAATGTCTTTGGTTAAAACATTTCGCTGAAGACTATAGACGCGTATCGCAAGGTCGGTTTGAAGTAAGTTTACCCTATTATCAAATGATTCATTTGAGTTGGGTGATTCGAAAAATGCGGCTATTAATCAATTTTTCAGTCTCGAAAGAAGATTCCAAACAGACGAAAATTTAAAACGCGATTATATTAATTTTATGTCGGAGTATGAAAAATTGGGACATATGTCCCAAATCAGTTAGAACATAGACACGATTGACAAGACATATTACTTACCACATGACGGTATTATCAAGGCTGACAGTACTACGACAAAATTTCTCGTCGTGTATGATGCTTCGGCAAAAAGCGATAACGGGGATGTCGTTAAACGATATCTTAATGACGGGTCATGTCATCGACCAGATTTATTAACTATTATTTTAAACTTTAGACTTCATAATGTAGTTTTTACCGGGGGCATTGAAAAAATGTATCGACAGGTCCAAATAAAGGAAATGTCTCAAAATGAGTTAGATCAATCATTAAACACTCTAATAAAAATGGACTCCTGATATGAAACATCCAATTTTATTAGCTCCTTATCATACTTTTACTAGACTTCTAATTGAGAATGAGCAGAAATGAAATTTACATGCAGCTCTTTTAGTAATGTTGCGAAATAAGTACTGAATTATTCATGGCAAAAATGCAGTAAAGCGTGCCATCAATCAATGTCTTGTTTGTTTCAAATCTAAACTGATGTTAGCACTCCGATAATGGGTGATCTTTCTCAATCAAGACTAGTGCCTTCACGTCCATTTTTAACTGTAGGCTGCGATTTTGCTGGTCCTATAATGATTAAGGGTGGTAAACTCATATATGTATTAGTACTATATGGCGCCTTGCCCATTTAACCAATGTAAACGTAGTGAAGTCGAGGTTCCTTGTTCCGTCAGGGTCATTTCGAGCAGTGCGCATGCGCGAGAAAAAGAAAATAGCCTTTTGTTTTAACGGAAAAAATAATGAGGTTATCACATTTGACTTTGACAACTGGACCGAAATTTGTAAACAAACATTAAAGTTCTTGATTTGTTTAAGAGTTTGTATATCATTTCAATTGAGAAAAGAAAAAGAATGCAGGTAAACATATCAATAAAACTTTTATTAGATATTTTACAATTATTCTTAGAGTTTAACAAGTAAAATAATAGGTTTTTGTAGGATTCTTTGAAGTACATGCAATTTTCGGTAAAAATAGGTAGGTACTTAAGTATATCAACAGCAGCAAAGGAAAATATTCTTTAGGAAATGGACTACCTAGTTATTGTTCCCTCATGAAATTAACGTAGGTAAGTTAAAAGGAAGAAACATCCGGTCTAGGTACATACCTGTAGAACGATAAATCTTTGTTTAAGTTTTTACGCCTGTTTAAAATAATGTAAAATATTCTGTTTTGCCTCGGTATCGTCACAAAATTATTACACTTCACACACACAATCAAAATTTGCAGAAAAGTAAAGATAAACAGTACACAAAAGCCGTTAATAATACCAAATCAATTAAAGCGAACTGTCAAACAAATTAACATTTGCTAAAGATTTCGAGGTTATGTCGAGTAAAAATGAGACGTTGTCACGTTGTCACCTTCCAGTTATATGAAATTGTTATTTAACGCGTTTTAGTTTAGAAATAGAAACAAATAATTTGAAAGCACTTGAAAGTACAGACTTAATGCTTATTTTACTTTTAGCAAGATTTTTGGTAATTTTATCATTGCTCTAATTTTCTAAGTCTCACTCTTCTACCCTGCTCTAAAGAAATAAAAGTACATTTGGCAATACCCTTACGGCGCATGCGCACAAGTCGAAATGACCCTGGATTTTCTATCTCTGTTGTTGCTTCAATATATTCAGGGTAATAGCCATATAGTACTAATACATATATGGGTAAACTACGTTCTCGTAAGATATAGTAAAGGCTTACATTTGTATTTTCATTTGTTTCACTACACGAGCTATTCATATTGAGCTCGTTGGAGATTTAAGTACCGACTTATTTTTAAATGCATTAAAGCGATTAGTCTCTCCAAGGGGACTATGCAAAATATTTATTCTGATAACGGAAAAAATTTTGTAGGAGCTAACTTTGCACTACAAAAGATTAGTAAACTCTTACAAGATGTTTCAAAGGGTCATAAAATCTCAACACTTCTACTCGAAAACGATATTAAGTGGCATTTTATACCACCGTGCTCACTTTCATTTAAAAGAGGCTTACTTAACCTATTAATATCTGTATACGATATTGTGTCAGGTAGAGGCAATTTTAAATTCTCGACCTCTGACCCCATTATCCAATGATCCCGATGATCTTCATGTCCTAACCCCTAGCCATTTCCTAATTGGCGACCTACTTACCTCCATTCCACAGCGAGATGTTACCGAGGTACCTACTAACAGATTGGTTCTGTACGAACGTCCTCAACAACTGGTCCAACATTTCTGGAGACGATGGTCATCCGAATACTTAACATCTTTGCAGTCAAGAGCAAAGTGTAGACGCAACAAGGGGCCACCTATCAAGATTGGAACCCTGGTGCTTTTACGTGAGGAAAACCTTTCCCCCAACAATGGTCATTAGGCAGAATCGTTAAAGTTCATCCCGGTAAAGACAATGTCATCCGCGTAGTGAGCGTAAAGACTAAGACGGGAGTTTTTTAACGTGCGGTTACTAAAATAAGTGTGAAATGGACTAAAGGACTTTTTATTTTACTTTTTTTACATTTTTTTTATGTGTTAATTTTATACTTGTATGTTGGTATTACATCTTGTAACCTGTATTATTCAAATTGTTCTTTCAAGGTGGGCGGGATGTATAGTTTTGTATTTATTAGGGGTGATTATATTTCTGTCACTTAAAGTTATCACGTAAATAATCCATAATGTTGAGTTCTTGAAACACATTACCAGTGATAGTGATACTTGAGACAACAGACGCGATAAGCGTGTGACCGTGCACCCTCTTGAGAGTGGTGAACAGTTTGATTTTAATTTAAAGAAATAATCCAGAATAGTTTGATTTTAGTTTGGGTAGAGAATACGATTTTTACTATGCTTTTAAATGTCATAAGCAACGCGTCGGTATAGCCAAACACTTGCCCACCATTTTATTTAAAACTAAAATAAAATTATTACACTCATACAGAGGTTTAAAATTTATTTTCAAAAGTAACGCGATCTGTTTGGATCCACTACAAAGAAAGCTATTAGATCGTTTATATTAAGACGTCGTGAAAAATTAAAAGGAGATGTATGTTGTGTTACCCGTAAGAATTTACGATTAAAGTAGAAGGTAATTTTATATTTTATGCCCATACAACTTTTTTTGCAGATCGCTAAGCTTATAAAAAATGAGAACAGTAAGAAAAAGTGTGCTGCCGTAAAGTCAAATCTGGTCTTATCTGGCGGGCCCAAAGGTCACCGATTATATGAATCATTTCGAAAATTCCAGAGCTCATCAAAATGTTGTAAATAAAAACCAATATGGCCGTATATGGACAGCTGATTTTCCATAAAATTGAATGTTAAAAATAGGTTAACCGTTAACTTGAAACTATCAGTCATAATAAAAATGACAGGTCTCGTTCCAAAATTAATTTCTCAGGGGTGCGTTCGTATTATTGCAGACGGTTAACACAATAGTTTTACATTTAACAAATTTTATAACCAAAATGATGGTGGAAAATTAGATAAACAATATACAGTAAAACCCCTGACTAGCGACCACCAAAAATGTCGATGAAATGTTAAATAAATTAAACAAATTTTAGTTTATTTCAGCAGATAATAATAAATTAAATATAAAAAAAAAAATCAAATTACACATTGGCTAAATTTTTGTTGTGTAATATCAGGCTAAAAAAATATTTCCAATTTAATAGGTTACCTACTTCAAAAGTCAACGAGAAAAAGCTACTAGAGCCGGTGAGGTATCAAATCCCAAATTTATTTTACACGTATTTTGCCCCTGTTAAGCCAATAAGCGCCCCGTTAAAAATAAGTGGGAGAAAGAAACGTATAAAGTCTAAACCGGTCTCAAAATGCGGGTCCAAAGGTCACGGATCATATAAATCAATTCGAAAATTCCACAGCTTATATTAAAATGCTGTGAGACCATGTAGGCATCAATATACCCGGAGAAAAGATACATAGTTTTATTATTTTAACTGTCGTGAAGTCGTGAAGATAGCCAGATATAATATTATTATTTTTGCAAAAATTATGTACATAATAGTACAGGGGTGGCGAATCTTTATGTGCATTTTTTCTAAAGAAATGTTTAATGAGGCCATAGACGTGCCTTCGCAATTCGTAATATAATAATTCATAGTAAACTTTGTGATCGGTGGCGAGCCAAAATTTTATGTCGCGTGCCATTGGTTCGCCATCCCTGTAAATAGTATACCTTAAATGTATTTATTAAAAACGACAATAATAAACAGTGTAATTTATTTTAACAATTTTACTACTAAAACCTAAAAATTCAATGGCATTTAGTCTAAACTATTTCGAAAATGAAAGAAAAAGTGGAAATTGGCCAACCAATATGCAGGAAACCGTAGCTAAAGCACTGGGAATTAGTTTAAGGACTGTGCAGAATAATGTGCATGAAAGAAAGCATAATATACTTAATACCGAAGAATACTAAAAAATGTAAACAAAGAAAACCGTTTATAAACTAATTATAGACTAAAAACTGTCATCGTCACTTATAAAATCTGAAAAGTCCTCGTCGTCTTCGAATGGAGCAATTATCATTGGCGCTACTTCGACATCTAGTACTTGTTCTCGATCCCACCAATCCCTTATTAATATTTCTGTATGTTCCACTGATTTCTTCCAGTACTCTTGTGTAATATGATCCAAAGAATCTTGCCAAACTATTTGTACTTGGTCGGATTTAAGACCATCACCTACATGTTTTTCATAATAAGACTTTGCCCCGGCCCATATTAATTCTATTGCGTTAAACTGGCAATGATATGGCGGCAGTCGTAGAACCTCATACCTCGCAATATTTCATCTACCGCGTATATTCTTGGTTTTTTAAGAGACTTTGCCATTGATAGGAGTTCCGATATAAGCATATTTGGTAAAGGATTTTGGTTGTGTTTTTCAAGCCACTCATAAATATCATTTTTCCTCCAAGATGAAGTAGGCTGTTTATTTAAAATTCTTGAATGATATGATGCATTATCTAATACAATTAAAGACGGAGAATCCAAATTTGGTATCAATTGAACTTTTAACCATTTTTCAAACATTTCGCAATTCATATTATCATGATAGTCAGCACTTTTTGATGTTAAAGAAAAAATTAAGCTTTCACCTGGAACATATCCTGTTACAGAACCAGCATGTAAAATAATGAACCGCTTTCCCGTGCCACATCCCTTTTTCCTTTTCACGCTTTTCACAGAATCATCTTGCCAAGATTTTGAACCACTTCCATTTGAAAATATCCACGTTTCGTCTAAAAATGCCACTTTTCTAAATTTCGATTTGTAATTCTCCGTATAATTTTTCAAAAACTGAACACGCTGACTCAGTATCTGTGGCTGCTTACATAAAAATCTTCGGTTACAGTCTTTTTTATAGCGAAAACCTAACTTTTTTATTAATTTTGATAGCGCTTCAAGTCCAATTTCCAAAACACCCCGAATTTTTAATGTTTCTTGTAAAACTTGAAGAGTTACATTGGTTTTTGATCTGTATAAATCGTAAATCACATTTCGAACTCCCATTTAAATATTTTTGCTTAAATCCTCAGTCTTTGGCTTTCTTCGTTTACATTTTTTAGTATTCTTGGGTATTATATAATGTTTTTTTTTCATGCGCAATTCTCTGCACAGCCCTTAAACTAATTCCCAGTGCTTTGGCTGCTGTTTCCTGAATATTGGTTGGCGAATTTCCACTTTTTCTTGCATTTTCGAAATAGCTTATCAGATTAAGTACCATTTTTTTTGCTTGGGGATGCAAAAACCCACAAATTTTTTTCATTTTGTCACAAACTGTCAAAGTCACAAAACTGACATCTTTAAATCAAGACGAAGGTGGCAGGTACTTGGGCAGGTACAAACTTTTGTGAATCGCTGAAAATTAAATACCTCTCCTTTTCTTTCATGTCAAAATTGCATAAGTTTATCATTAGGGTTTTCTTAAGTATAGTCAATGACTTTAACTTCTTTTTGTTTATATTATTGCTTCATCAGCGGGTCTTCCATGGGGGGTTTGTTATTGAACATTTGGTTCTTATTGAGCTGAGCAGGTACAATGCAGTAGGGAAGTATTCACTTTTGAGTCATTTGATTCTTTTTATTCGGAACAAGTTAAGGTGCAGGCGGGGGGAGGAGACGAGGAATGAGCCAGTCTCTCGGTAATCGGTATGGTTTTAAAGGGTTTGAATGTATATGTGAGTGTGTTATTAAAGGGTTCAGGGAAGTGTCAGTCCGTTTGTAGTAGTCCACTATAATTTTGTCCATGTACTCAGTTATTGTCGGTATCTGTAAGTCATTATGTAAAGTATGAGTCATCGTATAGCGGGGCGCCCCCGTCATTATTCTTAAACATTTATTCTGAAACCTTTGAATTTTGAGAAAGTTTGTCTTCTTTATGGTACTCCAGGTGGTAATACCATATAGAAGTACAGGCCGAACCATAGTCTTGTAAATTAAAGTTTTTGTACGCAGATTTAAAGTACTTTTGCTGTTTATCAGAGCATAAATGGCATTTAGTTGACCATTCGCTTTCTTTAAACGAGAGGCTGTGTTGTCGTTCCAGTTTAGCTGTTTATCGAAGAGCAGTCCCAGGTATTTTATATTTTGACACCAGTTTATCCTAGTGTTTTTGACAAGCAATCTGGATGTAGGTTGAATACTTCGGCTCTTCGAGAAATAGATAGCCTGTGTTTTGGCATCATTTAGACGAATTTTCCATTTATCAAGCCACGCCTCGATAAGTTTTATATGACGTTGCAGTTTTGAGATTACCAACCTAGGCTTTCTTGCGGTGGCGGTAATCGCAGTATCGTCAGCAAACAGGTATAATTGTGTTTGAGCAAATTTTGGAATATCGCTGGTATAGATATTGTACAGGGCCGGTGCAAGGGGGGAACCCTGCGGTACTCCGGCTCTGACGTGTCGCACAGTTGATAATGCATTCTCTGACGAAACTGCGAAAATCCGGTCCGACAAGAACGAGTGAATTACCTTAATTAGGTAGTTTGGCATACCTAATCTTATTAACTTTAGTATAAGTCCGTCATGCCAGACCTTATCAAACGCTTTACTGACATCGAAAAAGACCGCTCCAGTTGTCCAACGACGGTTGAAGCCTGTGAGTATATTGGAAGCCAATCTGTTGGTCTGGCGCACCGTGCAATGATCAGAACGGAAACCGAACTGCTCAGGTGGTAAAATATTGTTTTCAAATATGAAATTGTTTATACGATAAAGTATAAGCTTTTCAACAATCTTGCCTAGACATGACAAAAGGCTGATGGGTCGATATCCTGAAACTAAAGTTTGGTCTTGACCGACCTTTGGAATCAAGATAACTTTAGCTTTTTTCCAAAACTGAGGGAAGCGGCCCTTTTCTAAAATAGCCTGTGCTATATTTACTACGTCCATTAATACATTGTCCGGCAAATTTTTCAACGCTTTAATTTTTATACAGTCGAAACTCGGAGCCTTTCTAGGTTTAATGAATTTTATAACGTCTTTAACTTCTTCCATAGAAATATTGCGAATATTCTGTATGGGGTGCTCGATAGAATTATAAATTCGTATTGTTCTGGAGATCCTCGCGTCCCTCTCAGGATCGGTTGTTGGGTATTCGTCGAACTGCTCGTAGAAATTGTCCGCGAACAGTTCGACTTTTTCCCTGGGATCGGAAGTTAGTGCATGTGTTGTAGCATGTCTAATAAAAGACATTGGCTTTTTGTCGCCTCTTGTTAGAGTTTTTGTCAACTTATAAAGGCTGCCGTCTTCGATGTTGAGTCCGGCGACTTTATTGTCCCACAAAGAGGCCTCGTGAGCTCTTAAAAGAGCGCGAACAAGTTCAGAAGCTCTGTTAGCTTCTACTTTTATACGTGGATCTCCAGTGCGATACGCCCGATTTATAATTATATTTTTTATTCTAATTTGTTCCTTGATTTCGCGAGGTAAGACTCCGAATTTGGAGAACCTGGTTATTTTTGTAGCAGAAGCACTAGACATTGAGGTATTTATGACGTCAGTAACTTGTATAACAGCTGTATCGATATCGGTATCCAATACTATAGGTAGCAGTGGTTCCTTGTTTTCTAACGTGCGCCTAAACAAGGCCCAGTTAACGGAGGTACTAGTGACAAACCCCTGCACCTTTTCTTGTGGATTTCCGTACTCGATCACCACTGGTAAATGATCGGATGTTAAATCGCAAAGCGCCTCAGGTTGAGACAATATGTCTGTATTTTTTACTACAAAAATATCCAGGATCTCCGGGAGCCCATTCAAAGATGAATGGGTATGCTCCCTCGGCGGTATAATATGATAATTATAGTCTAAAGACTTGTTAAACAGGATACGACCTCTGGTATTTTCACGACGGCCGGCATCCCCAGACGCGGTGTTTTGCATTCAAGTCTCCACCTATAATCATCGTATCATTCGAATTAAAAATGCTGCCCAAACAAGTGCCGTCAAATTCGACGGCTGGACTGCAGTAAACAGAGCCCAGGTGAACCCATTTGGTTTTAGTTTTTACACGGATGAATGTGCCCTCAATGTGCGGACAATTGCACGGGCCTGGCACGGCCTGAGCAATGATATTTTTCTTAACAAGAACCATGGTACCCGCAAGTGGTCTAAGTGGCCTGTCATTCCTGAAATTATTATAGTTTGGAAACGTGAAGCGTTCACCTTTAAACCATGTCTCTTGTACTACCAAAATATCAATCTCATAATGCTCGACAAAGTTAATAATTTCAAGTTTCTTGCCTTTCAAACCATTTATATTGATCGTAGCCAATTTAAAGTACGCAATCTCAGACTGTAAAGTCATTACTTTTGGGTTAAAGTAAGCGTCGATAGCATACTTTGAAGTTGCAGCTGCATTTGTTGCTGCATCATCTTGGAAAATTCGCCTAAGTATGATTGTAGTGTAGCCTTCAACGCAGCGTCCATTACCTCTGATGTTGGTACAATGTTTGAGTTTTTATTGCTCAAATTTGAATTCTTTTGGGAACCCCAAACAAAATTGGGTGGTGGAATATTTGATTTGCTCTCAATCGGAGTCTTATTTTTTAAATTAAACAAGTTGTTTGGGTGTCTAGGACAGCCCTGGAAGTTTGCTGGATGTTCGCCTTCACAATTTGCACACTTTAACATATCAGCGGTGAAATTCTTACATTCATACGAAAAATGATCTTTCGCGCATTTTAAGCATTTTACCGGAGCAGTGCATTTAAACTGCGAGTGTCCGTAAAGTTGGCAGCGGTGACACTGCGAGATATTTGATTTAGAGCGCTGAGTTTCCACCTTGATTTTTAAAGAGTCCAACGAGGTCAGATCATATATTCCCTTATCAGTTTTTGGCAAAATTACCAGCATTAGAGGTGATGGAAGGCCATTTTTGTTATTCCACCTGATGACCCTGGAGGGGTGAAAGCCCAACCCTTCAAGATCTTCCTTGACTTTTGACTCTGTCCAATATTCAAGTACGCCCCGTAATACTACATGGAGATCCTTCTCGTCCGGGAAGCGGAACGAGTGGTACGGTATTTTTTGGGCGTCGAAGAACTTAATGATCTTGAAATAATCATTGGGAGTCGAGGGGTGGAGCTTCACGCCTCCCTCAACGGTAATCGCTTTACCGAAGTCTATTTTGTTACTACGAAAATAAGTAGTAATCTCGTTATACTTAGATTTAATGCGCAACACCACTGGGGGTACGCGCATTTTTTTTGGGGTATCTTTAGTGGTATTGTCAACATTGGTCAGGGAATTCGGTTCCGGAGTTGATGTGGTAGGTGCCACAGTACGGCCAGAGCCTGAAAAATTAGAATTTTTAGGTTCGAAATGCTCTTTAAGAGTTTGATTGCTGGTTGCTGGCAAATTTGGCCATGCTGCGGAGTCTACCTGAAGTTTTTTGGCATTTGATGTATCGGTGGATTTATTTGATCGTTTTCTGTTAGGCGTAACTGTCTTAAATGAAGCGTTAACAGAATCCTCCTCGTCGGAGTGCATAACCGCGTCTGTAGGTAAAGTGGTGATTGGAGAATAATTTTGGGTTGATGTGGTAGTGTTGGTGGTCGTGCTGGAATTCGTCGATTCGCTGTTAATAGAGAGCTGGCCCACATACCTGTCTAGTTCTTTGCGTTGCGTATCAATCACGCCCTCCAACTCTTTAATTTTATTGTAATTATCGTCGAGCCTTCTTTCAAAATCCCTTTTGAGATCGTTCATCAGTTTTAGATAGCGGTTTTCCATGACTTTCTCTCTTTCCGTCGTTGGGTGATCTTGGGTTTCCATTTCGTCATCTTCCGAATCCGGGAGACCTGGAGGTATTTTAGGTGTATACCCTGCTTCCTCCATCGCATGACTGTTACTCTGGCGTGGTATCTCACAGAGAAGCACTGAATATTCTGATACGTAGGTTTAAATAAAGAATTTTTGTCAAAATTTAATATTTTTAGCAAAAAATCTGTCAGATTTGACAACACGTCGTACTCGGATAATTGCATAAGTCTGTCATATTTGTCTGAAGGATTTTATTTGGTTAGTGTGATTAAACGCAATAAAAGAAAAGAAAAATTGAAAGTATGTCTTTGTTAAATCGTAAACCCGCCAGATAAGACCAGATTTGACTATAGCATCTGAAACTTTGGAAGAAATTATATCAGGCTTACCAAACGCTCAACAAGAAGCAGTAAGGACTTGTTTCGCTGCAGCTAAAGTATTTTAAAAACAGATGCTATACACTTTACCTAAAGGCTGCTATGCCTTGATGATTATTTCCGGAGAGTTAGATGCCTCTGTATCGAGAATGGTTTACTTTTCTGTGATAGAATCGCACTTAAGATATGGGATTTCCTTCTAGGGAAATTGTACTCGTGGGATGTTGAATTCGGTCTTTGTTTTGCAGAAGAGGGCCATTCGGTATATAGTTGGAGCAGGTTACCGTGACTCCTGTCGGCCACTGTTTAAGTCACACAGAATGCTAACCCTTACGTCCCTCTTTATTCTCGAGACAGTATGTCTAATGTTTGAGAAACATAAGTCTAGTACAGAGCACAAGATACTATGCTCTGGCTATGCCACCAGGCAAACACAAAATATAGAGTTACCAATCCCGCACTCTACTTTGGTTAAAAATTCACTTGTATATAATTCAAAAAATATATTTAATCACTTGCCTCTGAATATAAGAGCAGTTAGGTCTAAAAGAATATTTAGAGCAATGGTGAAGGATCTCTTATTGAGAAAAGCCTATTATTCCTTGGAAGAGTACTTTCAGGACACTTTAATAATGAACTGAATGTTAATAATATAGTAATATTTTGGATATAAGTTATATCTGTACAATTTTGTTACAATTGCAAATGTGTTCTTGTCTGGTCTATAAGCGTTAACTATTTGTTCTGTGTCATCGGTTATCACTAGTGCCTGTTTTCTTTTAATTCTGTTTTTCTATCCTGTTTTATTCTTTAGACGATGTGAACAGTGTTGTCCCATTTACATATTTAGGAAGTTTAGGCCGATGTATCGTATAGTCAAATCTGGTCTTATCTGGCGGGTTTACGATTTAACAAAGACATACTTTCAATTTTTCTTTTCTTTTATTGCGTTTAATCATACTAACCAAATAAAATCCGTCAGACAAATATGACAGACTTATGCAATATGGGCATGAAAGAAAAGGATAGGTATTTAATTTTCAGCGATTCACAAAAGTTTGTACCTGCCCAAGTACCTGCCACCTTCGTCTTGATTTAAAGATGTCAGTTTTGTGACAAAATGAAAAAATTTTTTGGGTTTTTGCATTCCCAAGCAAAAAAAATGGTACTTAATCTGATAAGCTATTTCGAAAATGCAAGAAAAAATGGAAATTCGCCAACCAATATTCAGGAAACAGCAGCCAAAGCACTGGGAATTAGTTTAAGGGCTGTGCAGAGAATTGCGCATGAAAAAAAACATAACATAATACCCAAGAATACTAAAAAAGTGTAAACGAAGAAAGCCAAAGACTGAGGATTTAAGCGAAAATATTAAAATGGTAGTTCGAAATGTGATTTACGATTTATACAGATCAAAAACCAATGTAACTCTTCCAGTTTTACAAGAAACATTAAAAATTCGGGGTGTTTTGGAAATTGGACTTGAAGCGCTATCAAAATTAATAAAAAAGTTAGGTTTTCGCTATAAAAAAGACTGTAACCGAAGATTTTTATGTAAGCAGCCACAGATACTGAGTCAGCGTGTTCAGTTTTTAAAAAATTATACGGAGAATTACAAATCGAAATTTAGAAAAGTGGTATTTTTAGACGAAACGTGGATATTTTCAAATGGAAGTGGTTAAAAATCTTGGCAAGATGATTCTGTGAAAAGCGTGAAAAGAAAAAAGGGATGTGGCACGGGAAAGCGGTTTATTATTTTACATGCTGGTTCTGTAACAGGATATGTTCCAGGTGCAAGCTTAATTTTTTCTTCAACATCAAAAAGTGCTGACTATCATGATAATATGAATTGCGAAATGTTTGAAAAATGGTTAAAAGTTCAATTGATACCAAATTTGGATTCTCCGTCTTTAATTGTATTAGATAATGCATCATATCATTCAAGAATTTTAAATAAACAGCCTACTTCATCTTGGAGGAAAAATGATATTTATGAGTGGCTTGAAAAACACAACCAAAATCTTTCACCAAATATGCTTAAATCAGAACTCCTATCAATGGCAAAGTCTCTTAAAAAACCAAGAATATACGCGGTAGATGAAATATTGCGTGAATATGGCCATGAGGTTCTACGACTGCCGCCATATCATTGCCAGTTTAACGCAATAGAATTAATATGGGCCGGGGCAAAGTCTTATTATGAAGAACATGTAGGTGATGGTCTTAAATCCGACCAAGTACAAATAGTTTGGCAAGATTCTTTGGATCATATTACACAAGAGTACTGGAAGAAATCAGTGGAACATACAGAAATATTAATAAGGGATTGGTGGGATCGAGAACAAGTACTAGATGTCGAAGTAGCGCCAATGATAATTGCTCCATTCGAAGACGACTCAGACGACGAGGACTTTTCAGATTTTATAAGTGACGATGACAGTTTTTAGTCTATAATTAGTTTATAAACGGTTTTCTTTGTTTACATTTTTTAGTATTCTTCGGTATTATATTATGCTTTCTTTCATGCACATTATTCTGCACAGTCCTTAAACTAATTCCCAGTGCTTTCGTTACGGTTTCCTGCATATTGGTTGGCCAATTTCCACTTTTTCTTTCATTTTCGAAATAGTTTATCAGACTAAATGCCATTGAATTTTTAGGTTTTAGTAGTAAAATTGTTAAAATAAATTACACTGTTTATTATTGTCGTTTTTAATAAATACATTTAAGGTATACTATTTACAGGGATGGCGAACCAATGGCACGCGACATAAAATTTTGGCTCGCCACCGATCACAAAGTTTACTATGAATTATTATATTACGAATTGCGACGGCACGTCTATGGCCTCATTAAACATTTCTTTAGAAAAAATGCACGTTAATACATAAAGATTCGCCACCCCTGTACTATTATGTACATAATTTTTGCAAAAATAATAATATTTTATCTGGCTATCTTCACGACTTTACGACAGTTAAAATAATAAAACTATGTATCTTTTCTCCGGGTATATTGATACCTACATAGTCTCACAGCATTTTGATATAAGCTGTGGAATTTTCGAATTGATTTATATGATCCGTGATCTTTGGACCCGCATTTTGAGACCGGTTTAGACTTTATACGTTTCTTTCTCCCACTTATTTTTAGCGGGGCGCTTATTGGCTTAACAGGGGCAAAATACGTGTAAAATAAATTTGAGATTTGATACCTCACCGGCTCTAGTAGATTTTTCTCGTTGACTTTTGAAGTAGGTAACCTATTAAATTGGAAATATTTTTTTAGCCTGATATTACACAACAAAAATTTAGCCAATGTGTAATTTGATTTTTTTTAATATTTAATTTATTATTATCTGCTGAAATAAACTAAAATTTGTTTAATTTAATTAACATTTTATCGACATTTTTGGTGGTCGCTAGTCAGGGGTTTTACTGTATATTGTTTATCTAATTTTCCACCATCATTTTGGTTATTAAATTTGTTAAATGTAAAACTATTGTGGTAACCGTCTGCAATAATACGAACGCACCCCTGAGAAATTAATTTTGGAACGAGACCCGTCATTTTTATTATGACTGATAGTTTCAAGTTAACGGTTAACCTATTAACATTCAATTTTATGGAAAATCAGCTGTCCATATACGGCCATATTGATTTTTATTTACAACATTTTGATGAGCTCTGGAATTTTCGAATTGATTCATATAATCGGTGACCTTTGGACCCGCCAGATAAGACCAGATTTGACTTTATCTATATTATGTATATTTATTATTGTCTTTGATGGCTGTTGTTACTATTGCCTATGCTATATTTTGTTTATTTATTTGTTTGGTATCCTTTTATATGTATATACAACCTAGCTTTGTCAACAAGATTATGTCTTATGATAATAAAGCACTTTTGAGTTTGAGTTTGAGTTTGACCTAATTTATGAATATTTATTAATACGAATCAAGGGGAAACAGTTTATGAACATTAACGAAGTCACAAACTTTTGCCACTTCCTTGCATATTATATACAGCATTGTTTATATTTTTTAAATTGTTGAATATTACTTATAACTTTTATTGTAAAATATAAAATTTTACGCTTAGAAATATTGCACATATCACCAGACCATACCTAGGTGCAGCAATATATGTGATATATATTAGGTATACAGGGTGTCCGGTAAGTACCTCCTATTTTCTAGGGAGCATACAGAGGAGGTCAAAATAACCCTAATTTGTCGTAGAAAAAAGTTATTAAACTACCCCTTAACGAAGATAGGTACAGGGCCCCAAAGGGGTGCCCAGCGATTTACCTTTTGGCTCTAACTTTTCAACCGATTTGTATAATTTAATAAAATTGTAATATTTTATAGAGGCCATAAGGAGTCATTAAACCATACTACAGTAGATGTATTACATCGTCAGGAAAGTCAGGAACGAACTTGTCACCACACTTGTTTGACAAATCTGAAAACTGTTTCGGCCATTCTTCAAAAAAGGTTGGTTTAATATTTTAAAGCGGCACCGTTTCTTTCCACTAATAAGTTTAAACGTCTATGCATTGATGCCACCAGCATTTGGGCGTGATGAAAATTGTAGGTATTCCAGGTTTCTTCAATTTTATTCCACACAAATCATCACTGTTTTGAGGATGGAAATCATTGTTCTTGTTAATTTCTTTCACGATATATCCCCAAACGTTTTCGATTGAATTGATATTTGGTCTTCTTGAGGGCCAAGGTAACAATGAAATGTTACTTTCCCGTATCCAGTCCGAAACTCTCATTGCTGTATGGACTGGGCAGTTGTCATGCTGGTATATAAAATTTTCTTGTACCGATGGCAACATAACATTTTGAAGGATGTGTATAAAAGCTTGAGTATTAAATCTTCCTCGAATTCGGTGGCATATTCCTAGCCCTCTGGAAGTCATATACCTCCATACAATAACTGAAAATCTTCCACTTGTTTTAACATGTTGGGTATATCTTTCTTCGTACCGTGTATTTGGCGGCCTATACACTCTAATCTGCCCGGTATAATAAGACTGAAAAGTCTTCTTGTCGGTAAATACTACCTTTTCCAAAAAATCCATACCTTGCGGTAAATATTCCAGCGCAAACCCCATTCTTTGCTCTTTATTCATATCGGTCAAAAACGGTTTTTTAGCAGCTACCTTATTTTTCAATTCCGAATTTTTCCTTATACGATTTCTCGCCGTTCTTACTTTCCCAGGAAAATTAGTTTGGTTGTGTACTTCTACAGCCGTCTGAATTGGATTGTTTCGCAAAAAATCTATTAGATCATTATCTTGATTTTCGTTTGAAATTTTTCTTCTGCCACTTCCAGCCCTTCTTTCCAATGATCCTGTATTTTCCCATTTAGTTCTGAGCCTTTGTATAGTGCTTCCTGGTTTCCTAAATTGCTCAGCTATTCTTCGTAGAGAAACACAAGTGCATTTCCAGGTGACCTAGGTATCTATACAAAAGCCGACATCAATCACATCAGAAAAAAAATAAGTGTACGAAATTTTATTTTCGTCACTGTACTTCAAAGAATCCTACAAAAACCTATATTTTACCTTTTGAACTCTAAAAATAATGGTTAAATATCTAATAAAAGTTTCATTAATATATTTACCTGCGTTCTTTTCCTTTTCTTAATCAAAATATATAAAATTCTAACGAAACCAAGAACTTTAATGTTTGTTTACAAACTCCTGTAACTGTTGTCAAACTCAAACGTAACTGAAAAGCAGCATAACCTCATCTTTTTCCCGTTAAGGCAAACGTCAATTTATTTTTTCGCACTGTGCGAAATGACCCTGACCACTGATTAGCAGACAAGGAACCTCGGCTTCACTACGTTTACATTGGCTGTCAATAATTAGCGTTACGGCATTTTCCAAATGGCAAGCCCAAGAACTTTCTAATAAAGGTTGATATGATGTTGATAAACGGAATGGGTTGCTGCGCAACGAGTAAAGAGAAAGAAGTCAAGACGTGTCAGACGACTGACGAGAAAGTAGATCGCGACCTACCATAAGCGCATCTCCCTTGTCTATGATTGCGACGACGCCGACGGCGCGATAGCTATAAGAAAACGAGATATAACCATTTACGACGTTACGGACTCTGTTCATTTATATTTTATGAGTTTTATTTAATTATAATCAATGTTTCGATAGTGTTAAATAAAGTGTTGAATTAATTTGTTGTTTGCCTAAATTGCAAAACAACTTAACTGCAAATTAAATCCTATATAGATGTTGAGCATGGATGTTAACATCGAAACTAGTCATCGATGTTGCAAAAACATCCATGTTCGGAAACATCGATGTTTTTTTCTGAATTAAAATTTTAGTCACATTTATTTTTCATTTTTCTGTACAAATACAAAAACAGTCGCACAATATACAATACAGTGGCACCACTCTACGTTGTCTTTTATTATTATTAAATTAAATACTCTCTCTAAGATCATTTATACAGAGATATGCGGCACATAAAATGGACATAGCTTCTAGGTATAAGTTTGCGTAAAAAAAGATGCCAAATCAAAAATTTATGATTCTTAAAAATTTCTTAATTATCTTATTATATCATAAATTAATGTTTTGATACTAATCTCTCATAATTATTTGCATTTATTATTCTAATAATTCAAATTTTACTATAGGTATTATATCTTATTGTTGATTAAAATTTCTAAAAGTTTGACTTTGTGTAGGCCCTAATATGACCCTGTGTGTGAATCTGATGCATGGGGACATTTTTAGTTTCTAAACTTGCTAATCAATTTAGTCTCAATTAACTATTATGGTGTAATCTCAATGTCAAAAACCTGCTGGTAAATTTGGTCGTTTTGAATAGATTTTTAAATTGAATATTTAGTAATCAAATTTCAATTTTTGAAGCAAACGTTAAACCCCTTGTTTTCTTACTTTTGCAAAACAACTCCTAGGAATGCTATTTAAAATTTTTCACAATTTGAAAGAAACACAATAAAACAAAACAAAATATCTTCACTCAATAGCTCACCACCAGCCACTACGCCATATGCCACAAACAAACAACCCATGCCACAATTTCATAATTTTTTTATAATAATACGTATTATTCGTATGACGTTCCAACATTTCAACCATAGTTCAATGGTTAACTGGCACTTGTCAGTTTTAAAAATAGGACAGGCCGACAAGGGAAACAAAAAAAAACGAGCAGGGGAGACCCCGTACAATTACGAATAAGAATACTGGCATTGACTGAACTCAGAGCGCCATTTTTAGAATTGCCTTGAGATTTGATACTATACCTACAGGTTGAGTTCAGATTTTATTTAGATATTTCGATGTTTAAAATAAACATTTCGATGTTTTTTGCCCATCCCTATATTGTCTTATAGCTAAGTGCACCGACTGGGTATAGAATTTTTCAGTATATAAAAACTAATAGAAAGAAGTTAGTTGAAGTTAAACTTTTATGGTATGTGTCATTTTCTAGTTACTTTTATTTTAGGGGTACGTTTATGTTAATTCAGGATCGGATTTAATAATATAAGTAATGTACCAAAGCGGGTCCTGCGATATAACGTTATCGGGGCTATGTTTAGCGTTATCGGCGTGAGTAATCGTGTGCGCTAACTTCCTAATGCGAAAATGGTCTGTTCTTAGTTCGGCAATTGGCCGCGAGCGGATTGTAGAGGGCGCTGTCAGTGGTGTGTGTGTGTGTGTGTGTTTGTATTTCTGGTTGCTGTGTTGTGTGTGCGCGCGCTGGGGGACTTGGTTACTATAGCAGCACCCTTGATCTAGCGCCAGTGGCGCCGTCTGCTGGGGAGAAGGCGGGCAAAGCGCGCGGGGGCCTCTGAGCCCCTATGTTTACCTAACTTTTGTTAGGATATTTTAGCAGAGAATAAAAAAAAAATGGTGTGATAATAATTTATTAATGTATTTTTCTAAAAGTACAAACTTTGATTTACATATAATATACTTAATGGTTAAATAAGATGCATAAGGGATAACAAGAGCTAGTAAGAGAAGAACATAACATTAATATTAAATTATAACTATATTATAATTTAATTTTAAGGTTATAGGGGGCACACGGATTTGAACCGGGGACCTCTCGATCTGCATTCGAGTGCTCTACCACTGAGCTATATCCCCTCACGTAATTTGTTTTAACATGTTTGACAGACTGGTAGACAGGTAGGTTAGACAGACTGCTCAGGTTAATCAGACTCGTATGTCCGACTGATCCGTCAGTCTAACCTGAGCAGTCTGCCTATCTAACAAACCGGTCGGTGTTTCGGTAATAATGTAATGTAGGTAATTTAACACCATGTGTGCACTTTATAATATGATCGATATGTATAATAATTTTTGCATGAATACATTACTTATTGTTTTATTTTCTCATCCCATTTATACTGTATCACATTTATATTTCATATAGTTCTAACCTCCTAGGTATCGTAGAGATGCATTTTATATAAGGTTTCTCACATTACCAGATAAGGGCAAATATTCGAGAAACCGATCATGCACGATGATGCAATAGGCGCGTGTGTTGTCAGGAAAATTATCTGAACCTTGAAACTCGAGTTTAATATTAACAGTGCTGCTCTTAAGGGATTCAGTTTGTCTGGAGCAATCAATAACAAATAGAGTTCTTGATGAAAATTTAGTAAAGTCTAGTAATGGTTCACAGCATACTTTTCCTAAATATGTTTTTTGGAAATCGGTATACATTCTATAGGCTTCTGCATATTGGCTATTTGTGAAATTCATGTCAATAGGTTCATAGGGATAAATCTCTGAATTTAAAAAGAGTTTTACATCTATTATGTTTAGGTTATCAAAGTAAGTACAGTCTTTCTTCAAGTTATCTTTTCGATCTTTTTGGAAAAATACAATAACATATCGAGCACGTTCAAATGTTGATTAAACTGTCCAACTATCTTTCTTTGTTTTTCGTACAGTAGGCAGTTCATGAATTTCCCAGCTTCTAAATGGCATAAGAATAGGCTTATTTTTAGCAATTTCATCAAATAATTTGAATTTAATCACATCGTTTAGATATATGTGCTTAACTCTCAGTTCAATGGAAGATATTACTATCATAGCACTTTTATCACCACCATCGTTAACAAAACAAATTGCATCACTTCTAGCACGCACCAGTTTGATTTTTTGCTTTCCCATGTTTTTGTAATCGGAGAATATACCAAACAGGTGATCTAATGGAATAAGTAGATTGAAATTACCATCGTTCTCACTTCCTGTTTTCTTGACAAAAGATGATATTACACCAGAGGGCCAACTCCATCCTGCAATATCAAGAGAAGTACTTTTATACGCATTGAGACATAACATATTCTTAACGGTACTGGTAAGCCCAGGATCTCGAACTTTTTCAATTTCTTTACCATTCAATTCATAAGTTACAGTCTCAAAGAGAAAAGCACCAACATTATTTGTTAATTTGCAGCTTCCTGTTTTATTGGCAGTAGTTTCTGCAACAAGTGATGCTTCTATACAAAGTTCAGCTTGACTAATGTCCACAAAAATATCTTGTTGGTTAATAACAATTTCAATTTCATCACTGTTATTAAAAGAATTTGTACATGGATGATATGTATGCCATTCTTCTCTAACAATCGATTCATCTGCTACTACAGGACGATATATTTGTAGTTTTTCGGACACGAAAGCCATATTTGCGTGAAATAGAATAATATTATGATGTGCGAGTGACTGCGTCTGATTATAGACTGACCTTTGGTTGTAATTGTCACTCATTAAATATCCTTGCTGTCCTGGACCACCCTAATTAAAAATTAATGCCATGCTTTTTTAATTCTAATCTCACTACAATTTCTTCTCCTCTAAAATTGATTGGTCTTGATTCCTGATCTAATATGTTTATTGTAATATTATCAATGCGCTGTCGGTTTACCGACAAGTAAACTAGGTTTCGTGGCTCTAGGATTATACTATATCCAGGATCAATGGTTGGCGCAAACTCGTATATTGTATGTGATGGATTGCTTGTATAATATGATCCTGATACAATATTACATTCAATTCGTATAGTAACCACTTTTACTATTGTTATATATTACTTAATATATAATAATAAAATAATACACGACATTATTTTACTTGACCGTTTATTTTAACATTTGCAATACGGCCTGTGGGCTGCGAGACTCGGTATACACTGCTGGAATGTACAATATAAAAAGCGTCCAGATAAGAGTCATTATAAAAAGATGGCAAACATAAATATTAACTTCCAAATTGGTAATAAAGTTTGTTTACATACAGAACATCCTCCCCTTTAACCGACAGAAAAAACAAAGGCAAGTACCCCATATATAAAAAATAATAACAATATAAGAAACACTCCCGGACATTACTAAAGCTGCAATCGATCGGGTTGTCTAATTAAAATGCGCCTTCGGAGCACTCGCGACGCAGAGTCATTATTATTTTCGCCAACATCACCTGCCAAATTTTGATTGTCCATAATTGCGTCTGTAGGCAGGATAGGGGACTTGTTTTCTAAAGTAGACAGTGGAAGGATATCAACATTACTATCTGCATAGCATTTTTTTAATTGATCAATATGACGTTTCCATTTCCTTCCACTATCCACTTTAATAATGTAGGTTCTTCTGCCCAACACCCGATTAACAATACCCTTAATCCAATTCTTAGAATGCTCGCGATAATCACGTGCCCACACCACATCACCACTCTTAAAAAAAACTTCGTGAGGCCTTTCGATTTTTTTTTTGTATTTTATTTTGTTTTTCTTGAACTAAGTTTTGGGTAGAAGGTAATAATAAATCAAATTTTGTTCTTAAATTACGCCCAAATAATAATTTTGCAGGGCTTTCACAGGTTGTTGTATGGGGTGTGTTACGATACTGGAACAAGAACGTATCTAAAATTAAATTAATATCGCGAACCCCATCATTATGAGCTTTTAAGAGGGCTTTTTTCATTATTTTTACCCCAGATTCAGCCAACCCATTAGTTTCGGGGTGATAGGGTTCCCCTGCTTTATGGGTTATTCCAAATTGTTGTAAAAATTCCTGAAACTCCCCGGAGCAAAACGCCGTACCATTATCAGTACACACCTCATTAAGAAGACCAAAACGTGAAAATAATCTCCTTAAACAATTAATGGCGGTTTGCGAACTATAATTGTTACTCTGAAAACACTCCAACCACTTTGAAGTTGCGTCCTCAATTACCAAAAAGTATTTATTGAGACATGGACCAAAAAAGTCTGCGTGCAAACGCGTCCAAATTTTGTTTGGATAATCCCATAAAATCAATGGTGCTTTCGGGGGATTCGCTGAAAACATTACACAGGACGAACAACCTTGAGCTATTTTTTCTATAGCTTCATCTAATTTTGGCCACCAAAAGTAAGAACGCGCAAAAGCTTTCATTTTAACTACACCCATGTGAGTGGAATGCAATTCTCGTAAAATGCTATCCCGAAAGGTGGGGGGAACAATTAAACGATAGCCCCACAGTAGGCAACCTTGTTCAACAGAAATCTCGTTCCTTCTAATAAAATACGGCATTAAATCCGTTGAGGGATATCTGTGTGGCCAACCCTGACGAACAAAAAATAATACCTTACTGAAAATTTTATCGCGAGAAGTATTCTTTTTTATAATTTGAAAATCAATAGGGAAGGAAGCATTTTTAATGTAATTGATATATGACATTCTATCATACTTTTCGTCTCCCAGAGGAAAGGATTTACAATCAAATACTTCGCTAGTTAGTCCAGATAAACGAGATAAAAAATCTGCATGATTATTCTTTGAAGTAACATATTTAATTTCGTAGTTAAAAGCAGACAAAATATATGCCCAACGTTGCAGACGATTCGCTGCAAATACTGGTAAGCCCTTTTTATCCCCCAAGATGGCAAGCAGTGGTTTATGATCCGTATAAAGTACAAATTTTAAACCATATAAATACTGAAAAAATTTTCGAACTCCGAAAATAATCGCGGCCGCCTCCTTTTCAATCTGTGAGTACGCTAGTTCATTTGAATGCAGCAATCGAGATGCAAAAGCTATTGGCTTTCTTGAGCCATCCTCATAGCGGTGACTAATTATTGCTCCCAGTCCAACACTGGAAGCATCCACCATAAGCTCGATAGGCCTTTTTGGATCAAAGTGTGTTAGAACCAACGGAGACTTTAATATATCCTTTATCTGCTTAAAACTATGTTGACATTGCTTTGACCAAGACCAAAATACATTGTTTTTTAATAGATTATACAAAGGGTGCAAAACTGTCGAGGCATTTGGTATAAACTTACAATAGTAATTTACCATACCTAAAAATGATTTTAATTCGGAGACATTTGTAGGCTCCTTAACTTTATTAATTGCCTCAATGCGCTCGTCAGTTTTGTGTAGTCCGCTTTGATCAATTCTATGACCCATATATGTAACGAAAAGAAAGTGCATTTTTCTTTGCGAACTTTCAAACCACAACCTTTCAATTTTTCAAAAACCCTTTCGAGTCTATCCAAGTGGTCCTGAGCATTCCTGCCTGTAACTAAAATGTCGTCTAAAAATGCTACAACACCCGGAATATTTGAAAATAATTGCTCGATTATAATTTGAAATATTGAAGGGGCACAATGGATGCCAAAAGGAAGCCTTTGATATGAAAATAAACCCTTATGGGTGGAAATAGTTACTAACTCAGTAGAGTCTTTATCTAAAAGTACTTGCTGGTACGCCTCAGATAAGTCAATCTTTGAAAACCTTTGCCCTCCCTCCAGTTGACTGAATAAATATTCCACTCTTGGAAGAGGATATTGCTGGACCTCTAGTTGAGGGTTTAAGGTGATTTTAAAGTCGCTACAAATTCTTAGACCGCCATTTTTCTTAAGAATGGGAACAATGGGTGTGGCCCAGTGAGAAAATTCCACCGGAATCAAAACATTGTTTTTAACTAAGCGATCAATTTCATTTTCTATTTTAGGCTTAAGTGCGATTGGAATAGGTCTTGCCTTAATAAAGCGTGGCTGCGCCTTTTCTTTTAACTTTAGTGAAACCGTGAACTTGTTAAATGTTCCCAAAGTATCGTCAAAAATTTCCTTATAATTTTGAAGTAATTTTTCTAACCTGGCAGAAGAATCTACTTGCACAATATTATTTATCTTATCTAATTTACATATTCCAAAGTTTAACATTTTCAAACCATTACGCCCTATATAAGAGGTGGACCGCCATTTTGAATAACATACGTTTTTAATTTGTAACACTTTTGTTCGTAATATATATTTAACCTTAAGAATCCTAATGGTTTAAATGAAACACCTACATAATCTTTAAGTGATAAATCATTTTTACATAGTTCTAGCTTTTTAAAATATCTTAAATATAATTTTTCCGATATTGCCGCATGCGCAAACCCTGAATCGATTTCGAAATTTATGGGAATGCTTTCAACCAATAATTGAATATACATGGGTTTAACGTTTGACTCGACATTACCTGTATCAAGATCTAGATCCCTAAACAAATTATTTGCAAACTTTTCATGCGAGCCTTTATCTTTTATATTAAATAAGCATTCCTCGGTATCTTCATCACTACCATAATAATCATTCGGTTCTAGAAAGTTTTGACGTATTGCGACCTTACATACGGGGGCCAAGTGACCCTTATTACCGCACTTGTGACAAATATAGTTTTTGTACTTACATTCAGACACGTTATGATTTGAACGGCCACATGCTGAGCACTTACTAGAAAAATTACCCTGATACCTTTTTTCCTGGAACTGCCCCGCTGCCCCTCTGGTACTCCGATTTGCCTGCTGGAAATTTTGTTTACGAGGCCGGGCACCGCTGCTAGTAGAGGCACCCCCTTCGTGCTGAGTAAACAGAATGTCGTCTTTTTCTGTCTTTACATGCATACTCATATTGGATTCCGAGGATCTTTCATTAAGTTCAACCAGTGATGATTCTTTCGCCAGTGCAATTTTTACCACCGAAGACAGTGTAACGGTCGACTTGGATGCATCCTCTTCAAAAATTCTTTCGCAGATGCGACTGTCGCGGATACCAATGGCAAAGATATCTCTCAGAAGTGAATCCAAAGATGTATTTGCCGAAAAACCACAATTAGCTGCCAAACTTTTAACTCTGGCTTCCCAGTCACAAATTTTTTCGTCCGGCAGTTTTTTTGCACAATAGAATTTTAGCCTTTTACTAAAAAATGATTTTACTTGTGAAAAATGTTGTAAAAGCACTTTATTTAACTCGTCGTATTTTAAATCCGTTGGGGTTTTAGGCACGCATAAATTTCTTAATAACACATAACAATCCTCACTTAAGGTGTTTAACAGAATAGCCTTCTTACGATCATCTGACGTAATCTCGTTGGCTATAAAAAACTGTGTCAATCTTTCGGAAAACACTGTATAACTGGATATTTTAGGGTCGAAAACACTCAACGCTCCTAGTAACGAAGATGCCATTTTAATGCATAAACTATGCTTTATTTAAGTCATGCAGCACACAATTCCGAAACACGTGAGTTCCGTTAAAAAAGACTCGTCGCCAATGTTATATATTACTTAATATATAATAATAAAATAATACACGACATTATTTTACTTGACCGTTTATTTTAACATTTGCAATACGGCCAGCCTGTGGGCTGCGAGACTCGGTATACACTGCTGGAATGTACAATATAAAAAGCGTCCAGATAAGAGTCATTATAAAAAGATGGCAAACATAAATATTAACTTCCAAATTGGTAATAAAGTTTGTTCACATACAGAACATCCTCCCCTTTAACCGACAGAAAAAACAAAGGCAAGTACCCCATATATAAAAAATAATAACAATATAAGAAACACTCCCGGACATTACTAAAGCTGCAATCGATCGGGTTGTCTAATTAAAATGCGCCTTCGGAGCACTCGCGACGCAGAGTCATTATTATTTTCGCCAACATCACCTGCCAAATTTTGATTGTCCATAATTGCGTCTGTAGGCAGGATAGGGGACTTGTTTTCTAAAGTAGACAGTGGAAGGATATCAACATTACTATCTGCATAGCATTTTTTTAATTGATCAATATGACGTTTCCATTTCCTTCCACTATCCACTTTAATAATGTAGGTTCTTCTGCCCAACACCCGATTAACAATACCCTTAATCCAATTCTTAGAATGCTCGCGATAATCACGTGCCCACACCACATCACCACTCTTAAAAAAAACTTCGTGAGGCCTTTCGATTTTTTTTTTGTATTTTATTTTGTTTTTCTTGAACTAAGTTTTGGGTAGAAGGTAATAATAAATCAAATTTTGTTCTTAAATTACGCCCAAACAATAATTTTGCAGGGCTTTCACAGGTTGTTGTATGGGGTGTGTTACGATACTGGAACAAGAACGTATCTAAAATTAAATTAATATCGCGAACCCCATCATTATGAGCTTTTAAGAGGGCTTTTTTCATTATTTTTACCCCAGATTCAGCCAACCCATTAGTTTCGGGGTGATAGGGTTCCCCTGCTTTATGGGTTATTCCAAATTGTTGTAAAAATTCCTGAAACTCCCCGGAGCAAAACGCCGTACCATTATCAGTACACACCTCATTAAGAAGACCAAAACGTGAAAATAATCTCCTTAAACAATTAATGGCGGTTTGCGAACTATAATTGTTACTCTGAAAACACTCCAACCACTTTGAAGTTGCGTCCTCAATTACCAAAAAGTATTTATTGAGACATGGACCAAAAAAGTCTGCGTGCAAACGCGTCCAAATTTTGTTTGGATAATCCCATAAAATCAATGGTGCTTTCGGGGGATTCGCTGAAAACATTACACAGGACGAACAACCTTGAGCTATTTTTTCTATAGCTTCATCTAATTTTGGCCACCAAAAGTAAGAACGCGCAAAAGCTTTCATTTTAACTACACCCATGTGAGTGGAATGCAATTCTCGTAAAATGCTATCCCGAAAGGTGGGGGGAACAATTAAACGATAGCCCCACAGTAGGCAACCTTGTTCAACAGAAATCTCGTTCCTTCTAATAAAATACGGCATTAAATCCGTTGAGGGATATCTGTGTGGCCAACCCTGACGAACAAAAAATAATACCTTACTGAAAATTTTATCGCGAGAAGTATTCTTTTTTATAATTTGAAAATCAATAGGGAAGGAAGCATTTTTAATGTAATTGATATATGACATTCTATCATACTTTTCGTCTCCCAGAGGAAAGGATTTACAATCAAATACTTCGCTAGTTAGTCCAGATAAACGAGATAAAAAATCTGCATGATTATTCTTTGAAGTAACATATTTAATTTCGTAGTTAAAAGCAGACAAAATATATGCCCAACGTTGCAGACGATTCGCTGCAAATACTGGTAAGCCCTTTTTATCCCCCAAGATGGCAAGCAGTGGTTTATGATCCGTATAAAGTACAAATTTTAAACCATATAAATACTGAAAAAATTTTCGAACTCCGAAAATAATCGCGGCCGCCTCCTTTTCAATCTGTGAGTACGCTAGTTCATTTGAATGCAGCAATCGAGATGCAAAAGCTATTGGCTTTCTTGAGCCATCCTCATAGCGGTGACTAATTATTGCTCCCAGTCCAACACTGGAAGCATCCACCATAAGCTCGATAGGCCTTTTTGGATCAAAGTGTGTTAGAACCAACGGAGACTTTAATATATCCTTTATCTGCTTAAAACTATGTTGACATTGCTTTGACCAAGACCAAAATACATTGTTTTTTAATAGATTATACAAAGGGTGCAAAACTGTCGAGGCATTTGGTATAAACTTACAATAGTAATTTACCATACCTAAAAATGATTTTAATTCGGAGACATTTGTAGGCTCCTTAACTTTATTAATTGCCTCAATGCGCTCGTCAGTTTTGTGTAGTCCGCTTTGATCAATTCTATGACCCATATATGTAACGAAAAGAAAGTGCATTTTTCTTTGCGAACTTTCAAACCACAACCTTTCAATTTTTCAAAAACCCTTTCGAGTCTATCCAAGTGGTCCTGAGCATTCCTGCCTGTAACTAAAATGTCGTCTAAAAATGCTACAACACCCGGAATATTTGAAAATAATTGCTCGATTATAATTTGAAATATTGAAGGGGCACAATGGATGCCAAAAGGAAGCCTTTCATATGAAAATAAACCCTTATGGGTGGAAATAGTTACTAACTCAGTAGAGTCTTTATCTAAAAGTACTTGCTGGTACGCCTCAGATAAGTCAATCTTTGAAAACCTTTGCCCTCCCTCCAGTTGACTGAATAAATATTCCACTCTTGGAAGAGGATATTGCTGGACCTCTAGTTGAGGGTTTAAGGTGATTTTAAAGTCGCTACAAATTCTTAGACCGCCATTTTTCTTAAGAATGGGAACAATGGGTGTGGCCCAGTGAGAAAATTCCACCGGAATCAAAACATTGTTTTTAACTAAGCGATCAATTTCATTTTCTATTTTAGGCTTAAGTGCGATTGGAATAGGTCTTGCCTTAATAAAGCGTGGCTGCGCCTTTTCTTTTAACTTTAGTGAAACCGTGAACTTGTTAAATGTTCCCAAAGTATCGTCAAAAATTTCCTTATAATTTTGAAGTAATTTTTCTAACCTGGCAGAAGAATCTACTTGCACAATATTATTTATCTTATCTAATTTACATATTCCAAAGTTTAACATTTTCAAACCATTACGCCCTATATAAGAGGTGGACCGCCATTTTGAATAACATACGTTTTTAATTTGTAACACTTTTGTTCGTAATATATATTTAACCTTAAGAATCCTAATGGTTTAAATGAAACACCTACATAATCTTTAAGTGATAAATCATTTTTACATAGTTCTAGCTTTTTAAAATATCTTAAATATAATTTTTCCGATATTGCCGCATGCGCAAACCCTGAATCGATTTCGAAATTTATGGGAATGCTTTCAACCAATAATTGAATATACATGGGTTTAACGTTTGACTCGACATTACCTGTATCAAGATCTAGATCCCTAAACAAATTATTTGCAAACTTTTCATGCGAGCCTTTATCTTTTATATTAAATAAGCATTCCTCGGTATCTTCATCACTACCATAATAATCATTCGGTTCTAGAAAGTTTTGACGTATTGCGACCTTACATACGGGGGCCAAGTGACCCTTATTACCGCACTTGTGACAAATATAGTTTTTGTACTTACATTCAGACACGTTATGATTTGAACGGCCACATGCTGAGCACTTACTAGAAAAATTACCCTGATACCTTTTTTCCTGGAACTGCCCCGCTGCCCCACTGGTACTCCGATTTGCCTGCTGGAAATTTTGTTTACGAGGCCGGGCACCGCTGCTAGTAGAGGCACCCCCTTCGTGCTGAGTAAACAGAATGTCGTCTTTTTCTGTCTTTACATGCATACTCATATTGGATTCCGAGGATCTTTCATTAAGTTCAACCAGTGATGATTCTTTCGCCAGTGCAATTTTCACCACCGAAGACAGTGTAACGGTCGACTTGGATGCATCCTCTTCAAAAATTCTTTCGCAGATGCGACTGTCGCGGATACCAATGGCAAAGATATCTCTCAGAAGTGAATCCAAAGATGTATTTGCCGAAAAACCACAATTAGCTGCCAAACTTTTAACTCTGGCTTCCCAGTCACAAATTTTTTCGTCCGGCAGTTTTTTTGCACAATAGAATTTTAGCCTTTTACTAAAAAATGATTTTACTTGTGAAAAATGTTGTAAAAGCACTTTATTTAACTCGTCGTATTTTAAATCCGTTGGGGTTTTAGGCACGCATAAATTTCTTAATAACACATAACAATCCTCACTTAAGGTGTTTAACAGAATAGCCTTCTTACGATCATCTGACGTAATCTCGTTGGCTATAAAAAACTGTGTCAATCTTTCGGAAAACACTGTATAACTGGATATTTTAGGGTCGAAAACACTCAACGCTCCTAGTAACGAAGATGCCATTTTAATGCATAAACTATGCTTTATTTAAGTCATGCAGCACACAATTCCGAAACACGTGAGTTCCGTTAAAAAAGACTCGTCGCCAATGTTATATATTACTTAATATATAATAATAAAATAATACACGACATTATTTTACTTGACCGTTTATTTTAACATTTGCAATACGGCCAGCCTGTGGGCTGCGAGACTCGGTATACACTGCTGGAATGTACAATATAAAAAGCGTCCAGATAAGAGTCATTATAAAAAGATGGCAAACATAAATATTAACTTCCAAATTGGTAATAAAGTTTGTTTACATACAGAACATCCTCCCCTTTAACCGACAGAAAAAACAAAGGCAAGTACCCCATATATAAAAAATAATAACAATATAAGAAACACTCCCGGACATTACTAAAGCTGCAATCGATCGGGTTGTCTAATTAAAATGCGCCTTCGGAGCACTCGCGACGCAGAGTCATTATTATTTTCGCCAACATCACCTGCCAAATTTTGATTGTCCATAATTGCGTCTGTAGGCAGGATAGGGGACTTGTTTTCTAAAGTAGACAGTGGAAGGATATCAACATTACTATCTGCATAGCATTTTTTTAATTGATCAATATGACGTTTCCATTTCCTTCCACTATCCACTTTAATAATGTAGGTTCTTCTGCCCAACACCCGATTAACAATACCCTTAATCCAATTCTTAGAATGCTCGCGATAATCACGTGCCCACACCACATCACCACTCTTAAAAAAAACTTCGTGAGGCCTTTCGATTTTTTTTTTGTATTTTATTTTGTTTTTCTTGAACTAAGTTTTGGGTAGAAGGTAATAATAAATCAAATTTTGTTCTTAAATTACGCCCAAATAATAATTTTGCAGGGCTTTCACAGGTTGTTGTATGGGGTGTGTTACGATACTGGAACAAGAACGTATCTAAAATTAAATTAATATCGCGAACCCCATCATTATGAGCTTTTAAGAGGGCTTTTTTCATTATTTTTACCCCAGATTCAGCCAACCCATTAGTTTCGGGGTGATAGGGTTCCCCTGCTTTATGGGTTATTCCAAATTGTTGTAAAAATTCCTGAAACTCCCCGGAGCAAAACGCCGTACCATTATCAGTACACACCTCATTAAGAAGACCAAAACGTGAAAATAATCTCCTTAAACAATTAATGGCGGTTTGCGAACTATAATTGTTACTCTGAAAACACTCCAACCACTTTGAAGTTGCGTCCTCAATTACCAAAAAGTATTTATTGAGACATGGACCAAAAAAGTCTGCGTGCAAACGCGTCCAAATTTTGTTTGGATAATCCCATAAAATCAATGGTGCTTTCGGGGGATTCGCTGAAAACATTACACAGGACGAACAACCTTGAGCTATTTTTTCTATAGCTTCATCTAATTTTGGCCACCAAAAGTAAGAACGCGCAAAAGCTTTCATTTTAACTACACCCATGTGAGTGGAATGCAATTCTCGTAAAATGCTATCCCGAAAGGTGGGGGGAACAATTAAACGATAGCCCCACAGTAGGCAACCTTGTTCAACAGAAATCTCGTTCCTTCTAATAAAATACGGCATTAAATCCGTTGAGGGATATCTGTGTGGCCAACCCTGACGAACAAAAAATAATACCTTACTGAAAATTTTATCGCGAGAAGTATTCTTTTTTATAATTTGAAAATCAATAGGGAAGGAAGCATTTTTAATGTAATTGATATATGACATTCTATCATACTTTTCGTCTCCCAGAGGAAAGGATTTACAATCAAATACTTCGCTAGTTAGTCCAGATAAACGAGATAAAAAATCTGCATGATTATTCTTTGAAGTAACATATTTAATTTCGTAGTTAAAAGCAGACAAAATATATGCCCAACGTTGCAGACGATTCGCTGCAAATACTGGTAAGCCCTTTTTATCCCCCAAGATGGCAAGCAGTGGTTTATGATCCGTATAAAGTACAAATTTTAAACCATATAAATACTGAAAAAATTTTTGAACTCCGAAAATAATCGCGGCCGCCTCCTTTTCAATCTGTGAGTACGCTAGTTCATTTGAATGCAGCAATCGAGATGCAAAAGCTATTGGCTTTCTTGAGCCATCCTCATAGCGGTGACTAATTATTGCTCCCAGTCCAACACTGGAAGCATCCACCATAAGCTCGATAGGCCTTTTTGGATCAAAGTGTGTTAGAACCAACGGAGACTTTAATATATCCTTTATCTGCTTAAAACTATGTTGACATTGCTTTGACCAAGACCAAAATACATTGTTTTTTAATAGATTATACAAAGGGTGCAAAACTGTCGAGGCATTTGGTATAAACTTACAATAGTAATTTACCATACCTAAAAATGATTTTAATTCGGAGACATTTGTAGGCTCCTTAACTTTATTAATTGCCTCAATGCGCTCGTCAGTTTTGTGTAGTCCGCTTTGATCAATTCTATGACCCATATATGTAACGAAAAGAAAGTGCATTTTTCTTTGCGAACTTTCAAACCACAACCTTTCAATTTTTCAAAAACCCTTTCGAGTCTATCCAAGTGGTCCTGAGCATTCCTGCCTGTAACTAAAATGTCGTCTAAAAATGCTACAACACCCGGAATATTTGAAAATAATTGCTCGATTATAATTTGAAATATTGAAGGGGCACAATGGATGCCAAAAGGAAGCCTTTGATATGAAAATAAACCCTTATGGGTGGAAATAGTTACTAACTCAGTAGAGTCTTTATCTAAAAGTACTTGCTGGTACGCCTCAGATAAGTCAATCTTTGAAAACCTTTGCCCTCCCTCCAGTTGACTGAATAAATATTCCACTCTTGGAAGAGGATATTGCTGGACCTCTAGTTGAGGGTTTAAGGTGATTTTAAAGTCGCTACAAATTCTTAGACCGCCATTTTTCTTAAGAATGGGAACAATGGGTGTGGCCCAGTGAGAAAATTCCACCGGAATCAAAACATTGTTTTTAACTAAGCGATCAATTTCATTTTCTATTTTAGGCTTAAGTGCGATTGGAATAGGTCTTGCCTTAATAAAGCGTGGCTGCGCCTTTTCTTTTAACTTTAGTGAAACCGTGAACTTGTTAAATGTTCCCAAAGTATCGTCAAAAATTTCCTTATAATTTTGAAGTAATTTTTCTAACCTGGCAGAAGAATCTACTTGCACAATATTATTTATCTTATCTAATTTACATATTCCAAAGTTTAACATTTTCAAACCATTACGCCCTATATAAGAGGTGGACCGCCATTTTGAATAACATACGTTTTTAATTTGTAACACTTTTGTTCGTAATATATATTTAACCTTAAGAATCCTAATGGTTTAAATGAAACACCTACATAATCTTTAAGTGATAAATCATTTTTACATAGTTCTAGCTTTTTAAAATATCTTAAATATAATTTTTCCGATATTGCCGCATGCGCAAACCCTGAATCGATTTCGAAATTTATGGGAATGCTTTCAACCAATAATTGAATATACATGGGTTTAACGTTTGACTCGACATTACCTGTATCAAGATCTAGATCCCTAAACAAATTATTTGCAAACTTTTCATGCGAGCCTTTATCTTTTATATTAAATAAGCATTCCTCGGTATCTTCATCACTACCATAATAATCATTCGGTTCTAGAAAGTTTTGACGTATTGCGACCTTACATACGGGGGCCAAGTGACCCTTATTACCGCACTTGTGACAAATATAGTTTTTGTACTTACATTCAGACACGTTATGATTTGAACGGCCACATGCTGAGCACTTACTAGAAAAATTACCCTGATACCTTTTTTCCTGGAACTGCCCCGCTGCCCCTCTGGTACTCCGATTTGCCTGCTGGAAATTTTGTTTACGAGGCCGGGCACCGCTGCTAGTAGAGGCACCCCCTTCGTGCTGAGTAAACAGAATGTCGTCTTTTTCTGTCTTTACATGCATACTCATATTGGATTCCGAGGATCTTTCATTAAGTTCAACCAGTGATGATTCTTTCGCCAGTGCAATTTTCACCACCGAAGACAGTGTAACGGTCGACTTGGATGCATCCTCTTCAAAAATTCTTTCGCAGATGCGACTGTCGCGGATACCAATGGCAAAGATATCTCTCAGAAGTGAATCCAAAGATGTATTTGCCGAAAAACCACAATTAGCTGCCAAACTTTTAACTCTGG
The DNA here is from genome assembly GCA_963920685.1 of Polydrusus tereticollis. Classification (NCBI taxonomy): domain Eukaryota; kingdom Metazoa; phylum Arthropoda; class Insecta; order Coleoptera; family Curculionidae; genus Polydrusus; species Polydrusus tereticollis. The sequence goes on along the minus strand of OY987328.1, from coordinate 33,779,565 downwards.
CTTCCCAGTCACAAATTTTTTCGTCCGGCAGTTTTTTTGCACAATAGAATTTTAGCCTTTTACTAAAAAATGATTTTACTTGTGAAAAATGTTGTAAAAGCACTTTATTTAACTCGTCGTATTTTAAATCCGTTGGGGTTTTAGGCACGCATAAATTTCTTAATAACACATAACAATCCTCACTTAAGGTGTTTAACAGAATAGCCTTCTTACGATCATCTGACGTAATCTCGTTGGCTATAAAAAACTGTGTCAATCTTTCGAAAAACACTGTATAACTGGATATTTTAGGGTCGAAAACACTCAACGCTCCTAGTAACGAAGATGCCATTTTAATGCATAAACTATGCTTTATTTAACTCATGCAGCACACAATTCCGAAACACGTGAGTTCCGTTAAAAAAGACTCGTCGCCAATGTTATATATTACTTAATATATAATAATAAAATAATACACGACATTATTTTACTTGACCGTTTATTTTAACATTTGCAATACGGCCAGCCTGTGGGCTGCGAGACTCGGTATACACTGCTGGAATGTACAATATAAAAAGCGTCCAGATAAGAGTCATTATAAAAAGATGGCAAACATAAATATTAACTTCCAAATTGGTAATAAAGTTTGTTTACATACAGAACAACTATATTCACAGGTATATCAGATACATGCAGTAAATTAGCTTTCAGTTCCTTGTGTGAAAATCCCAATAATTTCCCAATGCTATCTGATGGCTTAAAATCTATGTCATAGATACACTTTAGTTCACACTTTAATGTATTATTGTTTGGTTTTAGTGAAATTAAAGTTGCTGAGCCTTTGCTTAAGCGCGTTTGTAGATAGGTTTCAATATCTGCAACTTCATACGACCCTGTAGGAATCTTAAGCACTTTTTGCACTCCCTCGACTACGTAATAAAACTTATTATAACCAGGTTCAATGTTTGGAATAGAATTCCAAGTACACAGTGAAATAAGAGCTAAGGAATAGCTGTTTCTATGATCAAGTTCGATTGGGGGTGTAAAATCGACACTTAAGGAGCTAGTATGACCTTTAAGCGTGAATGTTTGGGACATGACTAACGTAAACTAATTAAAACAAACTTCTATATATTAAATTGTTCTATTATACAGAAATAATCAAACAAGATGACCGTAATTGTGTGTATTGTATGTTTGATATTGATCATAATTAAAAAATATTTTACAATTCTTAAAGTATCGAACAACTTCAGTAGGAGGATTTAAGTTTCCAAAACTATCGAAGTAAATCACATTCTTTCCTATTTTTTTATAAGCTACCCAATGCGTTCCAATCCCACAGCTAATATCTAAATTAATTACACCACGTTCATTATTATATGGTGTATTTGGTAAGCTATCTCTCATAAAGATACCTCTGAAATTAGAGATATTTAACTCTTTCGCATACCGTAAAATATCTTGATCGCTCAACGCGCGATTGGGTAGCTTTATTGGGAGTTTTTTGCCCATTTTTTTATTTATAATCCATAGCCAGTCTTATGAGGTTTAAGATATAAACCGCTGCCTTCTTTCTTGTTCTTTCGTAAAGCAATTGCTTCCATAGTTGTATTGTGTCATTTTGATTCTTCTAGTTTCGCTTTTGCATCTCGGGCGTCATTAACGGCTTTGGTTATGCCGGCTGCACCCCCGCTGAGTGCTCCGAGGGCACTTAATCCAGCGAATATTGGGATAAGAGGAAGAATTCCACCTAGCTTCGGTACTCGGATCACTCTAGGTAGTTTAATTTTTTTCTTCTTGCCAACACTTTTTAAAGATTTTCGTGCAAGCTTTACAGTATGTTTAATATTATCCTAAAGTGAACTACCCCTAAAGTTGCTCATCTGCCTTTTTATATTATTAACAATAGTTGTATTGAAGGGCTTAAAATTTTTACTTCTAATTCCAACCTTTTTAGGTCTTTTACGTGTTTTTTTCTTATTGATTGTTCCCCCCATTCCAAGTTTACGTTGTGCTCTCATGACAGCAGTTACAATCCAAGCAGCACTCTTTTCACCAAAATTAGAATCCTTAGCCGTAACTCGTTCCCAAGCCCTTTCTAGTAAAACTTTATCTGCTTGATGTCTTCTTTCTAAATCTTTATATTTAAAATATTGAATATCGTGATCCTTACAATGACTATCCAGCTTATTTTTCGGTTGATCGCCACGAGCTAATCGCTCGCTAAGCTTTGTTCCAGGCCTGCAGTATGAATAGCCAGGTAAATGAAGTTCAAATGGCAATTTGTTAAGTGCACTATTAATAAGACCTTTGCCAAGCAAAGTTCTCATTCTAACTGAGAGATTGTTGGCAGAAGCTTATATTTAAAGAAGATGCGAAAAGAGAAACAAAGCATCAAAATTGATTTTGCCAACTTTGGTATTAAAACATCAAGCGCAACAAAACGTCATAGTAAATTGTTGCCGAATACCATTCGAGCAATTATTTGTGGACCAAGCAATTCTGGGAAAAGTAATGTCATGTTAAGTCTCTTAACTGATCCGAATGGTCTAAGATTTCAAAATGTCTATGTGTATTCAAAGTCACTATATCAGGACAAATATAGGTTTTTGAAGCAAGTACTTGATCGAGTATCAAACATCAAATATTATTAATACACTGACAATGATATGGTTGTGGATCCTGAAAATGCTCAACGTAACTCAGTTTTTGTCTTCGATGATGTTTCTTGTGAGAAGCAAGATAAGATAAGAAACTATTTTTGTATGGGGAGGCATAACGCTGTGGATTGGTTTTATCTCAGTCAAACATATTCAAAGGTACCTAAGCAGCTTATACGCGATAATGCTAACATGATAATATTATTTAAGGAGGATAATATGAATCTGAAGCATATCTATAGTGATCACGTGAACACCGATATGACATTAGAACAATTTAAACATAAATTTGTGCAGAGTGCGGGAACGAAAATATGGATTTGTGGTTATTATGAAAGATAATGACTTGACTGGCGGTAGATATAGAAGTAAATTTGATACTTATATAATTCCTTAATATACTGATTACTTGTCAGTGCATATTTTACCATTAGTGCAAATAGATCGCAGAGTAACAGGAAAACAGCATATTAAGTATGCCTCCTCCAGCACTAAGTAAAGCGAATAAAGTCATTAAACGAAAAAAAAAACTAAAATTAGAAAGAAGTGAGACAGACGATGCTCTAAATAAAATGTTAAACCCTATAAGAGCTCCATTAGCCAAAATTGTGGAAAATACAGAGAGCATAATAAACACAAAAAAAGATCAAAAAGGAGAAGGTGTTACCAGTTAAGATGGAGAAGAAGGAGGATCACACATCAAACTTTCTTCCAGCCAAAGTAATGACTGAAACTACTGCAACTAGGTTCAATTCAGGTAGTGGGGGTAATGACGATGATGATGAAAATGAGGTTTTTAGTGAAGCGGAAAATCACTTTCAGAATACTCTTCAAAAATCCCCCTTAGGACATTTTAATGGTAATATAGAATATCCAAAGTTAGCTCGCGAGTTTGTTAGCCTGTATAACTCCAAGTCAGATAAGATAGATGATACATATGGTTTAAATTATGATCAACAAACCAACTCTTGGAAAATGTGTTCTGAAAGAGTTGATTTTCAATCAAATGGTGATATTAAATTAGGTGATGTCATTTACAAAGGTACACGAGGATTATTTGAACTATTATTTTTAAAAGAACCTATGTATCCAACAAGAAGTGATGAAGCACAATTTGAGGATATCCTACAACAAACAAATGTACATAGACGGGATCATCGTCAATCCGGTCAAATAAAAGGTAGCAGCTCAATAAAATACAGACAATATATAGAACCGCTTGTAATGAAAAATCACTGTCGTCAGTAAGTTCACCAATAATAAAGAGGAGTAAATTACCAAGTAAATCTGGTTCAGCCCTTTTGGAATACAATGAGGAGCCTAAGGAATATGTATTTTACGATTATGTAAATGAATTGGTAGAAAGATTAATAAAACTAGATGCCTCTCAGTCAGCCGGAAATGGAAATCATCATAATGAGATAACAAAAATTCTGTATGAACTGCAACATCTTGGAATAATCAAATTTTATAAATAAATTATATCTTAAACATAAATCTCATAATCGCGTGAATCATGAATAAGTTCGGACGTTCACTATCAAATCGACGTCATGTCTCCTTTTTGGGGCACAATCGACCGCAGCATATTTTACCACTTACGGACGATGGAAACTTTGATGTAGGAAATCGAACTTTATGTAATATTAATATGCCAGTAAACCAGAATGATGCAGCTTCTAAGGATTATGTTGACAATATATCAAATCAAATGCACACTGACATAGAGGCTATTAAAACATTAATGACGCAAATGGCAAGCAAACTATATGTGAATGCTTTGATGACAGTAACAAAAGAGTCCATAGAGAAGGATATAAAAATTTAAGGCGAGATGGGATAAAATTAAGAGATGTTTTCGTCATTGCAAAAGAAGAACTAAGTAAAGCTGAAAAACGCATGAATGCTGCTATAGAAAAATCACTGAACCTTATTAACACAAATATACGAGAGCGAGAGTCAACAAGAGCTTCAATTAATAGACGAATCATGAATTAGAATTTTACGTAATTAATATAAAATATCTAACTCTATAAATTATAAAAATTATTTCAATTATCCTCAGTAATAAAATGGCTGTCAGGAGAGAGCAGGTGGTGAAGAAATTGCATAAACCAACCCGAAAGAGGTTTCGTCGACGGAGATTCATTCAATATGGTTTGGATGACACCTTTGCCACCGACCTTGCTCAGCTTGACCAATATTCTCGCGAAAATAGAGGTTATAAGTACATATTAGTTGTAATCGATTGTTTTTCAAAATATCTTTGGACCAAACCCATAAAGACAAAATCAGCTCAAGATGTTGCTAAAGCAATGGAAATTATCTTAAAGACATCGGGAAGAATACCCAAGAAAATTGTTTCAGATAATGGAAAAGAATATTACAATGCGCAGTTTCAACGTCTAATGAAAAAATCTAACATACATCATTATAGCACCTTTAGTCCCTTAAAGGCATCTATAGCTAAAAGGGTAATTAGAACTCTTAAGGAAAAACTATTTAGGCTGTTCACTTTAAACGGTAATCACAAATGGATAGATTTGTTGGAAGACGTTACCAATGTATATAATAATGCAAAGCATTCTACATTAAGATGAAACCCGCTGACGGTAACAAGAAAAATAAAAAATCATTGTTAACTACGGTTTATGGAAATATTAAAATTGCTGATAAGGCTCGTAAAGGTAGTAAAGATTAATATTACATCACCAACTACTTATTTATTAGAGGATTTGCAAGGACACCTCATTAGAGGTGGTTTTTATGAAAAGAACTTCAAAAAACTAAACAACCTGATGTGTTTCTAATAGAACAAATATTGCGTAAAAAAGGAAATAAACTGGTTAGGTTTCGATAACACTCATAACAGTTGGATTGATGAGGTAAATGATGCTGTTTGATGTAAAGTTTAAACAAGTTTGAACAGGTTTGCGCATGCACAAATTTACAAAACTATATGCTTGTTGAATTTACAAAGAAGGGTTCAGGTTAGTATCAAGTTTGTGGTGTGCAAATGCACCCATGTTCGTGAGTAGAGAGATGTTACCACTGGAAAGTTTTAATCAGGAACTCGGTGAGTGCCTAATGAACATCGAGAATGAGAGGATATCATTAGAAAGTTATAATCAAGAACTCGATGAGTGTTTAAGGAAATTCGAGATTGCAGTTGGAACATGGAACATGGAACAATGGAGAAACATTATTTATTGTATTCAACGTATTTGGTGAACATCAATTTTCAAGTTGGATGCGGTTTGAGTCCAGCTAGATCATTCGGTCCAGTCATTTCGCTATCTGGTCCACATAGACGTGAAATTATATCATTCAATGACGATGAGTGGAAGGCATTTATAGAATTATCACAGCAGAAAGTTGGTGAATTTTTACACAACTTATCTGTGCGAACACGTTTGTAACAATAAACGACACAAAAAACTTTAATCTGTGTCTTCACAAGTCTACTGGTTCAAACTTTGCTTTACTTGGAAAATAAAATTTCTTTTGAATTTTATTGCATTATTATTTATTAACAGATCAATCACTTCATCATTTTATACCCTAGCATGGGTATGACATACTAATACATTTCTAACTTAGACTCGTCAAACAACCACTTAACTACTTTCAAATACTTTTAACCACTTTTACTTGAAGGATTTACCGTTCCACGGAGCGCAATTTAACTCTGTCTGTATCAGTGTGACACTCAACTTTACTTTACTTTTAATTACTTTTAACCACTTTTACGTGAAGGATTTACCGTTCCACGGAGCGCAACCTTACTCTGTCGAAATCAGCGTGACACTGCTTTGTTGACAAAACGTTGTCCGTCTCGTACCGTATACCGACACCTTGACCAATCAGGTTCTACTACGTCGAAATCCAAGATGGTTTCTTTCACGTCAAAATACTGTTGCTAGGCAATGAGAAAAGACATCCACTGTTACTATGCAAGCGGCCTTTATCGTACTTAAATTTACGTGTTAGGAAATGATACAGAATCGCCGACCGTTTTTTATACATAAGGTTTTGATTTAAACTTCTATTTTTATGGATTTGTACAACGTTGCCATTACTTTAATATGCGGTATTGCCAATTATATTGCATGTAAATATAATGTACTTTCCTCATTTTTTTAGCATTTAGTAGTTACAGAAAAACATAGTAACTTAGCACGAATGCGGCGTTGCCGCTTAGATCAGTATGACGCCACATTACATTTCCTAGAATTGAGTTCCACGCTTTTACTTTACTTTTGTACTGGGTCACGACAGAAATATGACGTGTGTCCCAAACATTCTCCCCCGCGTTGAAGCGCTACGGCTTCAAACCATCAACAATACACATACATAAAAAAGTATCTATACAACTTACTACTACTTACTTATTATAACAACACAATACTACTGCAATCTTCTAATACACATTGCCAATAATATACTATTTTACAATATTAATAAACAAAAGAACATGTAATATATCCCAAGTGTTGCACCTGCTCTACAAAAGCGAATCACCCAATCTACATAGAACTCCTGCTGAGATCAACTGCAATATGCTCAGTGTAAGCATGCAAGCTTATTTAAATAAGACCAACCAAAAGAATATCCAACTTGTACTGAAAACATTACGCAAAAAACACAAAGAACCTGTCGGTGAGTTACCTGTTAGTTGATGCCCATCAATCTAACGCGCATTTGAACGCCCCCTTGTGGAAATAACCCTTACTTAATCATCATATGAGGCACAAGTCGTAAATTTGCACCCCAAATGTATACGCATGGTGCTATAGAAACCACCCCTAACATCATAAGTATGCGTGGCACAGAACTGCCCCTAAATTAGTAAATATGCATGGCACAAAGCTGCCCCTAAATTCGTAAATATGCATGGCACAAAGCTGCCCCTAAATCAGTAAATGTGCATAGAACAAAGCTGCCCCTAAATTAGTAAATCTAAACCTACCCCAAATGTACGCGTCGACGGGTTACCTGTTCGTTGGTACTCACCAATCCAACGAGCGTGTGAACGCCCCCCTTGTGGAAGTAACCACGCCTCCCAACCCAGAAGAAGACCCTTTAATTCCCCTGAACTGAGTGCAAAAAACAAACATCTCCCTGAACCCAACCCAACTCAGAGGAATGACACTGGTAACGAGGCTAACACTACACGTGCCCATGTAGTACGGAAACAAATCAGCGTGAAAGAAGAAGGGAAGAAGTGAAAAGATGTTAGGAACCCCGTAAGGCGAAAGTTGCTCCAGCCCAATCCTGGAACCGGTGCGAAAGGGACAGAGCGATACTGCCCGGGTAGATGGCTACCGTTTTTTATACACCAGGTTTGCGATTGGTGTATCCACATAGACCGTTAGGCGTTAAACCAATAAAATAAACTTTTAGTTGTCGCGTTGTGTACCCTCGGTACTTATAGTCAAATTATCATACAATATAGGAGATATTTTGGCAATGGATCGAGTGAAAACACTTGTAGCAGTTTTCAATTTTACCACCCTAACTTTGCCGTCTTTTCCGGGATAAACTTCCAAAATTCGCGCTATTGGCCACTGCAACGGAGGCACATTATCCTCCAGTAATAACACTATATCGTTCAACTCAATATTCCTTGTTGGTTTTAGCCATTTTGGACAGTTTTGAAGTCTATTAAGATAGCCAACAGACCAACTTTCCCAAAATATCTGTTGAATTTTTATACAAAGTTGCCAAAATTTTAACCGATTGTCCGGTGTTTCAGACAAGTCCTTTTCAGGATACGCAGTTAGACTCTCTCCTATCAAGAAGTGACCGGGTGTTAAACAACCAAAATCTGAAGGATCATTAGTTAATGGGCACAACGGCCGTGAATTTAGAACCGCCTCTATCTGCGTTAAAATTGTATAAAATTCCTCGAATGTGAACTTTGAATTTCCCATTAATCGATTGATATGATGTTTAGCACTCTTGACCGCAGCTTCCCACAATCCGCCCCAGTGCGGAGACCTGGGAGGTATAAACTTCCATTGTATTTCATTTTTTGAAAGATATTCCAGAAATTGTTCATAATATTTTGCATTTTTAAAAAACTGATAAAGATCATACAACTGATTACGCGTTCCCTGAAAATTTATTGCGTTATCGCTATAAATTATTGTCGGATTTCCTCGTCGGGAGACAAACCGTTTTAAAGTCATAATAAAAGCCTCTGTTGATAAACTTGTGACCAACTCAATATGGATGGCCTTAGTCGCCATACAAACGAAAATCGCGATATATGCCTTAATCAAAGGAGCTTTTCGTAAACGTGATGATTTAATTAGGAATAGACCGCCATAATCGATCCCTACTCTTTGAAATGGCCGTGCCATCTGGACTCTCTCCGTCGGGAGATACCCCATTATTTGTTGCGCCGGAAGGGCTCTAAACCGTGTGCAAGTAACACAATTTCTTATTACTTTTTTAATCTCTCTTAAACCGTTCAAAGGCCAAAATCGTAATCTAATATTTGACAGTACCTACAGATTGCGATCCTGCATGTCCTAACCTCAAATGTTCGTAGTTTAACATTAATTGTACAGTATTGTTGTGAGAAGGCAACAAATACGGATGCTTTTGGTCGAATGACACATCAGCATTTTCAAGCCTTCCTCCCACTCTAATTAAGCTATTTGAATCCGAAAAAAGTTTGAGCGGTCGCAGCTGTTTATTAGAAATAAATTTATTTGTTTTTAACTCCGAAATTTTCCTTGCAAAAAATTGTGTTTGTAATTGTTTTACGACAAACTGCTGAGCGTTACCAATCTCGTTTACTGTTATAATTTTATTTTAATCGGAGAATAAATGCTATTGAGTGCAACAAGCGCGAAAAATTAGAAAATCGTAAAAAGTAATTTAACCAAAACTCTGCAGGCTCTGCTCGTACATTAGCAGCAAGCACTATTTTCTTCTGCTCCGGAATATTTGTAAAATGTATCTGATCATTGCACAAACTCAAATTAAAATTATTATGTCGCAAGAATTCTGGCCCATGAAACCAGAACCCAGAATGTATTACTTCCTTTGAAAATTGTCCACGCGACAAAATGTCCGCTGGATTGTCTGATGACTTCACGTATCGTATTTTACATTTTTCAGTGAGGCTTTGAATTTGTGACATCCTGTGTGACACAAATGTAGACCATCTGTTTGGGTGATCGTTACACCATGTTATAACAATTTTTGTATCTGTCCATAAATTTATCGAGGAAAATTCTACCATACCTTGAAATATCTGTACCACTTTCTCTGTCAGTTTTGATAAAATTACCAAAGCGCACAGTTCAAGTCTTGGCACCGTTATCGTCTTGATGGGAGCGACTCTCGATTTTGAAGAAATCAAGTTAGTCGACACTGAAATATCGCCATAGATTACTCTCAAATACACGCATGCGCCGTAGGCCAATGTACTGGCGTCTGAAAACCCGTGCAACTCTATTTTTTGAACATTTTTATTCTCCCGTAATTGTCTTGGAATTTCCAAATACTTAAGCAAAGAAACCATATTTAAAAACTCGCTCCACTCGTTTAACAAATCAGTATCCTTTATCTCCGCATCCCAATCTAACTTCCGTATCCATAATTTTTGCATCAGAATTTTTCCCTTTACTATCACGGGGTTCACTACCCCAACGGATCAAAACATTGTGCTAAAGTAGGGAGAATAAATCTTTTTGTTATTTTGTTATCTGTCGTATCACTGGGAAGTGAAATCTTAAACGTGTCATCCGCAGGGAGCCATTTTAATCCTAAAATGTTGTTCGGCGCGCTGTCAAAATTAAGATCATACTCGACAGTTTGATTCTCAGAAATAGAACTTAAAAACTTGCGAATTCGAACACCACTTATGCAATGAGAATCCGTACCTATTTAATAGCGTGATAGTTGTTCAAAAGTATCACATCCTGCTAATATATCGTCGACATAACACTGTGAACGTAATGCGTGTGCCGCCCCTGGAAATTCCGACACTCCCAGGGTTGCTATTTCTTGAATTGTTCGCGACGCTGCGAACGGGGCGAAATTCATACCATATGTGATCGTCTGCAGTTCCAGACATTGCAACTCATCCCGTGGGTCATTACGCCACAAAATATTCTGTAAGAAATTGTGATCCGGATTGATCTTAATTTGTCGGTACATTTTTTGAATGTCCGATACCAACACAAAATGTGCATATCTAAATCTGCATAAAATGTCAAACAACTCAGGCTGCACCTGATACCCCTTTAAAGTGACGTCGTTCAACGAATAGCCTGAAGATGACTTCGCTGACGCGTCAAACACAACTCGTTATTTTGTTGTTGCGCTTGCTTCACGAATTACATACAAATGTGGTATAAAATATTTGTTATCGTTGTTATCGTTTTTTAACCGTAGAGGCACTTGCTTGGCATGGCCAAGATCCACATACTCGTCTATAAATCTCTTGTACTCTATAAATAAACTCGGGTCTCTCTGGAATCGCTTTTCTAACGACTGAAACCTTTTTTCAGCTATATTATAAGAGTTTCCTAACTTTTCGTACTCCTGCGGAGTTTTAAAAGACATGCTTACTTGAAAACACCCTTCCTCTAATACTTTAGTACTTTGCGTGAAAATCTGTTCAGTTAACTGATCCTCAGGTAATAATTCTGACTTTGAAGTCACCTCTTCCAATTCCCAAAATTTTGATATTAACCCGTCTATCTCTTGCGTTTGTACAAACATCGACACTTTATTCTGTAATTCGGATGTCTGACAACCCGATGATATATCATTACATTGCGCAGGTACCGTTCCTGCGATTATCCATCCTAGAGTAGTGTATACTAACGTAGGTTTATTTTTACCCAAAGAGTTACATCCCTCACTTAAAATCGAGTAATAAATATCTGCTCCCAGCAGCATGTCTATGTCCGAAGGTGCATTGAAAGTTGGGTCCGCCAACGATACTAATAAATGGTTTGGGATATCTAACGCATCAACATCGATTGGAATCTGAGGCATTTTATATGTAATGCTATCCAAGACTATACATGAGGACACCAAATATTTGTTATCTTGATGCTTAGAATATATTACCACATTCGCCATTTTATTTGATTAAAAACTGTGCTGAGAGATATCTGAAACATTAAGGTTATGTCTAAACACATCACTTTGTAATTTATCCGCTAATGATTGTGTCATAAATGAACTCTGACTACCGCTGTCTAGCAACACTTTTGCTGAAATCCATCTACCACTTTTATCCTGCAAGTTTACTTGTGCTGTAGCTAGTAACACATTAGATTGTTTTTGTGACATAGCTGAAAGAGAAATTATTCTGTTTGTACCGGCTGCAGTGTTCTCACTCGATTGTCCTTGTCTGTCTGTCGTGTGTACGTTATTTGTCACTGTACTTTGCGCATTAGAATTCTGTACATTTGCATTGTTACTCGAAACTGCGGCCGCTGATGGCATAGGAGGCCTGTTATTGGTATTACTCTGACGTGAATTGTTACTAAATCTATTTGCATTAATTTTGTACGCCTGGTACCCGTTGTGAATTTCCCTGTGAACTGTACCTATTGTACGCTATATTCAAACTATTAGACGCCTGCGCATTAGCACCCTTTTGACTTCCATTCGAATTCGAAAAAGATTGACCGTGCAATAATGTATGATGCGACCTACCACAATCTCTACACCTGCTACGTGACTGACATAGCCCTACCAGATGCGGCCCTAAACAGTTCTAGCATAGACGTTTAGTTTGTACTAATCTGTACCTCTCTGTCACTGAAAGTTGTAAAAAATGTTGACATCCGTGTACTCTATGATCTGTCACTCCACAAATTGCGCAATCTTGCCCACCACTGCTAGTAAACAAAGAAACACGGTTGTGACCTCGCTGAGGTTGTGTGTTTGGTTGAGAACCATTACTTGACAAATTCTCAAACACTATGCTTCAGAAACTCGAAAAAATCCCCCAATAGTGGCAAGTCATCCACGTCTCTTTCCATTTCGAATGCCTTTTTTGTAGAATAATCGAGTTTATTCTCCATAATATAAACCAACAAATATTCGTAAATTTGCGATTGTGTCAGCGGCAACTTATTTAAAGATTCGATTATTTTTTTATTACTTGCAATAAATTCTCTCAGGCTGACAGAGTTCGATCTAGTTAGCGCTTGTGCATCAAGAATACCTTTAAAATAACTATTTACGACACAAGTTACATTCTCAAATCTCTTTTTTAAAATGCTAAACGCGATATCAAAATTAGAACCTATAATTTCGAGTGAGTCTACCAGCTTTAAAGCCTCCCCTTGTATTGATGACTTCAGATATATCATGCGTTGCACGTCCGACAAATTCCCGTTATCGAATATTAAAGCGTTATAAATTTCAACAAACGATCTCCACTCTGCAATATTGCCGTCAAACGGTGGAATCCTTAAGTCTGGCAGTTTCACACCGATGTTACATGACTCCGTTGAACATTACCACTTACATTATAATCCAAACTGTGTGACTGTGCACTGTCACTTGCCGGTTCTTGTACAACTCTTGACATTGTCTCACTAAAATCTACTAACATTGCATAATACCTATTCTCTATATCTACTCTGTCTGTATTAGCCGAATCGGCATCTTCTATTTCTTCCTGAATATCAGAATACGCAAGAAAAGTTTGTCGTAAAGACAGTTCCCTGTGTGGGATTTGTTTCATTTCTTTTTCATTATTTTTGTTCTCATTGAACCAATTTTGTGTGCGAGTAATCGCTGCTTTTACCCTACCACGCTGCTTGACATTGTCTCACTAAAATCTACTAACATTGCATAATACCTATTCTCTATATCTACTCTGTCTGTATTAGCCGAATCGGCATCTTCTATTTCTTCCTGAATATCAGAATACGCAAGAAAAGTTTGTCGTAAAGACAGTTCCCTGTGTGGGATTTGTTTCATTTCTTTTTCATTATTTTTGTTCTCATTGAACCAATTTTGTGTGCGAGTAATCGCTGCTTTTACCCTACCGCGCTGCTTTATTAAATCAGCCAAAGCAATTGGTGCTTCCATCTTTTTTCCTTTTTACAAATATATAAAATTAACTTTTAGCTAAATCAACTAGATGTGCAGTCGGCACAGCCCAATAAAATAATACTTTGTAACTGATTGTTTCCCCAACAACAACTTAGCAATACACACTAGGTATATTACAAACCAATACCCTCAAAAACCCTGTATAAAAATATAAAGTTAACTTAACTTTAACAATACAATGTTTTATTTTAAACACAAACCCCAAACTGACATCCCTACGTGACCCAGCAACCTTCACTCAATTCTTTGTTAAGATAAAACCCCTAAACTTTGTACCTACAAATGCTTACACCTATGTAAAATCATAAACATCAACTGTGTCAAAATATTATCAACAATAGTACAATTCAACTACTCTACTACAATAACTTTTTATTCACTTACTGCTTTTGTGCAGACTTTACTACCTTATCCAGGTAGCTCACCTGTTTCACTAAACTGTAATCACTAGGTAGTCTCGAACTCACCCCCGTCTCTCCCTTACTGCAACAACTGCTTACTCTTTCACTGACGTAACACTTTCCCTTTTTACAGTAGTTTTATACCATTAAACACTTTGATTTTATTACTGTTATTTCACTTTGTAGACAATTCACTTTTTATTTTTATTTAAACACGTCAATTTCTGTGTTTTTTCTGCTCAACTCCAATTAAAACATCCGGCTCGAAGGACCATTAATGTGCGAACACGTTTGTAACAATGAACGACACAAAAAACTTTAACCTGTGTCTTCACAAGTCTACTGGTTCAAACTTTGCTCTACTTGGAAAATAAAATTTCTTTTGAATTTTATTGCATTATTATTTATTAACAGATCAATCACTTCATCATTTTATACCCTAGCATGGGTATGACATACTAATACATTTCTAACTTAGACTCGTGAAACAACCACTTAACTACTTTCAAATACTTTTAACCACTTTTACGTGAAGGATTTACCATTCCACGGAGCGCAACTTAACTCTGTCTGTATCAGTGTGACACTCAACTTTACTTTACTTTTAATTACTTTTAACCACTTTTACGTGAAGGATTTACCGTTCCACGGAGCGCAACCTAACTCTGTCGGAATCAGCGTGACACTATACTTTATTACTTTTAATTACTTTTAACCACTTTTACGTGAAGGATTTACCGTTCCACGGAGCGCAACCTAACTCTGTCGAAATCAGCGTGACACTGCTTTGTTGACAAAACATTGTTCGTCTCGTACCGTATACCGACACCTTGACCAATCAGGTCCTACTACGTCGAAATCCAAGATGGTTTCTTTCACGTCAAAATACTGTTGCTAGCCAATGAGAAAAGACATCCACTGTTACTATGCAAGCGGCCTTTATCGTACTTAAATTTACGTGTTAGGAAATGATACAGAATCGCCGACCGTTTTTTATACATAAGGTTTTGATTTAAACTTATATTTTTATGGATTTGTACAACGTTGCCATTACTTTAATATGCGGTATTGCCAATTATATTGCATGTAAATATAATGTACTTTCCTCATTTTTTTAGCATTTAGTAGTTACAGAAAAACATAGTAACTTAGCACGAATGCGGCGTTGCCGCTTAGATCAGTATGACGCCACATTACATTTCCTAGAATTGAGTTACACGCTTTTACTTTACTTTTGTACTGGGTCACGACAGAAATATGACGTGTGTCCCAAACATTATCAATTACGTCAGATTATGTATTACATATGTGTAGTGATTTTCTAAAAGTTACACAAATGACATTTGAAAATGGATCGGTAAAAGTGCTCGAAGTTTCTAGACATGGAGTTAATTTTTATTTATGTGAAGAAGATGTACTTGCACTTTTAGATGTTACTTCAAAATTGATTAAACAACAAATTTCCTTAATGGAAGAGTTAAATTTTAATTTATTCTATTATAATATAATAAATGCCATAAATTCTATGACCACTACTAATATACCTGTATTAAAAATAGAATTAATACAGTTATTGTATGAGTATGGTTTCCATAAAGATTGGAATACATTTCTATTATTAAGGGCTCTTAATGAATATATGTATTTTTATAGAGATAAAGTAAATAATAATCAGGTCATTACTTCCAGTACTTCCTGCAAAAACCTAGGCTTATGGATGGATGTTGCTTTGCGCTTCACTAATTATGTTTCTAAAATAATTCAAACTTCATATTGTAAGTTGAGGTCTCTATATTTGCACAAAGATATTCTGAGTAAAGCTCTAAAATTAAAACTATGCGATAGCCTTATTCTGTCATATGTTGCCTATTCTAGCGTCGTCTACTAGCTTGCCATTCTGAATCGTGACAAGGAAAGCTTGCAAAAACTACAAAATGCTTGTGTTCGATTTGGATATAACTTGCGTAAGTTTTATCACATTTCTGTAAGTTTCTCAGATTCTGGCTGGCTTAACCTGGACGAACGATTTCGACTACAATTTGCACGTTTTTTATATAGATTAAATTTATATCAATCTCCCTCCTATCTAAGTTCCAAAGTTTCTAAACGTAGTGCTACTCATATGCGTAATACACGCTACTGTGATTTTTATACTATCCCCCGCCACATTACTGTTTTGTTTCGAAGGTCATTTAGCTACAATGCTGCTAAGCTATACAATAGCATACCACACACCATACGGGCTCTACCTGACGCGGGAGCGTTTAGCAGGCAGTTTAGGGTGCATATGGTCAATAATCGATAAAAAATTAAAAATATCTCATCTGCCTAATTTGTTCTCCTCCTCGCGCATATCTATCAATGCATTAGTAGGTATTTCGTTTATATTTATAGGTAATTTTAATTTTTCCTAACTTTCGTGGTGGTTCTATATAATAGCGCAGTCTGCGAGTAGCGCCACCCCTACTAATAATATTTGTTAATACTCGATTTCATTTTATTAAAGACATTTATTATTATTATTATTATAAAGTATTAAACGATATTCAATAAAATGTATATAAGAAGAAAATTAAGTTTTTTATTTCAGTCGTTTACACCCCTCCGTCGGAGTAGCTATAAATTATATTTTTTGTCTCACCATAACGCTTCTCCGGAAGAACAATGACGCAAGTGCAAATTGATGAATTTTCAGAAATCGCAAGTTAAGAAAGTTATAATAATGAAACCTACACCGATACATTAAGGAACAATATGGAAATAATCGATGGGGCTTCCAGAGAGCAAATTTATCAAGTTTTAGATGCTATATTAGGTATTTTATAATTTTTAAAACAATTGAAGATTATAGGCCTTAAAAGACCAAAAGGTTCCATTTGCGTCATTATTCCATTAGGAAAGGCGACAGTAGTAGTTAGTTGTGACAAGATTAATAATAATAATTATTCAAATTGTTAGATCAATACTTTATTTTTTTTGTCAACTTTATCAAATGACAGAACAGAAAAAAAAAGTTTAATAAGAAATATTCATTAATAATATTACAAAAGCAAAAACATCAAAACAAGCTACTAAAAAACGGTTCATAGTATCTTGGAATAATGTTAGATGTTAACAAAGTTTGTAAATCCCTTTTTTTATTTTCACTTAGTGGGATTTTTGAATTGTAAGCGGGTTTTCTGATGATACCATTTAAACTCTTCACTCCAGAAGAACGTCTGGTTCCAATGGTTCTACTCGTAACTTGTACCCAAGTGGTCTGTTTGTAGCTAGATTTGTAAAAGTATACATCGCTTCCTTTCACAAATTTTACGACTTTTATGTCTGACATCTTAATCTGACCACCCTCTATATTTTTTTGGCAATTAAAGCCAATTTCATTGCACAATGATTTTAAATCTGTAAAGTCGCCATAACTCATTTCTTTCACGACAAAAGGATTCCCATTTTTTTTTGAATTCCTTATTATGGTCACTAATTGGTCAGGCACGTATATGGGCCCAGATTTTTTGGCTCTCTTCATAGATTTCTCTATAATGCTATGGATGGTGTCTCCCTCATTCTGTGTATGCCCACGTATGAGGAATTTGTGAGTAATAGAGTTTATTTGTAACGTTTCCACTGCGTATAAATACATGGAAAAAACGAATCTGCAAAAATAATATTATTTGACGTTTAAGATTAACAAGTGACTTTATGCTACGACAATATTGCAGAATGTGTGTTATACCTGTTCTTTTGTTGGCCACAACAATTATCTGAATAAAAGACAATGTCGCTACCAGGACGAGAACGAGCGACTTCTTCAATAAAACCCAGAACACAGGAACCTATTTCGACAGCACCTCTCTGCCCTATCCCTTCATGCCAAAAATTACAAACCGTGTGACCTCTGTTTATTTCGGAGATCTACAACAAACAATAATTATTATGAATGACGGTAGTGATATTTTTATAGGTTCAACATAATATTGGATCACTTCTACTTACCGTGAAATTAAAACAATTTAATCGAGATTTGTAGAAAAAGGCTGAGGACTGCCCCATCGGTACCGGTAGCACGGCTTGTAAATCGTAAGTCGCTAAAACCATGCTAGAACCTATTTCATTTGCCTTTTCCTTATCAGCGTTCTTCTCGACTTTGCTTAATTTCTTTTCATCTTGGTGCAACTGATAATCAACTTCTAATTTTTCCTTTTCGGCTGCTGGTGCGTTTTTGTACCCTTCACAAAAATCACATTGGTCCTTCTTTGGAAAAAAGAACCCAATGTTAAACTGAGTATTAAAAATTCGAGAATAGCAATTATAATCCACTGCAGGTTTACCCAAACTGGTTTGCTCGTTTGTATAGTGTCTATGCATTTCAGCGATTGACAATGCCCCATCAATAAATTCCCTGGAACTGTTTGCTCTTTGATAATGGCTTTCCACACGCGGAATAGCATTGATGTGTGCGCTAACGGAATCTAGTATGTCCTGATCGATTCTCGCATGTTTGCCATGTCGTCCTCGTTTATCTGCATGCAGCTACAATGCCTGAACCACTGCCTCTTGATTTTATTACAGTGCGCATTGTCCTTTCTGTTATACCAAATGTGTTGATCATGTACGTTTTACAGACACGAATCTTCTGTCCATTATCTCTCAGGTAAAACACACTGTTCTGTTTTCTTGGCTCTTGATGTGTCATAGTGACTCGACGGTATTTGACTAGTAGGGGCTCAATACATAAAGCTAGAAAATCTCGCTGTCGCTGTAACGACGCCAAATTCCAGTAATTATTGAAGAGTTCAGTTCTGGAGTCCTCCGATAGTTTTGTCGAACACTTGAGTGTGCACTTCTCTGAACAAGGTGGCCCCATTGCTTTTTCTTTAACCATTTTTCCTGTTCTCGAAAGGTAACTTTTTCCTGAGTTTTTTAAAATTTTGGCTTTTGATTTTTTCCATTGGTCAGGGTGGCGTAACCTTTTTTTCCCTTTTTTAGAAGGTGAAGTACTTGTTTCAGGATCGCTTTGATCTGTCACTAATGCCGATTGGTCTGTACGGTAATCATCCGAAGATGTTTCATTTTCAGATGGAACATACACATCACTATCTTCACCCCAAAGTTCTTCCTCATCTCCCGAATCTTCTGAAGGTTCTTTTTCTTCACGATAAATTGGGTTTGGAATTTTTCGCAATGTAAGCTTAGTTGAGCAGTTACTTTCAATTGTATAAGTCGCCATCTCACTCTTAGAGGACGCTGAACTAAGTAGCAATTGCACATCATTTAAAGCGCAGGGAACATCTGCTGAAAATGATTAAATAGTTATGTAAATTTATGTAAGTATAAGACACTACTGGTTAAGTTTAATAAAATGTTGTACCTACCACAAGGAACTAAATTGACAGAACCCGTAACCAACTGTGATGATGCTGATGCATCGGTATTTAATTGGCTAGCTTCAGGTATTATAACTGGATTCGACACCTCCGTTTCTTCTAAAGTATTACTCTCATTAATTCCATATGGAATCGCCATCTTACTCTCAGAGGACGCTGAACTAGGTAATAATTGAACATCATTCAAAGCGCAGAGAACATCTGCTGAAAATTATTCATCAGTTATGTACATTTATGTAAGTATAAGACACTACCTAGACTAGCAAGACCTACTGGTTAAGTTTAATAAAATGTTGTACCTACCACAAGGACCTGAATTGACAGAACCAGTAACCAACTGTGATAGTGATGCATCGGTATTTAATTGACTAGATACAGGTACTATAACTGGATTCGACACCTCCGCTTTTTCTTTTTCTAAAGTATTGCCCTCATTATTTGCTTCAGAACTCTGAGTGGCGAGATACAGCATAAGTTTAGTTCGGTTCATTTTGCAGAAATTCGCAGCCGCTGTCTGATATTATGGTTAAAAACATTATAATTATAATTATAAATAGATAATATTAAAAGTATTTCACTGTGCTTACCCACCTTTTTTAGGATAACCGACACACATAACCAATTATTGTGGAAAAGATAAAATACTTGAATAAACAATGACACAAAGAACAGATGCGTAACTGTAGGAGTCAAAAATTGTAAGTCAACAACGACGCAATTTACAATTACGCCGGTGTTCCACTAGCTGTCGATAGAAAATTGGAATTAATTTGGGCGAACAACGAAAAATGGTGACTTACGTCGTTGTTTCACTAAGATCGCACACAAAATATACCGAAACAGCAAATACGTCTTTGTTGAACCAAAATTCATGCATCAGAGTTGCTAGCCCAGACGCGACTAACTGTTGGGTCGTTGTTCATCTGGGGGCGTGATTAAAAAGGCGCCATTGGAACAATGACGCATCTGCCCTCTAGCGGCCACTAGAAGTTTTAACATTACGTCGATGTTCCACTATGAAAATTCACTTTTTTTGGTAATTATGCCATAATTAACTCAAAAAGTCAAAATTTGCACTTGCGTCGTTGTTCTTCCGGAGAAGCGACTAGCATAATTCGGCATCATGTTAATGAATATTAGATTTTTTATTTGTATAATTATTTGCCCTTTCAATTTTGCTATTTCGACAACTAATGGTAATGGAACATCGAGAGACCCCGATTGCAAATATCTACAAGATTATGAAACTTTGTATAATACCAGTTTAAGCTTGTATACGGAATGTGCCAAACGGAATGATGATGCTATTAACTTATATGAAAATGAGATGCATGTGACTGATATGCTATTGGGGAAACTGCAGGATTGCGTAAATATTACTGGAAATTTATCTATAAACTATACAGCTTTGATTATAAGCAAACGAGAAAATATTGAGATGGAAGCAGCATTACTAACACTACAAAAACAAATGAATATGTGTCAGGAAAAACAAAATTTAGAACTTTCTTTAATAAGTATCTGAATATGAGGAGACCATTCTAAATTTACAAGGCAATATTACAAACCTAACTAACGGGATCTTCCTGATTAATAGTGCATTTAATCAATGTCAAAGACATTTAGAAACTCAGAGAAAAGTAAAAAAAATTATTGAAAATCCGAATGACTGTTTGGAACGAAGTGAATTGATGCAAGAGCGAAGAGATAAATATGAGTTAAGATTGACAACATGCAGAAAAAATAATAATAAGCTTAAAGCAAGACTATCTGAATAATGTAATAAAGGATAGTGGTGATGTAGGGTAATAAAGGATAGTGGTGATGTAGGAATTGGAATATAAAAGCTTAAAATCAATTAATATTTTATTTAAAACTAAAACAATAATACGACATACTATGAGAGAGAGAGAAACATTATATAACGCAAATAGATCAAAATATCTGATGTACAATACGCTACACTACCTAGTGGAATTAAAATGTTATCTTATATTATTAGGTTATTTTAAACATAATTAAGGTTATGAAATAGAATTGCTACCAATTATAATCAACATGATCAATGTCAGTGTCACAATCATATTGCCCCCTAAAACGAACTATCTTTGATCCTGGAATATTATTTCAGTGTAAAGCTAAATTACAACTAGTTTCATCTTTTATCTCAAATAATACTTCAGAATAACAACTTTGATACCAATAAAATTTGTTTTGGTATAAGTCATCTATTATATCATCAGTAGCACGAAAATCATGGTAGTGATCGTTTACTATTAACATGCTCTTCCTATACTTTTTTTGAACAGTCTTTAATGTGTCATAGCACGATTTGCAACCTACTAAATTAAACTGTTCAATGATGTAACAGTTTACCCAGATGCAGTATTGTTCTTCTTCAAAAACATCTTCCCCCCAGCCGCTTGTAGCAAGTACAGCATTTCTTAGTGAATACGGGATGGCTTTATCACAATATATAAATTCAAGACATTTAAGGTGTCTAGACTGATCGTTTAACGCAATTTTATTAAGATAATTCCATCTATAATTCGAGTATTTTTTCACAATTTCCCTTGTTAAAATCCAAGGAAGTGGCGAAAAGTAAAGAAATCCTGCAATATTTGTAGTATTTTCACAAATAGTTTTAATGCATTGTTCACTTAGAAATTTGACTGCGGTAATCCCCATCTGCAATAAAAATATATCAAATCAAGGAACGTTAAAATGACCACAAGGGGGGTATCATAAGTATTTGGTAAGAGATAACGTTTATCATCAAAAGGACTTATAGCAACTTTTCTTTGATCGATACTAAAGATATCGTGATTATAGAAACGAATGCAACGCTGAGATGTTGTTAACTTTTTAAAATTTTTTAAACAATCTAAATAATCGCTAAAAGTCAATTTATTTTGAACGATTTTATATTTTATCTTTTTAGACTTTTTAACCACTTTTTTGTACTTTGTAACTATACATTTTTGATTTTAAGCCTACAAACTCGGTAACAATTAATCCATTGGTTTCATCTTTCATTAAAGCAAGAATTTTTTTATTAACCAATGGTATACCATATAAGTTATCAGTAGGATAGTCGGACGTATCAAACTTTTTTAATTAAATCAGATTTTATAACTTCTTTATAAACATCATTACATGTTAACTCGTAAATAAAACTGTCAGTGTCTGTGTACATAAGTTTACAATTTTCTTGTCTCATCTTGGAAAGCATGTAATTATAATGAAAATCATACATAGTTATTTTTGAAATGTCTAAAATTGCCATACCTATATACAGAGGTTTATTGAATAATAATGCATTTTTTTTAACTCAATGGCCATAACCTTATTTTTTTCATCATATACAGTTCTACTGTGAAATATACTGTTCTCCAGATTTTTTAATGTATTCACCACAAAAATTTGTATTTACTTTAACTACAGAATAAGCTTGTTTTAAAATAGTTTTTATTTTTGTTCTAAATAAAGTAAAACAATCTGCTAAAAATTGATCAATGTTCTTATGTATTAAATTAATGATTATCCCTGTTTTAACTCCTCCAGCAAAACATGAAATAACATTTACCCATTTAACTCTATTCTTAATGTTTGAGGTTACAAGTCCCATACCCATATTATGTGAAATACATATTAACTTTTTAACGGCCGTAAGATTTGATATGTTTTTTTAAACTTTTCTTCGAACCCCGATGGGCAATCGTCCCTTAGTAATTTTTGTATTGCATTTAATCTGCTGATTTTTTTTTATCCAAATATTCTTATCTCTTACGGTAAATTTGTCATGAAAATATCTTTGTCTCAATTTACAAAATAACCTAATCAATTCTTCAGATTTTTCAATTGTTTCCGTAGATTTCATGTTTATTAAATCAAAGCAAATTCCACAACCTTAATTATATTACCTAAATAATATGTAACTAGAAACGTTTCTTACTGTATATCCACTACTGTGTATTCAGCTGCTGCTGCTGCTTCTGTTGCTGCTACTGATGCTGCCGCTGCTGATATTAAAGATGATGCGTATGGGCGTGCGTATGAATTGTAAAGATTCTGAAAAGGAAAATTCATATTATTGAAGGAAACTTTAGTACTAGTAAAACTCATATTATTGAAGAAAACTTTAGTACTAGTAAAAGTTTACCTCTCTCTCGTGTGTACTATTTCCTTATATTATTATGTCTCCATTAACTCGAACAATAACAGGCTGACCGATTTCTGTCTGGCCGCGAAACACCAGGGTGTGTTTTCCCTCTACAAGTTCTCCCAGATGTTCTTCCAGGCTCTTCGTTACCCTTTTTGGGAGGAAAACCACAGTGTCTTGAAGTTCTACTAACACGCTGACTCCGTACTTGCTCTGGGTTAGTTTGGCCGATAGGATTGGATACTTGCTCCCTATTTCGAGCTCATGGAGCTTCACTGCCGGCTTGTTATTCATCACTTCTAAAAGGCAAGAAGCGTTTATTTCTTTCAAATTCATGATCTAAATAAAAAATAAAAAAACTATGTATAACTAAAACGAACAATTAAAAGAATGATGTATAGTCTTGACTAAGGTAGAATTATTTTTTAACACTTTTAATAACTGAAATTAACTTACTTGATCAATAGTACACTTGCACACTGGTAGGTAACAACTAAACTTAACTTTTGCTTGCTGCTGTAAAACTAATTCGTCTATAGTGGAACACGCGTTTAAATCGAGCCTTTCTTATCACTCTATAGTATAGGATCTCTCGACTACTAGCGTCACCTCGAATTACTCGTGGTTCAAATTTCGAACTATGTAGAAACATTGTCTGTTATAAGCTAATCAAAAGGTTCTCTCCCTCACACTAATATAAATTAATTTAATGCATTTTGTGGTAAAATATGTGGGTTTTGTCGTTATTATAATATTACGTATCAAGGTTTTGTATAATGTGGTGGTTGTAGGTTGTGGTTAGATAAATACGTGCATTTCCTGTCAAGTGTTGATTGTAAAATTGCATTAGCATATATTTCGCATCAATAAGGCCAGCATTTCCCGTTACGTAAGAGGTGCGTATGGTTTCCCATCATCCGCTGATGACTCAAACTTGTTGTAATACAAACGATTAATAAATAACGACGTTTCAAATATTTTTTCCTAATTATTATGGAAGTTAAGTCACAAAAAATTGGTAACTGGATCATATGCCCCAATTTAGAACATGACAGAACAATTATTATTGAGCGTGTTAGAAATGTGATATGTTCCTATCAAGAAAATCATAGATCATTAGGAGATTTTGCGTCTGATGACCTAAATTATATGCCATTGTGCTATCTGATTAAAAACGGTCGCTCAATCAAGTTAAAAGAACTTTGGGAATTGTTACCTGAAATATATAAGAATAATAAAGATTTACAACTGAATTTACCTTGTTATTTACACTATTTCGGCTGCATTGATGGACCACCTCAACCGAAGAGAAGTTGTCGCAAATGTATTAAAAGTGCAAACTACTAAATTAAGTTATCACTAACACAATGGCTGTCTTATCTAGCAGTATCATTATTCTCTGCGCTGCTTTTCATCAAACAATAATATACTGTAATAATCCTCCTAGCATTAGGGAAGCTTTTATTTGCATTGATAATAATGGAAGTAAAAACGACAGTTGGCCTAACAGATGGAATTATTCCATTATTCGAACAACGCAGATATCATACAAGCTAAGACTTGTCTACGAAAATCGGACATTTGGAGATACACCCAATTGGAAAACAATAATCTTACATCACCATCATCAACAAGAAGAGAGAACTGAGCAAAAGGTTTCGATAAATATGTTTTACTCTATATTAGGTTTACTAGCTCTTGTTATCCCTTATGCATCTTATTTAACAATTAAGTATATTATATGTAAATCAAAGTTTGTACTTTTAGAAAAATAGATTAATAAATTATTATAACACGTTTTTTTTTCTTATTCTCCGCTAAAATATCCTAACAAAAGTTAGGTAAACATAGGGGCTCAGGGCCCCCGCACGCTTTGCCCGCCTTCCCCCCCAGCAGACGCCGCCACTGGCGCAAGATCAAGGGTGCTGCTTAGTAACCAAGTCCCCCAGCGCGCGCACACACAACACAGCAACCAGAAATACAAACACACACACCACAGACAGCGCCCTCTACAATCCGCTCGCGGTCAATGGCCGAACTAAGAACAGAGCATTTTCGCATTAGGGAGTTAGCGCACACGATTACTCACGCCGATAACGCTAAACATTATAACGCTATATCGTAGAACCCGCTTTGGTACACAACTAATATATTTTCTTTATATACATATTAAATATCTTGGACGAGTTATACTTTATTTCTACTTTAGGAGGTACTGGGAACACATTAATCGTGATCGATACTTTTCTAATTTTCACACTATAATATCACATAATAAAAAGGATATGTTAAATTTAATCACAAAACAGCACATCGTCTCACTCCGTTTTTACGAACTAACCTAAACTGGATATAGAACACAATAATTCAATCGCCTATAAACTCAGATGGTGATTTTGGGTGTATGGTATATATTTTTAAAATTTTAAAGTCACGTAGGCGCGGTTACAGGAGGGGGAGGGGAACTGGGTGCATTTGCCCCCCCCCCCCCCGGCCGTTTACCGACCTTCTTATTGTTTACAAGAAAAGGCAAGAATCGTTATAAACCTATCTAATATGGATATCTTACTTTTTTTGGCTAAAATTTTCGCCTGTGGCGCTGTGCCCTTTTCCACCATTTAATTTAAAACCTCTAATTATATTTAAATTGTTTGGTAAGTGTTCTGAAATATCTTTTAAGTGGAGAGTCTTAAGTTTTGTTTCTGGTATTTATGATCAGTTTATGCAGCAAATTTTACGAATAGGTGCGACTATCTGGCATTTTTATTTCACATAGTTTTCAGGTTTGTATTAACTCAGATACGTCCGTATCACGTGTCTCCATTCGGATGATGCCAATTTCACCCATCCGTAATACGCATACGGATATCCGTGATCACGGAGGCATGTGGATTCAGACTAAAACATGTAGGATCTTCCGAACGATAGAACGATTCACGAGTGGCGTGACCCGAGCACAGCTGGCAAGGCTGCTTCGTTGGCGACATCTTTATGTAACTCTTAGTTCATCGTCTCAATATTGTGTCTGAGCGACGTACTATCCTTCACGCAGTCTCTGAGTGAAGTACTTCAGAAGACGGCGCTCAATCTTAATGGCGGTACTATTCTAGTAACACAATTTTCATTCTTGCCGGTCTTCGGGAAAATTTAAACGGTAGTTTTAAGAAATCCGCTGGCCTATTATAAATCGCAATTCGAGAAATTAGAACAATGCCGGCTAGGTTCATTCAACGTTCTATACTAAAATTACAATGGCTTAGTGCAAAATACATTGAGGGCTTACAGTTTGAATATCTTTTATGTGATTGCTTATGTGTTGTTTAATGTTATTCAAGATTTATTATTTGTTCAAGAACTTAATAATAATAACTTTTATTGTGATCTAGAGGTTTTGTTAAGTTATATGTATATTTTTGTTTCGTAAAAAAAAATTTTTTTTTGTATGAAGGCAGCGAGAAGGCAGATATAAGTACCTATTAAATTTTTAAAATGATTAGTGACGAAGACGAAAGTATGATGATGTAATATTTCGTCAAAACGTTCAATATATAACATAATGTGGAACATATCTGTGTTTAGGATGACGAGCTCTTTCGAAATTCGTATTTAAAAAAATTAAGGTAATGATGGGCCGAAAACATCGAAACGCCCGATCGAAAAATTGTAATTTTTAGAGAAGAAAAAGTGGGCGTAAGAAAGTGCAATTTATTTCATGATTTCTCTTTAAATAAAGTTATAAAAGAATAAAGGCAAATTTTTAATATTTGGCTTTTTTCCAGATATCTCCAGAAGTACTAGGAATTTTCTGAATTTTTAAAAGACGTTTTGTTGACACCAAATTGTGCAACTTTGCCATAATTTAAACTTGTTCGTATCTCTTATAGTTTCGGAGGTCCCAATAGTCATCCTCGAATTTGGAACATCCTGTATACTTATCTAGTTATTTTGCAAGAGATCTGATATTTTCTTGCTATTGCTATTTGAAATAAACATTTTTTGTTCAAATTGACGCGTTTTTGCATAAGGTACCGACAAATACAATTTTGTCTATTACCTTGATCGTCTGAGGGCCGGATAAGAGTTATGACAATGAAGACTAGGTTAGTGGTTATGACGAAAAAAAATTTTTTCCACAGCAAAAATAAATCTTGTTAAGTGTAATCCCTAATAAGACATTATTTAATATGTTTGTTTTGCGACGTCATCAGTGTTTTTAATCTAAATAATCACATTTGGGTACTAGCGAAATTTTACCGACATGATAACTCCCCGAATAACCTTGACCTCAACCTCAACGCACTTTAATTGTGTCTAAATTCCTTTTAGACGATGTTCGTGTACCCTTTGTATGCATGGAACAAAAAGGCTGAAATATTAATTTGAAAGCTTAAAAGAAATAGGTGGAATAGAGAGAA
Source organism: Polydrusus tereticollis (assembly GCA_963920685.1). Lineage (NCBI taxonomy): Eukaryota > Metazoa > Arthropoda > Insecta > Coleoptera > Curculionidae > Polydrusus > Polydrusus tereticollis. The sequence goes on along the minus strand of OY987328.1, from coordinate 33,751,461 downwards.
AAAAAAACAGAAGTACATCTATATAATATAGGTATTGCAAATTTTAAGGTGGTCAAATGTTGGCTCCCTAGTTTATTTTAGACCGGCAATTTGACGAACTAACGAAATATTGTGGTAATTTATTTAGTAACGAGGGGATTATTTAGAAAAATGTAATTCTATTGGCTTTGAAGCTTTCTAATAAGAGCACCAGTTAGTAAAGTCTGTGCGTTTTAAGAAGTCCGATATCGGATTAAATCACCAAGGGATGTTATCGCTTTTAAAACAGTAAGTCGGTTAAGTTACAATATCTTCGCACCTTCGCTATACTTGATCACACCGAACATCCCACTGGTTTACTGTATTCTATTACTGGGCGAAATCAGAGGTTTCAAAACAAAATTATCTTAGAATTACGCGTTGAGCATAAATAATAATTAAATAGATAATTAAATTATTTTGCTATTATTATAGTTAAATCTATATAATAATCGCTATTTTCCAAGAACCAATTAAAATTTGCTCAAGTGCGGGATGGTTAAATATGTTAAAGATTTTGTCAGGTATATACTTTTCCGATAATGACATTATTTTGGGATTATTATAATTAAATCTTCATAATAATTACTATTTTCCAAGAAATAATTAAAATTTGCTGAAGTGCGGGATGGTATGTCCTACTTTATTATAAATAAGTAGTTGTGCTTTTCACTTTTAGTTTGTTTCTCATTGTGTGTGAATTAAAATCAGTTATTAAGCAAAGTTATGGAAAATGTTCAGCAAGGTGGCACATCGCCTAGAAGGCATTTATCTCCAGGTGAACGCCGTTTGGTATTACAAGTGGAACGTTATTTTACTTTAGAAAAAGATAACTCGGGCCCGTTAGAGTCTGTTTTGGCAGTGCAAAAACGAACGTCTGATGCTTGCGGCATTTCAGAGAAGACCTTAAGAAGACTTCGAAAAAAGAGTGAAGAGGATTTGGACAGACCATATAAAAGGGTTCGACTCCATTCAAAAACCTTGGATTTATCCCAAGGGATAAAACTCTCTATTAGGAATATTGTTTATGATATGTATAAAGTAGTAGTACCTATCTACAAGTAGGTACGTTCTGTCGCAACACTACAAAATCGGTTCTTTTTAGAACCAAAACTTTATAAAAAAGAATTCGTAAAACTAATTTGTCTGAATACTACAAAAGCTAAAAAATTATTATTTTTCTTTACCTAAACTAATTTTTTATTTACTTTAAATTATTTTATTTAGAAAATGTAATTCATCAACATCCAAAATTACCTTCAATATAATTTATTGTTTGAGAGCCACCGACATAATGCTCAAGAGGTTTTATGGCTTAGCGGACTTCTTAAAACGCACAGACTTTATGCATTTAGATAGGTACATTTTTCTTTAAACAAGCATGCAGTAGTAAATAAAAAAGCTCTTACTAACCTGAACAAACCAGAAAATAAGTTGGGGGGGGGGGCTAGAAAAAAATAGAGGCGCAGGCGAAAAATTGTTGGGTGCCACGCCCCTTTTTTAATGATGATGCTTGGTTTTCAAGTTAAGAAAATGAAAAAACACAACAGAAAATTACAAAAACAAGCGGGCAGCGGATGCTGTACAACAGAAACAAGAAGAAAATGCAATGCTTGGTTGCCACGATATCCGCGAAGGCGAGATAGTTATAATCAGCCGCGTAACCTCGTAAGGGTAAATCGCGTGTATTCACCTGAGTATGACCGGTAACAAGGCAATGCGAAGCCAAACGGGCGTCGTGTCGTGTCATCGAGGCGCTGCAAACAGCATTTGGTTGTACCTTGTACCTATAGTTTTTCTGCTTTTTTAATCTTTTTGCTTTTCGCTTGTTTAAAATTTTAAATTCATGTGGGGGGGGGGGGGTATTTCATTCATTTAGTTATTGGTTGTAATCGATTGTTAGTTTTCATTTCTCGCCGAATTCTATCTACTTATTACGTAAAGCACAGAGGGAGTGTGTGCACTTTTAAAGTCAGCTGACCTTCTGCATTTCCCGTATTAAAAGTTTTTCCGTATTTCTTATCTTATACAGGATGTCCTAAAAGGTATAGTCAATTATTAGGGATTGTCTAGATCGGGTCAAAATAGGGTCCAAAGGTCATGTAAAACTTTGTCCTATATCCCCCATAAGTGATCTACATGCAGCCTTGCAAAGAGTAGATGTTTTTTTCTTAATATTTCCGAAATCAATGAATATCCAAACTTGAAATTTAGGTACTCGAGTAAACTTTATAGGCAGAACTAGCATCGTTAAAATGTCGACAATTTAAAAGCAGTGTCAGAAATAGGGGAGGGCGGAGTTAAAATATACCTAATTTTTTTTCATATTCATTTTTATAGTTTTGTTTATGTCAAAATAAAAAACTTCAACGTGTTTTGTAAAAAGCGGAGTCTTAGTTAGGCACGATTTATAGCGTCGTTTTCGAGATGAATCGATAAAAAAATTATGTTGTACACCAAAGTTATTGTATTTAGCTAGTGTAAAATAAACGAATGTCAAAAAGTGATCAAAGAAGTAGATTTCAATTTTTTTAAGAGGAACTATGTAGCAGGAATTTAGTAAGTAATTGACATTTTTAGTAAATGAGATATCAAAATTTGAGTAAATAATATGAATTATGCTTTCTTTTTCGAATTCAATGTAGGTTTTAAATCGATTAATCTCGAAAATGGTGCTTTAAATCGTGTCTAACTGGGAGTATCCGTTTTTTTTTGCAAAAAAGTTTTCTAATTTGAGATAAAAAAGATCAATATAAAAAAGATAGGTATATTTTGACTCCGCCTTCCCCTATTCCTGGCGCCACTTTTAGATTGTTGACATTTTAACCACACTAGTTCGATTCGGCGTGTAAGCATACCTAAATTTTAAGTTTCTATCTTTATTATACTTTCGAAAACATTAAGTATGAGGGGATATAGGCAGAGGGGTTTGGGGTTAAAAAATGTATTTTTAATGGAAATGAAGACCTTATTTATTTAGTCCACTGATTAGAATAAAATATTGTTTTATAAAATTTGTTATTCGTTTTATTGGTTTAAATTATTGTTGTATACATTATACATCCGGAAAGTACGTTAACAGGCTCGCAGTCTTCCAGGACTCGCCTAGTACTCCAAGTACCTACCGACAATTCTGTGCATTAGGCTCATTATTAAGGAACAAATATATTCGTCAGTAAAACAAATATTTTAAAAAATAATCTGTCATTATTTCCCCTCTTCTTCATCGTATTAAACAAAAACTCACCCTTCGGATCATGTCTCATTTGTGTTTATCTAAGACCCGCAAAGCGGTTGTATGATGTTTCCCCACTTTGTATCCAAAATGCCGAGTATATACTTATAATCCTCTTGTAGTACGAATAAAAAATTCGAAGATACGGTAATTGTAATGTATGTTGTATCTTATAACGCGTTTCACCCTAAGCGGGTATCATCAGATCTACAAACGTATTAACCTAATGTCCACCCGCATAAAAAAATATTAGAAATAAATATAATCCTACCTTATTAGGTACTATGGTACAGTTAAAATATATAAAAACAAAGAATCGACCTCTTCACAACACATACACACACACACACACACACTAAAAACAACAATAAACCTAGGGTTAGGAGATGTGCAACAAATTATAAAGGTATCTTGTCTAGTAATATTAAAAAGATCAGACTATATTGACAACCATTGCAAGCATTATTAATAGAATTGCTTTTTTCGCTATGACCCCTGAAAGGTAGTTCCTGTTTTGCTAAATGACACGATAAATCTATTAAAAACCCAAATAGCTTTCGATTTCTTGTAACTTCTTCGTTATATTATTTTAATGACAAGGTGGATTGCATTTCCACAGCGTCCTGTATAGTCGAAGAATTCATATCTAATCGATTTAGTCTTTTGATCACTCATGCTTCTTAATACAGGCAGTCAAATTTTTAAGATCTGAGAATCCCTTAGAGCCCCATATATTAATTTTCCCCTTTGAAAGCGACAAGCATGGCCAACAAAATAAACCTTCTTTTAAGTAACTCCGACGTAATCACTTATGACTATCGTACCAATGAGTATTAAGTGATCGCGAAATATTATGTTCTTGTTTATGATCTCGTTTTAAAATATTAAGGGGCGGCGTAGGGCGACCTTTATTTATCACATATCTCCGATCATCATCTCTAAGTCTATATAATGGCGTTTTCATTATTTAATAAAAATAAATTGATATACATAAAACTAATAAATGTGGTGGCACCTGAAACAACCCTAAAAGAATTGGCCCGTAAAGATTTCTAGTGATCAAGCGACGTTCTGCGACGGGTCACGAAAGGCGTCGAATCCATCGCCCGCTACGGGAACATTGCTCGCGTCTCCTTCTCATTTAATTGTTTTTTTAGCAGTCGTGATGTTAACCAGCGCCTCCGTGACCGTGATGCGTTTTACGGTGTTTGCAATATAAGGAGCTAAATTGATCGCCTACCTTTTGCGGATTTCCCATTTTAAGCGAGTATTATTGGAGCAAAGCGGTGCAGGAAAGATTATTGAATACGAATATATTTTATAACAATAATATTATTCCATAGTAGAGGAAATTAAAGTCGTACTTGTTATATTTCACAATTTAATTCAGTTTCCTGACACGTGTTTCAGGAAACTGAATTAAATTGTGAAATATAACAAGTACGACTTTAATTTCCTCTACTATCGAATATCCATTTCACCAAGCATGTAGCCCATCACATATCAATTAAATAATATTATTAATTAAATATGAACTTGGCTTACTGTTAAGCCCCCAATAGACGACCTGTGACTTGACGCGTCTGGCTTGTGGAGTGTGGAGTGTCGGGTCGATGCGCGTCTAGACTGTTGCGATTTGCGATCATCGACTAAATATTAAGTCGTTGGTTGTGATGACAGGGCCTGTGGAACGACAAGCTCGTTTAAAGGTGCTGTTACACGGCGTGTGAAGTGACACGCCTGAACTGAGGAGTGGCAGGCGGCGTGCCTTGGCGTGTCTCTTGCCGTTAATCATCGCGCCCTGCCCGGGAAATTTAGCCGGCAGCGCAGGTCTCTCGAAAATAATTATTTCTGTCAGTTTGCTCTGCACTGTTGTTGTTAATGGTTGTTTCTCTAAAATATTTTTGAAAATGCCTAGGCGTCGTCGGGAACAGTTACTTTGTGCAGCAGCTTGTTACATTATCTCAAATATGTTTAGTCATTTCATTATCTTAAGTGAGGATTCTTACAAAAGAAAAAGAAGAAAACGGTGGTGGGAAAGCTCGCATAACAGAAGTCGGTCCAAGTAAGTTACATATAATATCTATGACGTATTATTGTTAAATTTTTATACGTCTTTTAGATACAGCACCACCGACATGCATGCTGTGTAATTTAAATAGAGAACCTTCTGGCAATTTTTTAAATTTTTGCAGAATGTCTGCAGCAGACTTGGGATACTTATTTGTATCTGGATTCGCAGCCAGGCATCATGCACCGCATTCCTGTCTTTATGACCTGGGTGCCTAGGGTTCCAAATTATTGGCTCTTGTTCAAATAAATTTAAAAACTCGATAACATTATCGTTCGATCACGACATTATAGAAATGTGAACAATTGTGGCAATAAAAAAACACACACTAGAACAGAGATTTTTCAGGGGAACATTTAAAAAATACGAAATATATGTTGTTTCCGGTAAGGATCGCGTTAAAACTAATTATTTACTTCTCTTCCACTCTGGTCGAATCTGCCAACTTCCGAGCTCGGCGCGTCTACTTTGATGTTTACCGACACTAGACGGTCAGCTTCACGCCGCCCGAGAATCGTCGCGTCAGACCCGTTAAGGGGGCATTCCGATACGGGAGACCGCGACAAGCGACCGAGATCGAGAGACCGCGACGTGCGACCGCGACGTACCGCTTTAACGGATTTGTATGTGGTGCTTTCCGATGCAAGCGACAGCGACACGAGACGGTAGGCGTGGCCATCGTGCGACCAACGGTCGCGCGACCACACTGCTCTGGAAGCAGTGATACGCCGCGACCTGCATAGTTTATTTCAATTATTTTATACCTAGAGAGGGTTGAATGGCGACGTTTTCTACTCAGGAAGATGAATTGTTCATCGATTTAGTGTCCAATCACCCACCATTATATGACAGCACTCTCCAGGCTTATAAGGATAGTATTTTATTTATTTTTTTGTCTTTTTTCTTGCGGTAAAGCCAACACAATTATATCTTCGTCCTCGTCTTCCAATAAACGTTTTAGTGAATGTTTTCTTACTTTAAGATTGTTAGACATGGTTTTCTAAAACGTACATAATTACTAAATTAAACAAAATGGACCTACCCAATGTCGCCACGTCGCGCTTAGCGTCGTCTGTATTTGTATGCTACTGGTCGCCGCAGCGACATGCGACCTTCGGTCGCTTGTCGCTCGGTCTCGGTCGCTTGTCGCGGTCTCCCGTATCGAAATGCCCCCTTTACACGGAACGGGAACGGCCACGCCTGAACCGTGGAGTGCCGGTTGTCCCGCCGTGTAACGGGGCCTTAAGAATGCTCCTTCTCGCGTCGTGTAAATGGTATCCTGAACCGCGCCGCGTCGCGCCCGGCCCGTTTCCTTTGAAGTGTGTACGATTTACCGCCTATCAACGAGAACGGACAGGAGGCGCAAAATTCGTCGCGCCAGACGCGTGGAGCGTCAAGTCACAGGCCAGGCCCGAAGCACCACAGGACGCATTTTAATTCATTATTGTTGATACCATCAGTTAGTAGGGCCCAAGAAAGTTATTGCTGTAAGTTTTTTTGGTAGTGCCCTCTATCAAAAGTTAAAGAATTTTAAATTTCTGCTTTACCCTCTTCGCCCATTTATTATTTTCAATGAAATAAATGAATATATTTTCGTTTCGTAAAAAGCCATAGTTCGGTAGGATCACTTTATACCTACCTACATTTAAAAATACTTTAAATTTTAATTTTGTTTTTGTCATTTTCTCTAATTCGATTACTACAGTCGATTTTAAGTAATACAATATTTTATATAAATTCTTTAATTAATTTTGAAAACTGGTCAGTAGTAAAATAAACTGAAATAATTCTTCACTTAATAATAGGTCAGTCAACTTTGCTCAAAATTTATTCCTTCTGCGCAAACACAACTGTCAAAATTGTTTAAAAGTTTGCTGTAGGTAACTTCTAAAAGCGTTCTTCTTGTAATAGCACTACATGTCGCTATGATTTGTTTTATTAGATCAGTCATATCTTCAACTGGTGTTTGGTAGACAATATCCTTTAAGTGACCTCAAAGAAAAAATCTAAGGCTGCGCCACACTGTGTTCTGCATTAAACTGTTAGCGTTGGCTTCGAATTTTACCCCTACACCTTTTTATGAAGATATATTTTTTCTATAAAATCTTTAAAGCGATATTAGAAAAGTGCTCCATTTGGTAAGAATTTCCAAGACGCCGTATATACCTAAGCAATCACCACTTACCGGTAGGCGCCCTCGATAAGAAATCCTTTGAACTTAATAATGTCATTAGAAGTATTTTTAAACTGTACCTCATGAAATATTGATAATAAATTGTATTTTATACAGTTATAAACATAAACCATTTAATTTCTTTAACATACTTCTTAATTACCAGAAGAAATTTAATTATTAACGTTTTTTATAAGATCGTGATAAAAGGGGTGGCATATGCCCCTTTCAGCCCCAAGCGCTAAATAGCCTAGCTCCGCCACTGACACTTACATAACTAGGGTAAAACAGTCTTCTCTATACTTTAAAAATAAGAAGATTGTTGGATTGTTGGATAGTTTAGCGATAATCTGATCTTTCATCATAATAATTTGTTTATTATATATTTAATTTACATTTTTATACATAAATTATTACGTTTTTCTTTTATTCATAAACTCTAGGGCAACTTACGAATTTGTACGTATATAATTTGTACCCCTATAATTTAAAATTTTGGGGTCATTTTCTTTTGCCTTCTAGGCCGTGGCTGTGCTGAGGGCTGAGGCCAGTGCACCACCAGGGTGTGGGGATGCAGACGGCGGCATCGATCCCGACACCGCCACCGATACTGCTGCTGCCTCCGGGTGCAACAACTGCAGGTCGTCGCTCGTGGCCGAAGGGCATCGCCCCAGACACCAAGTGCACGGCCATCGTTGCAGACGATGCCCTTACAACACTCCTTTATGAAAGCGTCTCTGATTGACATAATATGTAATTGGTATAGAAATATTATTACATTACTGGCCGGTAAACCACACAGGGAGAGTTAAAGTTCTGAATTTAGTAAATTGCCTGCCGGTTTATAATCTCTAGGTAAAATTAAAAAAATACTATACTGGGTTGCTCACAGTAGAGTACTATACTGGGTTGCTTACAGTAGAGTAACTCATTTTAATAGTAAAATAAAAGTTTAACCGCCAAACAAAATAAACATTTTATTGCACATATGAACAGCTAACTCTTTGGAATTTGTAGGTATAACATTTAAATATTTGGCTTATTCAAATATAAATAGGTACGTTGGCAGGCACAAAGTGAATAGGTTCGCTGCCAGACTGACTGGAGCACTGCTGTTTTTAATAAATTTTAATTCTATATTAACAAATACTAACAGAAAAATACATTTCATCGTTTTCTTGGTGTTTCTTAATAGAATGATCTGCGGTGTAGTCGTGATTATTAGTTTAGTTCATTTCTGTAGGAAAATTGGAAATTAAAGCCAGTCAATATTGCTACTTGCGTGCATGCAGGGACGTCTATATTTTTCTTAAAATTCATCGATATTTTCAATGGTTCATTTTTTTACAGCAAAATATAATAATGTTATGTATCGGTTTTCTTACTATAGTCTAGTTGCCTAATGTAAGAGATTAATAAATCATTATTGAACTATAAAACCCAGTGGTCGGACAGTCAACAATATACCGACTTGTGCACGAGGATAAACGCGGCCCCATCAGGTCACCAAAGAGAAGTACAGGAAGAAAAGGAACTGTAATAAATGAGGATGAAAAGATTGCCATCAGAAGAATCATACACTCTTTTTACTTAAAAAAAGAAATACCTACCTTGGACAAAATAATGTCTGAAATGAAAAAGGATGATTTTATTTTCTATTCCACCCTTGAGTAAGAAGAAACTATGGAAAACTTTGGAAGAAATTAATTTTTGTTATGAAAAAATTCAAAACAGAAAATTACTTTTAATAGAGAAAGACGGAATCATCTGCTGGCGACGACGATTTTTGAGGACAGTTTCGAGGGAAAAAGAGGAATATCTATCATATGGACGAAACTTGGTTAAATCAAAGAAACTTATAGCTATAAGTTTCTTTGGTTAAATGAAGGTTATACCGTTGGTAAAATATGGCAGGATAAACATATAAAAAGCGCGAGGCAAGCTTTCATGGAAGGATGGTTCACTGGAATAAAAGCACAATCGGAAAAAAGGTAAAATATTAATAATTACTCACATTGGTAGCAAAAATAGATTTGTCGATGGCGGCTTACTAGCATTTAACTGGACTGGAGACTATCATGAAGACATGAACGCTGATGTCTTTGAAAAATACTTCCAGCAAATACTAGATCTTATTCCTCCTGGGTCTGTTATAGTCAGGGATAATGCCAGCCACCACTCAAAAAAATCCGAAAAAAAATCAACGTCTCCTTGAAAAAGAAATGTCATCATTCATTGGCTTACTGTAAAGAAGAAGCCATTTTATAAAGATATGCTAAAAAAGGAGCTATTGGAGATTGTAAAGTTAAATAAGTAAACCTCTTTGTACGAAATTTGTTTTCGACGAAATCGCTGCAAAACGAAATATAACGGTACTTCGTCCTCCGCCATATCACTGTGAATTGAACCCCATAGAATTGGTGTGGGCGCAAGTAAAAGGGTTTGTAGCATAACACCGTGTGCGTCGAACATGTGATTGAAATAAAAGAAAGAATGTGGGAAGCTGTAGCTGATAACATGCTAGAAAATACTGTAGAGCCTCATATAATTTGTCTGGACCCCAACGATGATAGTTCATAGGACTACTCGGAACATGATGACTAAAATTTAAAAATTAAGTTGTATTGTACATAGTAGATTTTTTTTATAAATATTAATATTTATTCTAATTTATCTACTTTCATATTATTCTTACTTCTATATAAGTTTTTATCTACTTAATATTAGAATAATTAATATCTCAATTATCTGCCTATCTCTATAATTTTATTATAATCAAGTATAATTATTATTATACTTATTATTCTAATAAACTACCTGTAGTAACGTCGCGGTCACATTACTTTCATTCACCAGACTCGTCTTTCTATTGTATGCAAATTAGGGTGACCCTAATTTAGGACCGATTGGGGGTGTGTAGGTCTTAAATATCTGAAATACGGAATTTTAAAAGCTATGATTGCAATTTACCTGAAATTTAACATGCAACCTGCTCAATGGGTCCTGTCATTGCGAATTTACATTTTATTACTCTCTGGCATTAAGCAACAGAGTATAGAAAAATTAATAACATAGGGGCAGACCGATCTTCGAGTTACCACAACTGCTAGTCCTTTAGTTGGAGTGTATGTACGTAGTACATATTTTCCTCTGTTGTCACAACCACATCATAATAAGTTTAAAGAATTAATGTCCTAGTTGTGATACCTAAATAAGTTTATTGCAGCAATTAAATGAAACAGATAAAAGTGTTGAAACTGTCAATGACAACTCGTTTTATTGCTTCGGATGCCTATCTACTGCACACCCGAGGGTTAGAGGTCATGCTATATTGCTCGATCTGTAGTTGCAACGAGTACCATGACTGTGACAACCTGACAACTACAACTAGTTTAGTTAGTTGGGTTAACTAAAATGTGGTAGCGATTACTCAAGGGCGTCGCCAGCGCAAATTTTTTGTTAGCGGAGGAGTAAATTGTTGGGAAGAAGTTGAGAAGAATTGCAGGGCTTAGCTCTCCTCAGTCAGTCAGCCCAGATGACGCAGCAGTGGTGTTAAGAAGGTACAGTTACAGTGTAATAGTATGTTTTAGCGCCATTTTTCTTTTTGTTCACTACCTATATCCAAAATCCACAAATTCTGTCAGTGGCTCATTTCATTTAATATTAATCACTAAATGTATGAAGCGGCAAAATAAAAATATTGTATTTTTTATGCATATAAGGAACGTTGCCGCTACAATTATAGAGAACTTATGAGGCGTTTGCTAAATGCATTTAAAATAGCACGGCGATCGCGGTACTGGAATTCTGGTCGCGGAGAAAATAAATGTGGCAACACACAGAGATCGAATTCACAACTTCTAAGATTTGAAAATAAGCATACCGGCAGGATTTTTGCACTGCTTGAATAAGTTGTGTTTTTATTAATAATTTATCTGTAGATTTGTGAGTTTTTTTCAGTTCTCGTAGTATGTGGGTGGTTCGTTCACATAGATAATGTTTTGTGTAAATATATAGTTATTAAACTTTATTTAGTGTTGTATTAACAAACCTTCAACTAATTGTCCGTCTACAAGAAAAATCAATTAACATTGAAATAACGAATAATAGTTAAAAACGTTTACCATGGAATTCGGTAACGAAATACTGAACTAACCACATTAGATGCTGCAGAAATATGTGTCACTTTAACAAAACTTTCCTCGCTCACTATGTTCAGGGTTCTGAAAGGCCTTCCTCAAAACAATGACGAAAAAGAATAGTTGAGAAGCCCAGACAAGAGGACCGAAAAAAAAAAAGAATCCTGGATGATGCTGCAAAATACACTATTCGTCGCAATATCCATGTAGTCTTTTTCCTAAATAGAATTTTCACAATAAAAAAAATTATGGCTGAAATTAAGAAGGACACAGCATTACCTAAAATATGATTTAGAGTTTTCAAACGAACTATTAAAAAAATTAATGTCAGGTATAATAAACGACATCGGAAAAGCCTACTAATCGAAAAAAATAAATTATTGTCTGGTGGCGGAAATTGTAAATTGAAAAAAATACGGGAGTTTCGAGAAAATAGAGAAAAATTGCATTACACCGATGAAACAGAGGTCAATGAAAGGCAGACAGTTGAGAAGGTATGGCAAGATCTACTAAATATTATAAGTTAAAGGCAGACATTTATGTATGATGAGGTAGGGCTGTGTACACTTTTTTGAAATAAGAGCGAACAACAGTCTTTTTTTGTATTAAGTGTATAGCCTTGAAATTTATTTAAATTAGCAGAGCGCTTTCGGTCTTAGGCCATCTTCAGTGCTTCCTAAAAGCGAGGAAAATCCAATTTGTAAAATTTATTTGAAATATCGTTGTTTGAAAGTTGATGTAAATTTGTGTGAAAATCAGTTGAGTTATTTAACTATTTTTATTTGTTGAAAATTTGTTCTGAGAAATAATATTAAATGCATTTTTTGGTTATTACTCACTTTGTCAGAAAACCGGAAACTTCATTGACAAATTTACTTTTCTTGAGTGGGCCATCAACAGCACAATGTAAAAACTTATTATGTAAAAAACAATTAACATGTAAATTTGTAAAAGGACGAACAATTGGGACGAACCACTTTTAAATTTTGTTAATTAACCATCGTTTTTATTTTTCTTTTTCATAATTAAATTTTAACTACACGTGGAACGTGTTCATCAGTCGAAATTTGATGGTTATTTAAAATGAAAGATTAAATTTGTCTTGTCATTGAAATGACATTGTTGACGTTGTTGAGAGTGAAAAGCGGGCAATTTGAAAATTGTTAAGATTAGAGAATATTGAAATTTTTAAAAATTAATTCAGAAGGCGTCTGTGTAAAGGAATGTAACTTCTATTTAGATTCACTTGTGTATTTAAACAAAGGGAATTGTCTAGTAATTGCTTATTAATCTCTATGTCCTCCATAAAATCGAGTCTGTTGAAATTTTTGGAAGATATATTATGAATAATCTTTGAATTAGAGGAGGGACTGAAAGTATTATTTGAAATTTTGAGGTTTTCGCCAAAAGCAGAAGAGGATCTCGAAAGGTGTTCTTTTAGACGGGTCCTTAATGGTCTACAAGTACGACCAATATAGGTACTGTTACAAGAATTACAATTTAATTTATAGATACCACTCTTAGAAAGATGTTTAATTTTATCCCTGGAATTTACAATATGTGTTGCTAGACTGTTTTTGGTTTTGAAAGAAACACTGAGATTTGGGATTGATTGTGTAAGTATTTGTTTGATGTTAGAATTGGTGTTTTCATCGAGGGAAGGTATAGCAACATATTTTTTTATCGATCTTAGTGGGAAGAGGGCATAACTCGTTTCTAATTCTTCTGCATTTAGTTTTTGAGATCAAGGAATCTATCATATTTGGGTCGTAGTTGTTATTGAAAGCTATTTGTTTTAATACAATGACATTTACTTCGTTTTGGTAGTTTTCTTTTGTCATGGGAATATTAATAAATCTATTTATGTAACAATGAAAAGATGCTAGTTTATGTTGTTAAGGATGATTTGAATTGTAAGGGATGACATGATCTGTTTGAGAGTACAATACAATACAATCACATAATGTCAGAAAACAACACCCCTGAGATCCTCCACTGGTACAGGTATGTAGACGATTGTTTGTGTTTTTTGAATTTCAACAACGAAGGAGCCTTAGAATTACTCAATAAACTTAATAACATACACCCCAATATATCCTTCACACTTGAGACAGAAAACAACAACACAATCAATTTTTAAGACCTTACCATAAAAAAATCCAGAACCAACCTACAATTTCAAATCTACAGGAGACCCACTCAAACAGATCATGTCATCCCTTACAATTCAAATCATCCTCAACAACACAAAGTAGCATCTTTTCTTTGTTACATAAATATATTTCTTAATATTCCCATGACAAAAGAAAACTACCAAAACGAAGTAAATGTCATTGTATTAAAACAAATAGCTTTCAATAACAACTACGACCCAAATATGATAGATTCCTTGATCTCAAAAACTAAATGCAGAAGAATTAGAAACGAGTTATACCCTCTTCCCACTAAGATCGATAAAAAATATGTTGCTATACCTTTCCTCGATCAAAACACCGATTCTAACATCAAACAGATACTTACACAATCAATCCCAAATCTCAGTGTTTCTTTCAAAACCACAAACAGTCTAGAAACACACATTGTAAATTCCAAGGATAAAATTGAACATCTTTCTAAGAGTGGTATCTATAAATTAAATTGTAATTCTTGTAACAGTACCTATATTGGTCGTACTTGTAGACCATTAAGGACCCGTATAAAAGAACACTTTTCGAGATCCTCTTCTGCTTTTGGCCAATACCTCAAAATTTCAAATCATACTTTCAGTCCCTCCTCTAATTCAAAGATTATTCATGATATATCTTCCAAAAATTTCAACAGACTCGATTTTATGGAGGACATAGAGATTAATAAGGAATTACTAGACAATTCCCTTTGTTTAAATACACAAGTTAATCTAAATAGAAGTTACATTCCTTTACACAGACGCCTTCTGAATTAATTTTTAAAAATTTCAATATTCTCTAATCTTAGCAATTTTCAAATTTCCCGCTTTTTACTCTCAACAACGTCAACAATGTCATTTCAATGACAAGACAAATTTAACCTTTCATTTTAAATAACCATCAAATTTCGACTGATGAACACGTTCCACGTGTAGTTAAAATTTAATTATGAAAAAGAAAAATAAAAACGATGGTTAAGTAACAAAATTTAAAAGTGGTTCGTCCCAATTGTTCGTCCTTTTACAAATTTACATGTTAATTGTTTTTTACATAATAAGTTTTTACATTGTGCTGTTGATGGCCCACTCAAGAAAAGTAAATTTGTCAATGAAGTTTCCGGTTTTCTGACAAAGTGAGTAATAACCAAAAAATGCATTTAATATTATTTCTCAGAACAAATTTTCAACAAATAAAAATAGTTAAATAACTCAACTGATTTTCACACAAATTTACATCAACTTTCAAACAACGATATTTCAAATAAATTTTACAAATTGGATTTTCCTCGCTTTTAGGAAGCACTGAAGATGGCCTAAGACCGAAAGCGCTCTGCTAATTTAAATAAATTTCAAGGCTATACACTTAATACAAAAAAAGACTGTTGTTCGCTCTTATTTCAAAAAAGTGTACACAGCCCTACCTCATCATACATAAATGTCTGCCTTTAACTTATAATATTTAGTAGATCGACGTTTCGACGAAATTTAATCATTTGTTATTTTTTGAAATGTACGCGCCACTGGAATTCATTTCCCTGACGTCGCACCACCCGGAGCTCTTTATATACTAGTAATGAGTCACTGACAGGAATTTTGGACTTCGAGTATAGGTAGTAGGTATTAAAGTATCTCTAATCTCTTTTTTTTTATATTGTTTAAATCTCTAGAGGGGAGGGGCAGCAGCCCTCCCCTACGCTTCCTTGGCGACGCCCTTGTGAATACTATTTTTGGTTGAACCGACAAAGGATATATTAGTTTACGCATCCATCATTTTCTTTTTCTTCCTTTTTGCATTGTATTTTTGAAAAACTAAATTATTTTATTTTTTTTTGTGAGTGTTTAAAGTGAAGCCTATAAATATATATAATTAATGAAAAATGTTACTGAGCAGGTATAGGTAATTACATTTGATTATAGTTTTGGGAAGAAATTAAATTGCAAAATTTTATTATAAACTAACAATAATACATCCTTCTCTCAGTATTACCTATTGGTACTAAATATTGTCCCATAATTTTAAAATGTAAAAATTATTAATTAATAAATTATATTGACTTGAGTGTTAAGAAGATCACCATATTCGCTTTCAATATCCTCGAGAAATTGTTTGAATTGTCGGTGATTGACACCTCGTGATTTTATAAAGTTCAAATCCCAATAATTTTTGAACAGAGGGCCTCTTGATGTATAATGCAATGAAACTGCATTAATTCCTTGGTATTTATGTTTTTAGTTTGTAAATATTTTTTTAACATAGTTACTACCCCAGATGTACTTCCAACCATTGAAGGTGCTCCGTCAGTCGTAATTCCAGATATTTTCGTTAAATCCAAATCAATTATAGAACATTTTTCCAGCAGAGCTTTAAGCATGTCACTCCCCTTGGTTTGACTTGTCAAAGAACTCATACTAATCAGTTCTTCACTCACTTCAAAATTTTGCGTTACCTACACCTCGTAAAAATATTAAGAGTTGAGCAGTGGAACTTATATCTGTAGATTCGTCGAGTGCTATAGAAAAATACTCAAAACTTCTCGATTTCGTAGCTAAGTGCTCTTCTATATTAGCTGCTAATGCGGTAATTCTTCTTTGAACAGTCATCCGATTTAACCGAATTTTTTCAAACTTCTTTACATTTTCCGGACAAATTTTTTTTGCGGCGATATCTAAACATTGCTTAACAAACTCACCATCTTTAAAAGGCCGACAAGTTTTCGCTATTATTCGAGATATTTCAAAGCTAACTTCAGCAGCTGTTTCAGCATGTTGAATTGTTTTTGTAAACATAGCTTGCTGGCCTATTAGTTCCCGTTGTAAAGTGGAAATTCTTTGCGTTCGATTTTCGCCAGTTAATTTGGTAAAAGTAGGATGCTGGGTTTCATAGTGCATTTCACATTATAGTCCTTCGGAATAGAAACACTACTCTTGCATATTAAACAGACAATTTTGTTATGCGATGAAATAAAAAAGTATTTTTCGGTCCAAATATCTTGAAACTGTCGATTTTCATCTTCAAGCTTACGACTACACTGAGGGAAAAATTTGGTTGCCACAACCAAG
The DNA here is from genome assembly GCA_963920685.1 of Polydrusus tereticollis. Taxonomy (NCBI): domain Eukaryota; kingdom Metazoa; phylum Arthropoda; class Insecta; order Coleoptera; family Curculionidae; genus Polydrusus; species Polydrusus tereticollis. The sequence goes on along the minus strand of OY987328.1, from coordinate 33,734,601 downwards.
AAATTGGTTGCTCCAACAAAAATTATGCATTAAATAGAGGACAGCCTAAGCTTCCAGTTGGGGCAACCAAATTAAATTTGTTGAAGCGGCGACATGACAGGTTGGTTGCCACAACTAAAATTTTTAGTTGGCGTAGCTAAGTACCAGTGACAAATTCTTTGGCTGCCCTTACTAAAACCATTTACTGCAGAAGCATTTCGTTTAGCTGCTATAACTAAATGCAGTAGTTGTAAGAACTAAATTTTTAGTAAAAATAACTAAAATATTGGTTGTTCTTACAAATATAGACGACTGTGGTAGCTAATATTTTAGTTTAAAAATTGTTCACGTTCTTGCGCCTTCGCCATTTAAAAATACGTTCTAAAGCGCTCTCACCATTTATTGAAACTCTGGGTCCCCACAGTGAAAAAACTATTTAAAATAATAGCGGATAATAAAACACTTAATTTACATTGATTAAAATCTTTAATGATAATATTAAAAATCCTCTGATTTTGTTTAACTATTTTAATTGCCACAATTAAAAATTTTAATTACCGTAAATTAAAGCGTTTAATTATCCAATATTGTTTTAAATAGATTTTTCACTACGGGAACCCAGGATTCAATATAATGCCTATTTTTGTAATGAGCACAATAGATACTAAAATTTCGTATGTGTCAAGCGTCATACTATATAGATAAACACCTTGAACTACCTTCTAAAGTTCGTAAGCTAAAAGTAAAAATGGCGTAATACAATTTTAACATAAAAGAGGATAGGTACATAATATATTTGTGAAAAGGGTTTAAAAAGAAAAAAAAATATGAAATATATAATGTTTATTTTCTTAAAAACTAATACCTAACAAAAACTCAATAAATATTATAACTCAGACTACACTCTTAAAATAATATTAATAATAGTTGATTATAATCCTGTAGTCTCAGTCCGAGTACAGGTAAGTCAATTTTTTAAGAATTGTAATGGTGGGTTTATAAAGCAAAATAAAAATAAGAATAACAAGATAAGGAATTTGCAGTGTTTATGCAGAAATCCCACAAAAATAAGAAATAAGCAGATGAAATTCCCTATTGCCTTTGAATGTTATTTAATAAGTGCCAAAATATTTACAAACCTTATAAAATCGTTTTTCTAATTTTGTCTCGAAAAATAGATATTTCGAACGCGCTAGCGAGTTCGAAATATATCCATTTCGAACTCCGAATTTTATTTTTTAAAAGTTGGCATTGGTTATATTTAAATGTTTTATTCTGTTGACGTCTGACGTTTCCTGTTATTGTTATCCATGAGAAAAGAAAGTTTTCGGTATTTCTCTGGTAAAAGTTGATTTATCGTTTTATTAGCAATATCTCTTAACTCAGGGGGAGTTAAACTTAGATTATCATGCTCCATATTTTTTTAATTATAATCATGAACAACTCTATGAAATATTAAATCACAAATTTCGTGACAATGACACAAAGAAAATATTATTTATTGTCAAGGCTACTATGATAAAAAGAAATTTAGAGTATTACCAACATAGAATTTAGACACACAAATTTACAAAATTTGAAGGGTTGATTTTCTTTTTAAATATGTATTTTCTTATTGAAAAAAATACAAAATAGAAAAAATAGTATAAAGTACGTGTTTTATAAAGCAGTTAGAGCACTTGTCCCGTTAAAAAACTCGCCGCAAGCGGCTCGTTTTTTAACATGGACGCGTGCTATAAGATGATGCTTTATAAAACATGTACTTTAATATACTATTATAGTGTTCAAATAAAAGGGCAAGTGAACAGAAAATATACATTTTTGCCGAAAAATATAGGTTATAACAAGTTACGCACATGCGCAAAACGATTTTCACATAAAAATAAAATAAAAATTTAAAGATAACTACAAAATGCTGCAAAATTGAAAAAGTTTTAGATTACTTACGTACCTTCAAAAGCATCGACATAATCTGCAAAATTCAGCAACAGAGCTAATTTAAACGCCATTTTGCCATTTTCACATTCACCTAATAATGCAAATAACACGACCATGAGCCTCCAAACCTACGATAGATAAAGATGATAAAATGGCGCTGCCACGTCTGCCGCCGATGGCGCGAAGATTGTCTCGCGTTAACGATGAGTCGCGAAAGGACCTGAACGACATCGCAACCAAGCGTGTTCGCTAAAGCAACCAACCTGACGGCTGAATCAACAAATTTTTGTTTGGCTCAACTGGAGACGTCGTTGTTTCAATTTAAAATCTGTCTAGCAGAACTAGAAAAATTTGTAATAAAATCCCTATTGCAACAACCGGTTACTGCAACTAAAATATTTGGTTAGTTCGTCGTTTTAATTAAATTTTTAGTTGCTGGAATAAATTTTTTGGCTGCAGCAGTAATACAAGCCAGGAAAAATAAGTTGGTTGTTGTAGCTATTCATTGGCGTTGCGGTAACAAAAACATTGTTACTAGAACCATAATTTCAAGTTACTGCAACCAAAAAACTTTAACAAATTCACTTAGTTGCCTAATTTTCTCAGTGTACGTTTCTTACTGGGGCCTGGTTTATCCATATCAAAATGATATTATATTGTTACGTAGGTATAAGCCAAATTCGAACGACAAAATATTTACTCGTCACAGATTACAGTTTTTAATCAGTATAACGTTCGCTTGTTCGTAGTTAAAACTTAACTGCCCCGGTAGCTGACCATGCGTCGTATTTATACAAGTTACCAAACATCGAGAGCCTTCCACTTTGTTCGGGGATACTACCGACGAGTTTCGCGAATCTTAAAGTAATCTAGTTGATGCGACATATTTCTAGTCTCGTTACAATATGCTTAGACCGGAGCGCGGCGAGTAGAATACTTTTAAAGTTCGTTGGCAGGCCGCATAAATATTGCTTTTAAAATTCGTTGGCGGGCCGCGGTATGTGCATCCCTGATCTAATCAAAGTTACGAGATTCAAAAAGTCAAAACAAAGTCTAAGTTCCTAGACGTCAAAATTTTCATGGCTAGTGTTCGGACCTAATAATAATAAGAAATATCCATAATTATTTACCGCCAACATGAAAGTACGATAAAAGTGGCTCTGAAAAGAACAATTTATAGGATTAAATTGAATTTCAAGGCATAAAAACATTTAAAAACAAATTAAAATTGATAGATCAAAATTATGACAAGCAATGGATAACTCTCCAAATATCTTTTCTCTCTGTCTAGCACGTTACTTTCAATTCGAGACGTATTGCGCAATCCCAGAGACGCTCTATTATGTATTTATTCACTTTTAAGGCTATAATAAATAAAAATGGATACAGAAATCACCTTGTCTCTTCATCATTGATCCATGACGCACCGTCAAAGATCCACCGCACCGACTGTACTTACAGCGTTCAAGCTTTACTAAGCGTTTTGCAATAAATAATGTGTAGTTTGCACAATTCAAAAGCATCTGAGCAATGAATAATGTCACTTTTCGAAGTTTTAGTTGATCAACCCGTTATTTGCGACGTGTTTCACTAAAAACTAAAAAATGGATAATTACTCATTTCAGCACATCGCACAAATGCATTTTCTGTATGGAAAAATCAGTAGTAAGCTCGCAATGCCCGAAGGTTTTATCGAGAAATATACCCTGATGCGCAAGTTTCATGCATTTAATTTCTTATTAACTTACTTAGACGAATGAAAAAGGATCTTTTAAACCAGACCGACGTACAGCTTTTTATTTTAAAAAATTTTTCGCTCAAAATTAACATTCTCTTGACTATATCGATCTATAAATTTAAGAAGATATCTACTTTGATTGAGTCGCTGGGTATGATAAATTGTTTGAGAGGTCGAAATAAAAAAAAAATGAGATTAATACATTAGATTAAAATAACCAGTACTATCTGAAAGATATACAGAATATCTTTCTGGAAATCCACTTCTATTTTTAATTACTTTATAGATGACTGAGAAACGATCTTCTAAATCAGATGACTCAACTGGTAGACCACGTACAACTCAAACTGACACAGCTGAAGCAATAACTCCTACAATACAAGAACAAAGTGCTCAAACGAATTTTGCTAGTGTTTTGGTCAAAGTGGTTTTGGTATGGCCGGGTTTAGAGACTTGTCGTTAAAGCGGAATGTCAGATTATCCATAAATTCCGAGTAAGGTAGAATGAGCTTAGAAATAAGTTTTCTTTACGTAATTTGTTTATTTTGGAGTTAAATAAAAAAATATCAAAAACAATTTTAAGAAAACGTGAAGTACCGCGACAAAACGCTAAAGGTGAACTGGCAACGTCGCACCAGCTGACGCTATTATTTTGGTAAATTGCCGGCATTTTTCGTGCGAATTTGTTTCTGTTTTAGTATAAAAATACAGTACATAATCAGCTCTATGATCAAACACACAAGTTAACTTTAGACGCTAACTTCAAATTTACCTGTTTTTCAACCACAGTGAAAAATTAACAAGTATATTTTTTTTTTGGCTATTGTCATGGAAATGGTACGTTAAAAGTTAACTTGAGTGTTTGCTCGTAGGGCTGATAATCGGTTTAAATAGTGAAAATACTGTGATAAATCATTCTCGACAGAATTGTTGATATTTTTGTGTAAAAATACAGAAAAATACAGTGCATTATGGGTTTAAATAGTGTGATAAATCATTTCCGATATATGTGTTAATACTTTAGTGTGAAAGTACAGGGTGTCCCATTTTCGACACTTTTATAGGGTATCTCCGTAATTGTTAGTGCTATCAAAAAAGTAATATAGGTGTCATGTGCTCTTTTTGGGTCAAACTTAAAATGGTAAAATCAAAATTGGAAAATTTTCGCTCGCTTAAGAGATTCGAGGAAAAATCAAGAAATTGACAATTTCAAAATTACCCTATATTTTCCTAGTTAAAAAAGATACAGAAAAATGTTTTATACAAAAGTTTCTTTATAATGATTGCTGAATAGTCTACCGTTTTCAGAATAAGTATAGAGGGTCAGGTAAAAAAGTTATCGGGCCTAACCTCATTTTTTTTAAACGGAACACCCTGTTAATTTTAATCTGAAAAAATAGTATTTTAAATTCTCTTTTTAAATATATAACACACCATTAATGATATTGGTTTCCTAGGCGATTTATTTAAACTTTATTACTTTAAACCACACTAGGCCATGAAATAAAAGCTAATATCCGAGAAACAACTATGTTGACATTTTAGTTGTTATTAAAATTTAACGTTAATTTTATTTTTACATATTCGTTTGTGACAATGACTTATCAACATTTTGAAAAATTTGATATGATATCAGTTTAATGGAAAGTAGAAAAAACGAAGAAATAGCGCAACATTTATAATTTGTTCGCTATCAGGAAAGACGGCAACCATTTAAGGACATATTCCGACGAGTGGAACATAATTTACATACACCTCTTTTATGATGCCGAGATCAAAAACTTATAATAAATAAAAAAAGGAAAATGAAGAAATAAGCGTGTTAGGATTTGTCAAGGCCAATAATCAGGTAATATATCCTGTAATAGCTTTAAATAGTAGTAGCTTAACTTTTATTGAAGTGAAAACTTCTTTAGGCGCGTTTAGCACTTTTAGTGGGTATTGAATGAGGCTGAGCCATCAGATTCGGTTATGCAACGCTTATGCTGCAGTCGGGGAAAGAAGTAAGATACTAAAATATGACCAAATGCATAGTGTATTTGCTTTTTATGAATCGATTATTTAGTACAGCCAATCTGTAAAATTTGCGAGAAAAAAAATACCATAAGCGATTTTATTTCGCAAATGGTTAGGGGGGCATGTGATTAGCTTAAAACCAAATTGTCGGGCCCCTCCCCCTTTGGCGCTTGTGGGAAACTCAAAAATAATTTTGACATGATTTTCCGCAAAAACGGTAAGTCGCAGAGAAATATTTTGTAAACAAATATTGTAGAAAACAATATTCTCCACAATTTATCTTATGGAGTCACTGCGCTACGACTAAAAGTGCAGAAAGCAGAGGGCGCCAAAGTCGCCAAAAATCACTTTTTCCTTATTTTCGACGCGAAAAATATTTTTTTGCTTAATCGCATAAATACAAAAGTTGTAGAGCCCAAAAAATCCTATAAATTGAGTTCGCGCTTTTTTTCTTACAATGCACGGTTACGGAGATATAGCGCCTGGAAATACAAACGGAATGCAGCCTTAGCATTCTATTAATATTGACCCTTATCTGGCACACTAATCACAGGAAACTGTTACGAAATAAAACAAATGAATATGGCAAATTAGTTTAACATGCAACCTTGGGTAACTTTGAGTAGAACATCCAGTATATTTTAGAAACATGTAATGCATTTTTTTTTAATAATAAAAATATGATAATATTATGTTGATATTTGCTCCAGCCGTTTTCGAGATATTTCAATTTAAAAATGCTGATTAAGTATACCACTGTTATATCAAATCACAGTTGCCATGAATGAACATACGATACGAATATTAATAATTATCCGGCTCTGTCATTTATTGTTTGATTTTTTACTGATTATTGTATTGTTTTACCAAATCGTTTTAAAAATATCAACAAATTTTAATCAAAATATTACTGATAATGTATGGTCATGAAATCAATTTAGTACATTTAACTCTACAAATATACTATTGTTCTAGAGTAATAAGATTGCAAAAATAGCATATTTGATAACATCGGTAACTACAGATTATTGACGTCACAGAAAGGCAGACGTTTTGACCCGCATTCAAAATGTTAATGGTAATTTTATTGTAATCTCGTAACACAATTAGAATTAGTTATTAACAATACTTGTATAAGGCCATTATACTGGTATTCTAACGTCGATTTGAAAATATTACTCCATTCTACGAGTTCTTATTACTCCATATCAAGATATATCCCCTAATTATTTTAAAATATCAAGGGCATTTAACATTTTTTTAAATTTACACTTTCCTATCAATAATTTCTGTTCACTGTTGAGGTTGATTTGAAGCTAAGTAAATAAATCGCCCATAGTCAATGATTCACAGGGTGGAACCGTTTTGTCAATTCGCCTTAATGTAGGTATATTGATTATTCTATTCTACAACTATAATAAACTTGTGGAGAAAGACTTCGACTTTCCTTTCCCCTATAAAGCATTTTTAGTTGTGACGTAGTGGTCATATTAGACGTGAGGATCTGTAACAACAGAATGCTACGATCACAGGACAAAACAAATGATGCTGCATTCGGTTGGTACTTCCAGGCGCTATATCTCCGTAACCGTGCATTGTAAAAAAAAGCGCGGGCTCAATTTATAGGATTTTTGGGGCTCTACAACTTTTGTATTTATGCGATTGAGAAAAAAAATATTTTTCGTGTCGAAAATAAGGAAAAAGTGATTTTTATCTGTGGCGATTGTTTTGAATCAACTCAATTCAGATCACTTACCTGTTTTAATTAAATGGCAAATACAAATGCTTTTCAAATCCTTGACTTATACAATTTTACTTAAAAACATAAACTGGAACAACTACAGACAAATACTTAACAATAAAACAACCATCAATAGTAATATAAATGACATACAAACACTAGAAAAAGAAGTAGACGTACTGACAAAAAATTTACAAACAACACACAGACAAATCGGACAAAAAGTTAAAATTCAACATAAAGAAGGCAGCCTTCCACAGGACATACTTGACTTAATAAAAATTAAAAATAGAATACGAAAAACATGGCAACGTACACACAGACAAATAGACAGACAAAGATTGAATGAAATTCAACATACAATACGAGACAAAATTAACGTACACAAAAACAATACATGGACTGACACACTGAGAGGACTCAGTGCACAGGACTCGTCACTGTGGCGCCTGACCAAGCGCCTCAAACGAAAATTCAACAAAATACCAACAATGACTGGTCAACAAACACAGACAGACGAGGAGAAGGCAAACTGCATTGCAGAATCACTTGCAGCAGTTTATACCTCTCCTGCAAACACACAACAAATACAAAGTAACATAACAAACAGAATGATAAATGTGACTAGACAGAAATACCCTATACCCCCACCCGTCCTCTGCAAACTGCTCATTAGGCCCAGGGAATTAAGGGAAATAATTCGTTATATCCCATTGCGAAAAGCCCCTGGACCCGATGGGCTTCCTAATATTCTCCTAAAAAATCTTCCCCGAAAAGCATTTGTACAACTAATGTATATTATTAACGCTATGCTAACGCTCCAGCACTTTCCAGTACGGTGGAGAGAGGCCATAGTAATACCACTGCTCAAACGAAACAAAAACCCTAAACTACCGGAATCATACAGACCCATTGCGCTAACGAACACACTCTCCAAAATCGCGGAAAAGACAATCCTACTGAAACTTAAAAAACAAAAATTATTGGACAACATACCTGACGAGCAATTTGGCTTCAGACCAGAACACAGTACAGTACAGGCGGTAGCGAAGGTCCTGACTGACGTCAAAAACAAGTTCAACAGTAAACAAAATACAGTTTTACTGTCACTCGACGTCAGTCGGGCCTTTGACACCGTCTGACATCATGGACTTTTATATAAACTAATGACAACACACAATTACCCAATGCACTTCATAACTTTTCTACAAACATACTTACGTGACAGAACCTTCTTTGTCAGAGTAGAGGGTGCGCTGTCTGCTGCAAGGGTAGTTAATGCGGGGGTTCCTCAGGGAACCGTGCTGTCTCCATTATTGTATAACTTATACACAGCCGATTTTCCGAGGTACCCCCTCACCAAGCTTGTGTTGTATGCAGATGACGCACTCATATATACGCACAATCATTTTATGCGGAAGCTGCGAAGCGACAGATCCAGTCGCATATAAACATCCTGGATCCCTACTTCAAAACATGGAAGATCGCAGTAAATCCAAACAAAACTGTTTGTGCAACTCTGACAAAGAAATTTACAAACAATAGAATCTTCGTACCACTTAAAGTCAACAATACAGAAATACAACCTCAAAGACGATTTAAATATTTAGGCATAACAATCGACGAGCGACTTTTCTTCAAGCCCCATATCTCTGACACTCTCAAGAAAGGCTTTGCAGCAATGCAATGCCTTTATCCAATCTTATCCAAAAACTCCTACCTTTCCCCATCCAACAAACTACTAATTTACAAAAAAATAATCAGACCGGTACTTACCTACGGAGCCCCCATATGGTGCAGTGCTTCAAACACTCAGCAGCAGCGGCTGCTGAGGTTTGAAAATAAGATCTTGCGATGCCTGACGTCATCTAACAGATACGTCACGGTCGCGGACCTGCACCATATGGCGGAGATAGACGACATTATAACACACATACGTGACATTTCAACAAAATTCTATACATACAAAATACGATGCTCAAGACTGACAAGAAACATTACTGATGGGCGCGTAGACAACGACCAAGACACGACCCACAAGCCACTATATCACCGACTACCGCTTTACTACATCCCACCGCTAAATAGACAACGTAAACAATAAACGTAAAACGAACAAACAAGAATTGAATTTGATAAACAGAGACAGACATTTTATTAAATAACATACAAACAAACATAAATTAAATTATTTGACATGCACGGACAGACGTACAAGGATTAACAAACATTAATTTCAAAAAATAACATGACACAAAATAAAAGTGGGCATGAAGGCTGGAGTCTACGCTGAGTCTTCACCGAAATCGGCGTAGCTCCGACCTGAAATGAACATCTACAGACACAGACAATGGCGGTGGGAGGAGACTCGACCGACTACGTACTTAGACCAAACTCCAAAATCATGGCCGCTCTCCGCCGCTCCGTGGCGATTTGGGCAGAGGTCTTTTGCTGCTTCGCATTTGAATTGCCCGCTATGGGCGGGCATAATCGGATTCGTACCTGAAAAAATTATACATTGGTGTTTCATTGACTACTGTAATCGATCCCGTAAATTGTGGTTGTACTCCTCGGAGTAAAATAACCCCTATAGCACCCGTGAATGCACTTGCCGGTACGCGTGTGATCAGTGTATATGTTGTAAATGTTGCTTAACCAAGGCCATTATAACGGCCGCCAGGCTTGCCTGGTCATTTGGGCGCATCTTGGGCCGTATGCTTACGGCTCATATGCGCCCAAAACATGTAATTAGTCTAGGAATAGTTTTAGTTGTAAAAATTAGGATTAGGACTAGATTAAGGTAGTTAAGTTAGCATTATAAAAAAGAAACAGAATAATAAACGTATTAAAATGGGGGGGAATGGGTACTTTCAGGCGCTATATCTCCGTAACCGTGCATTGTAAAAAAAAAAGCGCGGACTCAATTTATAGGATTTTGGGGCTCTACAACTTTTGTATTTATGCGATTGAGCAAAAAAATATTTTTCGTGTCGAAAATAAGGAATAAGTGATTTTTGGCGACTTTGGCGCCCTCTGCTTTCTGCACTTTTAGTCGTAGCGCAGTGACTCCATGAGATAAATTGTGGAGAATATTGTTTTCTACAATATTTGTTTACAAAATATTTCTCTGCGACGTACCGTTTTTGCGGAAAATCAAGTCAAAATTCTTTTTGAGTTTCCCACAAGCGCCCAAGGGGGAGGGGCCCGACAATTTGGTTTTAAGCTAATCACATGCCCCCCTAACCATTTATGAAATAAAATCGCTTATGGTATTTTTTTTCCCGTAAACCCGCTTTTCCATAACAGATTAATTGTACTAATTTTATCGTCTTGAATTTGATATTTGCGGATGTTAGATTGTGAAAGGTTAATAGAGAATTTCGTCTTGGTGAGGCTTTCCCTTCTGTCTTGTGGTCCTAACAGGGACGCGCCAAGTATTTTCGGCGTTGTCGTGCAAAATAATGATAGACGCCTTTAACCAATATTATATTATTGAGCTAAAATTACCCCCCTTCTCTCATAGTTGATCGTTGAAATTTTTGAAGAAATCTCTACACTTTTTAGTACTAATGTCTATGTTTATTTGTGACAAACAGAAAGTATATAAGAAATATTAATAGAATACGAAACAACAGTAACAAAACAAAAACAGTGTCAAAGTAACAAAAGATTAATTCATAATATTAAAAAAAAATAAAGAAATAAAATAGCGATTGTTTTGAAACAAATAATACATGATCATGATACATGATGGAGAGGTCTTATAAAAATTGGACTTTTCTAGCTCTACTTTTTGCAAATTCATTAACAAGATTTTCCATTTCAAGTTGTTTCAAAAAATCAGACTCTATAGAAATGATAGCAAGATTTTCTAACCGCTTTTAGCTCATTCTAGATCGTAAATAATTTTTAATCAACTTTAATTTAGAGAATGACCTCTCGGCTGTAGCTACAGAAACTGGAATGGTTAATAATATGCGCAATGCAATCGTAACGTTTGGAAATGAGTGGGTAAGGTTATTTATTGCAATGTAATTAAGTGTTTCTACTACAGACGTCGCGTTTTCGTCGCCATTTTGCAGGAATTGTAATTCTGTTCCGTCTATATCTTTTTTGTTTCGATTTTTATCAGTTAAGGTTTCTTCCAGTTTCTTACAAAATTTGAATTGATCTTGGTCAGAATATTTGCCGAAATCCTCAACATTCCACAAAAAATTAAAAACATCAGAATGATACGACAATAGTTTAAATCTTTCATGTACGGATGAAAGAGTAATGTCTAGCATTCCGAAAAAGCAATTTACTTTAAATTTCATTTCTTGATTTTCAATCGGCTGGTCGTCACCTTCGTAAGAAAATTGTTTTTTAATCTTTCGTGGCCTTAAAATTTCTGCGCATATAAATTTTGCATCAACTTCTAAGCAAGAAGCTAGTTCTTTGGCATCTACTAATAAGTGACTGAAGCCGTCAGATCGATATTGTTTTACAAATTCATTGAGGTTATTTAAACTTTCGCAAGCCTGGGAAATAATAAATGATTTTGATTGCAGAATCTTAGTAACAACACCCCCTTTACTTAGAATCTTCTACCACAAGACTACCATACACACAAATTCATAATTTTTAACTTTTTTACCTAGGGAGGAAGCTAGATGTTTTGTAGTATTGTCAAAATTATTTCCGGATAAAATTTCATAAAGAGCATCGTAAGTTTCGCCCAACTGAAATCTTAGAGTGGTTATTGCATCAGTTCCGCTAGACCATCTAGTATCTGACAAATTATTTAATGTCAGACTTGAAATGTTACTTTTCAAAACAGACCACCGGTTGGTTGAGGTAGAAAAAAATTATATTATTCTTGAACAGTTAAAAAAAAATGTATACTAGAAATATTGAATTTCACAGCATCGTTTATGACAAGGTTCAAACTGTGGTTACAACAAGGTACAAACATTGCTCGTGGATTAATGTCTAACCTTGATGTTTACCCTTCATATTTGAACAATTATCATAACCGAAGTTTTTAGTAAAAAGTTGGTTAAACCTTCACCTGTTGTATCACTTATAGGACGAAATGTTAAAAAACGTTCTTCGACACTAAATTTATTATTTTTTAAATTAACGTATCTTAAGCAAACAGAAATCTGCTCCTGGCGGCTCACATCAGGAGTACAATCAAGTAATATAGAAAAATACTTTGTTTCTTTAACTTCGTTTAAAATATTATTTCTTATATTGTAACCTATTAATTTAATGGTTTCGTTTTGAATTTTATCTCCAAGGTAAAGTGGAATATTTTTTTGAGATCTATTAATATGTGCAGACATGACTGGATCAAATTTTGCTATCATTTCTATACATTTTAAAAAATTTCCATTACTTCTTTCAAATAATTTGTTACTAGGACCACGAAAAGCCAAGTATTGTTCAGCCAAATGTTGAATAGTATAAATTATTCTTTCAATGACACTGCGCCAATATTTAGTTTAATTTTTTAGTTTTTAACCTTTCTAGTAAATCTGACCAGACACGTAAATTTTGAAAATGAGATTTACTTTTTTCGTGGATTTTCAAATGTTCGCTTAAATGATGCCAATCAATAAAACCGTCTTGGTTAATTAATTTAGTGTTTTTAAAAGTCAATGGATTGTTGGGGTTGGGGTCATTGAATATTTTACAGCAGAAGCAGAAATCTGCCTTTTTTTCATTAGAATATAGCAACCAATGACGCTAAACCTTTTCACCGTTTAACAAAATTCGAGTAAAATATATATCGGAAAACTTACGTCCACTTTTGTCTTTAGGATACATAGTTTTATTTTGATAATGCATTGGACCTTTCTCGACAAGTTCTTGCACGTGGATTGGAGACAATACACTCGGCCAATGACCTGTATCGTTAGAAAGGGGTGCTTCTTCAGATAATTCGTCTTGCTTACTCGAACATGATGGTACCGACACTGACTGAAACGTATCAGGATCTAATTCTTTTGAATCTTCATCCTCATTAGCTTGCTTTTCTAATTTTGATGGCAAGTTTGATTTTGTTGAATGTAGAAAATCACTGTCATCAGAAGTAGTGTCTTGTGTGGTGTTTCGAAAAAAGTTACTAATTTTGAAATTGGTTTTGTCCAAGTCTTCCTCCCGTTTTCGCTTGTTAAGCAAGTTTTGGTAGCCAGACAATTTCTTTTCTTCTTCTCTGGCCATCTAAATAAAATAAATAAAAAATATTAAACAGTAAGCCTTATTTGTTTCATAAACAAAAGTTATTAAAAAGAAAAAACAATTATTTGCATCCCTGTTAATCAATTTACTTAATCACTTACTTACCTTATTTGTAATTACTTTTCACAATTGCGGTAGATACATAATAGCAAATAAGGCACTCTATACGTCTGAATGCCTGGCGCCTTTAAGGCCTTGGCGCCGTCGTGCGCCGCACGACCTTAGCCATATGGACGTTGCGTCCCTGGGTCTTAAGCGTACATCCTAATTTTATTCTCTAAAGTCACTTTGTAATTTTAGAAACAAAAATCTACGTCCGTCAGAAACGTAGAAACTGAAACTGAAATTACAAAATCTAAGGCGCAAAGAATTTTGACGTGTAATAAATATTTTCCCCATGTTGTTAAAACTACCCAATATTTGCATCCTGGTGATGATGTGAGACGATTGGAATTTTGTCACCAATTTTTAAATAAATCTAACGAGGATCGTTATTTTCACCAAAAAATAATTTGGTCAGATGAATGTCGAATTACAAGTTGCGGTGTTCATAACCGACACAATGAAAGACATTGGAACTCCACAAATCCCTACATGGTACGACCTGTTCGCCAATAAGATCGATTTGGGGTAAATATAAGTTGTTTTTTGTTCCAAAACAAACTTGTGAATCGCTTTTTTAATGAAAATTTAAATGCAGATAGATATCTGGACATACTCCAATCAAACCTTTTCGATATCCTTGATGATGTTCCTTTAAATGAAGTAATAGAGATTTACTTTCAACAAGATGGCGCCCCTACCCATAACGCTCTTCGAATAAGAGAGTATTTAAATTCTCACTTTAGAAACCGTTGAATAGGAACACATATGGACCTATAAGGTGGCACCACGATCTCCGGATCTAACACCTCCAGATTTTTTTCTTTGAGGATCGAGTGTTGGAAAATAAAATTTATAAAGAAGTCATTTTAACCCGAGAACAACTTGATCAAAGAATTCATTAGGCCTTTGCAGAAATAAAACCATTACACATCATGAGTGCCTTAAAATCCGTTCGAAAAAGATGTCAAGAGTGCATTGAAAACAAAGGAGAAGCTTTCGAACATTTGCGATGATTCCAGTTATTTTTTACCTTAATCTGAATCTTTTATTTCGTTTCAAAGTAATAAAAAAAAATCTTTATTAATCCTTAAGTTCAGTACACAGATTTATGCCCTGAAAGCCCAAGGGCGTAGGATATGTCAAGAAAATTACAAAGAAAGAAAAAAAAAACACTTTACACTTAAGTAAGACTAACTGGTTTTAAAATTGACAATTAAATACATGAAGAAAAGTAAAAAAAAACCAATTACAGACAAAATAAAATTATGGCGAGAATTGTCTTTATCCCTTATACCAGTTAGCATCATTATGCGTTAAGTGGTACAGGAAGCAGCTTACTGCCACGCCGTACTATCGTCAACATATTCACTCATAGTGTAATAGGCCTTTCTAATAAGTACCGATTTTATTTTATTTTTGAATAATGTTTAAAAAATTATTGTAAATTTTTATTAAATTGAATTGTAGGTACGTTTTTTTGAATAGAGCTAAAGTTACATTTTGTATTCTTTAAGTTTGTTTTATTTCTTGTGTTGTGTGGGTGTTCCCTGATATGTTCAGAGAAAATATCTGGATTCCCCTTTACAAAAACCAAGCATTCATAAATATATGTTGACACCACTGTCATTATGCGATTCTCTATGAATTTAGTTTTACATGTTTCAATTATGTTCATGTTGAAAATATTCCTGATACACCGTTTTTGAAGGACAGATATTCTAGCAATCTCCGAGCTATTCCCCCAGAAAATAATACCGTAGGTACCTCAACCGAGAGTGCACATATGAATGATAGACAATTTTTGCCGCATTAATGTCAATATTGATGGCAATGACTTTTAGAGCGTAGCAATAAGATGATATCTTGCCCGCTAGAGTTTCTATGTGCTAGTTCCAATCTAATCGGTGGTCTACCTCAACCCCTAAGAAACACGCCGATTTTACAGATGTAATGACATTAGCGCCACCGTAGAAAACATGTGACTCCTGCGCTCTGTGATACTGAAATTTAATAAGCTTTGTCTTGTCAACATTTAGCAGTAAGTTGTGTGATGTGAACCAGTTTTCAAGTACGGATAGGCTATCAAAAATTTTGTTTGATATATCTCCATCCCTCTCTTCTGTCAATACTATTAAAGTGTCGTCCGCAAATCGAACAGTGTTTCCCACGGAGAGCTCGTTCGTATAAATTATGTATAAGAGCGGGCCAAGTTTGGAGCCCTGAGGAACTCCCCTCTTAACGACTTGCTGTTTTGATTTAAAGCTTTGACCATCCGCTGTCGTTCCAAACACGTATTGTTTCCGATTTGAGAGATAAGATCGAAATAATTGAGTCGAGATCCCGCGGACTCCATACTTCTCCATTTTCATAATAAGAAGGTCGTGATCAACACTGTCGAAAGTCGACAAGTCTAAGCATACAGCCACAGTATCCTTCTCTTTATTTAGGGAGTTTAAAATTTTATCTAGAGCTTGATATACTGCTCTTATAGTTGATTTTTTTCTTCTAAGTCCATTTTGATAATTTGAAAGCAAATTTTTACTTTCCAAGAAGACGATTACTCTTTCATAAATAATCTTTTCAAAAATCTTGCTAAAGTTGTTTAATAGCGCGATTGGTATATAATTTTTAATTTCCGCTTTATTACCTTTTTTATGAACTGGAATAATCTTTGCTATTTTTAACCTCTCCGAAAATATGCCGTTTTTTAAAGTTAAGTTTATAATGTGACATAAAGGCTCTGCAATCTGTTTAGACACGGATTTTATTAGACAAATAGGTACTTCGTCGTCACCAACCGATGATTTGTTTTTAATGTTGTTTATGACATTTATTACTTCATTAGTGTCTGTCGGATGCAGAAAAAGAGTTTTGTTAAAAGGCCGAATATTATGTAAAGCAATGTTGTGATTTATTTTAAGGTCAGGACTCGCGTTTATGCAAAAATTATTTATTAAATTCAATATTTCAGGTTCAGATTTTGTTTAGAGTGTATCACTCTCTTTTAAGCATTGGATTGCAGATTGGTTAAATTTATTAGAACGACCAGTGTACTTAGTTACTAGATCCCAGACGGCTTTGCTTGGCTTTTTAGCTTGGGTTAAATAGTTCTTATCTGATAACTTTTTGGCTTGAGTAATAACCCCCTTATTGACCCTACAATATTGTTTATACTTTTTAAAGTTGTTTTGGGAGATAAATCTTTTCCTGTATAAGATTCTTTTATTTTCGGAAGAGTTTTTAATACCTTTGGTTATCCAGGATCTGGATTTTATTTACCTTTTTTTAAAATTTTTGATGGGAAAGACGACATTCATAATTTGCCCAAAAATATTTTGAAAGTTAGCAAAAGATATATATTATCTACATCCTTAGTGGATAAAACACCATCCCAACTTGCTGTATTGTTCATTGAAGGATTTTAATTTTGTTTTTGAGAAAATTCTCCTTTTAAGCAACCGGTTTCCCTCCACCAATATACGAGTTTTGGAAACTGGCAGAACCTGTCCCTCATGGTCAGACAGAGAGGTTGTTATTACTTCACCCATTGAGGAGTTTTTAAAATTTATAAAGATGTTATCAAACAATGTTGCGGATGTTGCTGTAATTCTTGTTGGTTCTGAGATCATTACAGTGAGACTAAAACTTAGATTAGATCTCTAAAAATATTGACTTGCACCGAATTGCTTAACAGATTTAAGTTGAGATCTCCACAAAGTATTATTTTATATTTATTATACTTGGCCTGTGCAACGTTAAGAATTCCATATAGCCGCTTGATAAAATTGTTAAAGTCCCACTAGGTGGCCTATAGATACAGATAATGATGACCTTATAAAGCCTCAACAATACGGCAGAGCATTCCACTACTCCCTCTACACTAAAGCCCACGATATCATTATCCTGGTCTGCCTCCAAGGCTTCCCCAGTAAGTATAGAAGATCCTCCATGTTTCTTATCTGTCCTTGCAAAAACTGAGGTGGTGCCTAGGTTAGCCACTCGTAAACATGCACTCTCCTCTGACGTGAACCAATGCTCCGTGAGACAAACAACATCCGGACGGTCCAATTGATTTAATACTACTTCTAGTTCGGGTACTTTGTTTTTAAGACATTGAACATTTTGATGAAATATAGTTAATTCACGCTTCTTTTTATGGGATTTCCATCGGCTGGAACAAACAGTATTGTGCTCTATAAATTTATTGATTTCTGCTGGAACAGTTTGGCCAGAGTTTAGAGCTCTTATGATTGAGAGCCTGTCTGGGTTGACAGCACTCTCTTTTTTGTGAAAAACCGGGAAACTATAGCCCCACTTGGCCACATCTCACGTTTCCAAGCATGTCGGAGGTCCTCTTGTCTAACTGTAACTTTCATTGATGCGTATGACTCGGGATGCTTTGATATATGCTCTTCGCACTGAACATTCGAAAAGTTCTCCTGTAAGAAGGCCTTAAGTTGCTCCGGTTTAGTTTCAGGATGGAGTCTGGTAACATGGAAAGACGTGTATCTTGGAACTGCACTAACTGCCCGTAGTTGATCTGTATTTTCATTTCGACCAAGAACAAAGCGTCTTGGCCTTCGTTTAATTTGTTTCCATTCAGCATCGTCATTTGTCGATTGATGTTGCATCAGCTCTTGAATGTCGCGTATCTTATTTTCCGTTTGGGCCTGCATAATTGCAGCACTAACGGTTTGTCGTGTAAAATTAGGTTTGTTTTTGTGTCTTAGATTAGGTTCAACTTGAACTTGATGTTTCGTCGGCTCAGGCTGCACAGAATACTTCTGGGTCGCTACATTTATGGTTTCTTGGTCTGGGCTACTATTTGAACCATGGTTGGCTTTGTGGCCATTGCAATGTGAAGAAGACTTGCTCGATATGGCCACTTCTTGCTTATGCCTATCTTTATTGCCAATCTGAGATGTATTGCTGGTTGCATATGAGGGACCTTTTCTGTTACTGGTATTCAGTTTTTCCTCAAGCAGTTTGAGGTTATTGTAAAGTAAGATTTCTTTGGCTCTTAATTCATTTATTTTTTCATCCTTGCCTTTAATTATGTCGTCCTTAGCTGCTAGTAGCTTCTGCTGGGCTTGGATTTCACTCCCTTCAACTTCACGTTGTGGCACGTTGTCATCCTGTTTCAGACAGCATTTTACTAAATTATTTCTTCCCACTGCCATTAAGCCGGGTACTCTGAGTGCACACGATGTGTGATAATAACTTTCACAAACTATACACTTTGCGACAGTATTAACTACCGATTTTTGGCAATATTTGCAATATTTGCAATTTTTTTGCGGATCACTTTTAGTCACGTCCGTATCGCCCGCCATCTATAAATTTAGTTAAAGTTTAAATAAATCGCCTAGGAAACCAATATCATCCATGGTGTGTTATATATTTGAAAAACGAATTTAAAATGCTATCTTTTTAGATTAAAATATACAGGGTGTTCCATTTAAAAAAATGAGGTTAGGTCCGATAGCCCTTTTACCTGATCCCGTATATTTATTCAGAAAACGACAGATTATTCAGCAATTATTATAAAGAAACTTTTGTATTAAACTTTTTTGTGTATCTCTTTTAACACGTTGGCTGCCATGTGTAACACAGGCACACATTACTAACAGGCCATGTGTTGCACATTGGCAACACATGCATCACGTATTTCAAATTATTGGTGTTTTTACCGGCCTCCGGCCTCCTAGTAAAGCTTTTATAGTGTGATGGTGGCCTGGTAATAATACTCACCTATCAATTTCAATATTTGTCTGACTGATTGCTTATATTTGACGCTTGTGGATAGATTCGTATAAATATCGTTTATGTTTTAGCACTCAAATTGCCTATAAATAGCCGACAATTTTAGTTTACATTCAGTCATTCACGGGGGTTCAAACAGATAAGATCAAATTAGCTGCAGTCATCATATGACGTCATAACTCGAGATGATGAGTTATTTTCACAAGAATTAATTTTGTAATACGCATTTTAACGGAAAGTTCCTAAAGCATAATCTGGGACTTTCTTGGGAGTTGTCAAAATAAAAGTCGGACCAATAAAAGTTTAATTAAAGTTCCGAAGTCGTTTAATTTTGTGTTTTTAAGTTGAATAAATACTTAGGCATAAAAAGTGTTATTAGTTGAACATTATATAGAGTCAGAATAAGACTTATATAATATACAGAGTTAGGAGAAAAGTTTTGAAACATTTTTAATACGTTTTAACAAGGCTGTTGTGATTTAGACACATGGCCTTAAATTACGCAGCAGTTTTCGACAGAATGCAAGACGTGCTGCTACCGTCTTCGCCGAGCGGCTTCCTGGAGGCCTGGATCAATGATGCCATGGCCGCATACTCGCCCAATGGACAAACAGAACTCCAGGAAGTTCGCTATGACTTTTCCGTCAACGTTGCGGAGGTGGCGAAGGGCCCAGACCGAGATGCCAACTCTGTACTTGGTGTCCAGGACCTGTTAGGGTTCTCTAAACCTCCGCCCGACTGCCGGCCGAGTGGCAAAGAAGTGGCAAGCGACCCAAACCCCGTGGGTGACTCACCGCAGGCAATAACAACTAAGCCTGAAGAAGAGGATCTCTGGTCGTGGTGTGAAGAAGTACAGCCGTGGGGAATACTGGGTGAAGAGGATGAAAAACAAGTCTATATTGAACTAGCTGAACGTCAGCGTATAAGAAACTGTGGTGCGCATGCGTCAGAGCTACCCGGAGACGGAGACGTATCGTTGCATTACATGGCGCCCGAGCAAAAGACCGTTAAAGGCGAGGAAGACTTAAAGCCCTTTGATCCGCCTAGGTCAAAGACCCATTTTAAGGAAGATAAAGATTTTAAAGAAGTTGAAGAAGTATTGAAGTTTAAAGAAGTTGAAGAAGTATTGAAGTTTAAAGAATTTAAAGAAGTTTTGAATAAATATGACGTGCCTGAAGTGGTGTCCCATCAAACAGGAATAGATGAGGAAACCGTCTTGTGGCTACATGGCAAGTTGAAGGCTGAGGCCCCAAGTGATGGGCGATGGATCACCGCACTCCTAGGGATCGTTGGAACGCAAGCAATGGACCCGGCTGCCAGGGACCTACGTGAAAGTATCCGAAAAGGAGCTGGGGTGCCGCTGGTAGACCGCTTTGGAGTTGTGGGGCGTCAGGAGGACGACGGAGCAGTAGCGGTTTGGTGTCCAAGGAACTACAGAAGTAATATTCTCAACTTAGCACATGGGATACGCCACAACACGAGACAAGGAATGAAGGAGATTATCAAGAAGTGGTTATGGTGGCCGACGATAGAGCAGGATGTGGACACGCACTTTAGTCAGTGTTTGTGTTGTCAGCACTTCAAACAAGATGACCTGTGCCACGGAATGTTAAAACCGTGGGGCGCAGTTTTAATTACAATAATTGAAGATTTACTAAAGACCAGACACAGTAGATTTACAACGTTATACTGTGCTGTAGATGTATTCAGTGGATTTATAGAAGCAAGACCACATAGAAGTATTCACCCAGCCTCGTTAATAGAATTTGTACAAGCCGAAGTGATTAGCAGATGGGGAACACCCAGTTTGTTGATGCTAGCGCCAGATGTGGCAAAGTACAGGGAGAAGATAGCCCATGCAACCAACATAACAACAGTTGGCACGGCAGAGAGCTTAGTAGCTTCCACAATGATACCATTTCAACGAATGAAGACTAGAATTTTAATGATGACCAGAGAAGAATGGCCTCTACAGCTGCAGTCCTTGCTGAACCAAGCCAGGAGCCGCAGAGATGACTTCAATGGAGCCACAGCCAGAGAGATGGTGATGAACACCAAGACGATCCTCCAGACCCGAACGTTCTAAAGCGTAGCATAGAGTAGAAATGGAGCTACGGCCAGAGGGATGGCGATCAACACCAGGACAATCCTCTAAGAAACAGATGAAGAAAAGTGTATATATAGATAAGTAAATTGTAACTGTAAATATTTGTTGTTGTTGTTAATTCGACAACAGCCAATTTGATCTCTAAGGGGGGGGGGGGTGTTTTAGCACTCAAATTGCCTATAAATAGCCGACAATTTTAGTTTACATTCAGTCATTCACGGGGGTTCAAACAGATAAGATCAAATTAGCTGCAGTCATCATATGACGTCATAACTCGAGATGATGAGTTATTTTCACAAGAATTAATTTTGTAATACGCATTTTAACGGAAAGTTCCTAAAGCATAATCTGGGACTTTCTTGGGAGTTGTCAAAATAAAAGTCGGACCAATAAAAGTTTAATTAAAGTTCCGAAGTCGTTTAATTTTGTGTTTTTAAGTTGAATAAATACTTAGGCATAAAAAGTGTTATTAGTTGAACATTATATAGAGTCAGAATAAGACTTATATAATATACAGAGTTAGGAGAAAAGTTTTGAAACATTTTTAATACGTTTTAACAAGGCTGTTGTGATTTAGACACATGGCCTTAAATTACGCAGCAGTTTTCGACAGAATGCAAGACGTGCTGCTACCGTCTTCGCCGAGCGGCTTCCTGGAGGCCTGGATCAATGATGCCATGGCCGCATACTCGCCCAATGGACAAACAGAACTCCAGGAAGTTCGCTATGACTTTTCCGTCAACGTTGCGGAGGTGGCGAAGGGCCCAGACCGAGATGCCAACTCTGTACTTGGTGTCCAGGACCTGTTAGGGTTCTCTAAACCTCCGCCCGACTGCCGGCCGAGTGGCAAAGAAGTGGCAAGCGACCCAAACCCCGTGGGTGACTCACCGCAGGCAATAACAACTAAGCCTGAAGAAGAGGATCTCTGGTCGTGGTGTGAAGAAGTACAGCCGTGGGGAATACTGGGTGAAGAGGATGAAAAACAAGTCTATATTGAACTAGCTGAACGTCAGCGTATAAGAAACTGTGGTGCGCATGCGTCAGAGCTACCCGGAGACGGAGACGTATCGTTGCATTACATTTAGTCTTTAGTCAGACGTTTGCCGTTCTTAGCAGCGATTGTATGTATGCAATATGCATTTACTTGTTTATGATTTTATGTGGTTTTTGTGTTAGTTTATATGTCACAATTTTAATATAAGATTCGATATTTCTGGAAATAATATCTGGAGAAAGACAGGTATGTTATTTTAGCCTAAGAATGTCTGGTTTTTACTAGGATTTTTTCGTTATTTCAACACTTCTTAGTTCAGTATGGACGAACAACCATCTACAAGTACTGGTAATACAAAGCGACCGAGGCTCGCTTCAAGCTGTTGGAAAAAATCATTAACTGCGGAAGAAATGCGTTTAGAAGCTGAAAGATCAGATGAGGAGTGGCAAGATTTTGAAGAATCGCCTTCCGAATATAGTTATTCAGGATCTGAGAGAAGCAGTAGTGAAAGCGAGAGCGGTATCAATATAAATAGAGAAAACGTGGAAGTACCAGACCAAAATAATTTGCCATTAGAGAATATTGAAACTAGTACTTAGCACGAAGTAGATTGTTCATCGCTACGATTTGATATTAGCTTTACTGGATCGGAATCGTATAAGTACCATGAAGGAATTTATCCAGAGAACAAAAGAAATCTATCACCTTGTGACGTATACAGGAGGTTTTTGGATGACGAGATTTTGGATATTATTGTATTGGAAACAAACAGAAATGCACAACAGACATTTAGCAGGTCAGCTAGAATACACAAAAGGTTTCCAACCAATCGAGAAGAAATAAAAATATTTTTTGGGATTATAATGTATATGGGATTGGTGAAATATCCTAAGATCAGATTATTGGAGAAAATCATATTCTGTACAAAAACTCAGTTGTACCGAAAGTAATGAGCCGAAACAGGTTTCAGATCTTGCTCACACTTATTCGCTTTGCCGATAATGAAAGTGTTGATACAGAGAACAGACTGTATAAGATAAGTAACATTGTTAAAAAGTTTCAAAAAAAATGTTCTGATGAATGTATGCCGGGTGAAATTATAGCTGTAGATGAAACTATGGTGCCGTTTCGTGGGCGTCTATTATTTCGGCAATATATACCCAGCAAACGACACAGGTATGGAATAAAAGTTTTTAAACTTTGCGACCCCAAAGGATATATAGTTGGGGTCAAGCAAATATTTGACGCGTGACAGTTCCATCTTGTCATATTTGTCCAATACTAGGTTATTTCGATTTCACCAACTTTATTACAGCTGATACTTAGTCAGGGCCGGACTGACAAATATTGTTATTTAGAAACCTTTGCAGAAAATGATTGCTGGGAAATTGGTCTAAGAATATGAATTATATTATAAATAAATTTGTTTTGATAAATCCCGTGCATTGTAATGGTAGGATTTAGGGTTGACCATTAATATCACAGGCCTTAACAAAAGCAATCTTAGTAGTGTATAACGATTAATATTATTTTTATTTATTTATTAAGTACCTCATTGGTTTACACCAAAAGGCCATTGCCCAAAGTCCTTCAGCCTAAGTCAATTAAGTACATATTAGTTTACACTTAAAAGCTATTTGTTTGTTTAGGTTGGATTAATATTATTTATATTAATTAATGAATATGGGTAATTACCTAAAAGTAATGACTTACCATAAAAACAGGAAATACTTGTACCTGGAAACGGTTTTATGAAAACAACTGTTTAATTTTAAATTTTTATTTAACTATGTTAAACTACAAAATATATAACATAAGTAATCCTTCGTATAGCGGGTGAAAACTTTTAAAACTTACCTACAATGGCTATATTGTCTACGCAAATCAAGAAAAACGAAAAAATAGTTTCTATAAAAACGCGTTGGCATTTTGCCACCCACCACTTCTAAGCACTACCCTCGTCCACTTTAAAATCTTAAATGTCACTACCCCACTTGCGACATCTTTTCAGAAATGTTTTTCAGCGACACGATAATAAGATTGGTATATATTAAGTGGGGTAGTGCCATTTTATTTTTTTTTAATTTTTACCTGCGTTTTTATAGAAACGGTATTTTTTTTATGGCTCGTGGAGAAAGTGGAAAATAGAGCCATTGTAAGTTTTCAAATAATTATTACCTTGCAGGAAAATTCTAAGAGCGAATGTTATAAGATCTCAAGAACACTACGGATAACGTGTCCTAAAAAGGTCCTAAATTTTCTTATTATTGATATAATGCCAGTAGAGTTACTTACTTTTCTTAAGATAAACACACGTCTAAAAAAATAATACTAAATAAAAGTCTTATAAACTATAAACAATGTTTAACACTCACTACACAAATAAAGACAATAGAACACTATAAAAAGGCAATAAAATGATTTAAATACTCAAAAACCAAAACCAAATACAGAATGTCAACAAGACAACGACATCACTCGTTTTGGAATAAATAAAATGCGGATCTGCATTTTACCAAATCGACGAGAATTCACGTACGGTCGACAAGTGATATGACATTGAAAATGCACAAGAGGGAGAAACAAACAAAATTACGTTCGATGTTCGATTCATGTGTTTTCCTTTCTTCTTCTCTTCTTTTTTCTTGAGGTAACTCGGTTTATGTATGTCTCTTTTTAGTCATATAAAAGGATAAAGATACAACTGCTTCGAGTGGGTGGTAATTATTATAACATAAATTAGCCATTAGTAACTTTTATATTATGAGTTGCCTGCCGTATTTGATACCCATGACAATGTGGAAGTGTCACGCGTCAAATATTTGCTTGACCCCAACTATACATACAGAATGTCCATTTATACAGGGCAGAGCTTAGAAAATATTGATAAAAATAAAGGATTAGCAGAAAAAATTGTTTTAAAGTTAGCAGCTGGTTTTGTCCATGAGGGTAGAACTATTATCACGGACAATTTCTATACTTCGATTCCACTTGCTCAAAGTCTTCTAGAAGCGAACACTCACCTTCTTGGGACATTACGAAAAAACAGGAAAGGTTTAAAGTAAAGTAAAGAAGTAATATCTGCTAAGTTGTCTAAAGGGAAAATAGTTGGTAAAGAAAGCACAGACGGAATCGTAGTTGCCAAATGGCAAGATAAACGAGAAGTGTCATTTCTGTCGACTAAACATGATCTTGAAATTAAATCTACAGGAAAGAAGAACAGAAAAGGAGAGGAAATAAAGAAACCTAAAGCTATTTTAGACTACAATGCTGGAAAAGATGGAATGGATATTTCTGATCAAATGGCGAGCTACTTCTCTCCATTGAGAAAAACTATTAAATGGTATCACAAGCTTGTATTTGAGATGCTCTTGAACACTGCAGTCATTAATTCTCTTTCAATCTATAAACATTTTAAGGACAAAAAATTCAAATCTCGGAGTTTAGGGAGCGATTAATTATGAGTTTGTTAGGATTACAAAATGAATCAGAGGAAAACCAGAATGAGAAACATTTCCTAAAAGTAAGCGAAGAAAGAGGTAACGATAACAGGAAGAAAAGATCAAGATGCGTGTCCTGTTATGAAGAAGCTGCACAGGAGGGAGGTCGACAATTTGCCTCAAAAAAGGCAAAATTCGTTTCGACGTACTGCAGCATATGTAATAAATTTCTTTGCATTACCTGTTTTTCAAAAGTGCATACGTCCGATTTTTTTTCGTGATCACCCGTGCTGCACATGGCTTATAAGTAAAGTATGATTACCCATATGCCATGTGTAGCACCGGTGCACACTGATTTTTTTTGCAAAAAATGTGTTTTTTTTTATGTTAATATATTATCCTAAAGCCATTAAACTTGTTCTAAATTAATATGTACTCTTATTTTACTGTGGCCCCTCAGGTAGCACTAGCCGCTCTTATGGTGGCAGCCAACGTGTTAACTAAGAAAATATAGGGTAATTTTGAAATTGTCAATTTTTTGATTTTCCCCCGTAGCGAGCGAAAATTTTCGAATTTTGATTTTACCATTTTAAGTTTAACCCAAAAAGAGCACATGATACCTATATTACTTTTTTGATTGCACTAACAATTATTACATATAAAAGTGTCGAAAATGGGACACCCTGTACAGTGAATTATCGGTTTAAATAGTGTGATAAGTCATTTTAAAATTCCGTAATTATCTGAATAAACTAACAATACGCATGGTTCGTTTTCCAAAAACTAAGAATTTTACAGAAGAGGATTTTATCTGGCAGAATTTCAAAAAGAACACGAAAGCAGGTGAGATCGTTTCTATAAATTTGTTAAAAAACTTAAAAAGTAGACAATGATATTTTAGCACAAGAACTGCAATATATCTTCGAACAAATAAAATAAAGAACTTTACCAAAGGAACGATACAGAACTTCCACTCCAACTATTATATTTTGTTCAATTGTATATACAATCAGTCCCCATGCCTACAGAAATAACTGGCCAACCTACCTCATCCTGAAACTATCAAGTGTGTGTGTAATAATTTTTTAACCGATCCCCATATTGATGGGGACAAATTTTGCAACATCCTAGAAATGAAATATGCACATAGTTGAAGTTATTTTTAAAATCAATATTTGCCTACTTATAGTTGTTCTCATTTAAGTTTTTAGCCATATTAACGCATTATTTGCTTAAATACAAGTTCAAATACTTAAATAACGTAATAATAAAGTATTTGTACTGTAGGAGTTATTCGCAAAGAGAGAGTTCTTAAAATAGTCGCACGTAATCAAGGGATAAGCATTGGAGGATTCCCAACGCACGAAGGCATTCCAAAGAGTTTGGTTTTAGACGTTCCCCATTAAAAGTGTACCCATACTATATTTAGGGTTTATTCAGGCTCTAAAACCTTAGCATATTGAACCCAGGATGCAATTCTGTCGGTGGCTAAGACAAAAATGGCACCGAGGTACCAACGTTATTAGTAAAATAGCCGGATTTACTATAGACGGAATCATAAATTTCCACAACCGCTCACATATGGGCAGAGAAAAACCCACATGCGACTTTTCAATCAAGACACCAAACTACCTCGCAGTATTTAAAATTTTTCCGGGTCTCTCGTAGATTCATTTATTTTTTATGATTATTTCCCACATCTGTCAATATCACCGTTTCGTCCAATCAAACTGCCTCGTTTCAACTAATCAGCTATATACTTTATAGGTAAAATATTGCCATTTCATTGTCTACTTCGGTCAAAATTTTTTGAAATATATCAATTTCTATTCTTTTTTTATAACTTTTTCGGAAAATGTTTGATATTTTAATACATATTACATCAAATTAGTGCTATATTTATTTACATACTTGTTTTTATATTATAATACATCCATGTCTATGTTTATTTTAACAAGGTTGTCGAATTTTCTACAAACAATTAGATCTTTAATAAATATATTTAAAATTCTGACATTTTGCTTTTGCCTTTCTGTCACCTTTATCGATTGTCGATTTCATCGAGGAGGCGGTAAAACAAGTAATTCAAATAATTTGTCATTTTTATACAAAAGGGATGATAGGTTAGTTTTGGTTAGTTTGGTGTCGTCTTGTCAAAATTACATGAAATTGTTTAATGTTCAAAAAATGGCTTTCTTATACAGATTTGGACTTATAGATGACGAAGAAATCTTATTGACAAAGCTTTGCCTATTAGCACTATAAGAACTAGAAAATTTAAGGAGTTTTGCAAAAATCAAAATTATATTCTCACAGACAATACCTGAACCCTGTTACTGGCAGAAATATTAAAGGACTGGGCTGCGAATATGCGAAAACTGAATTGCGATGATTACAAAGAATAGTATAAAAATCTGAAAAAGTAAAAAAACGATAACAAACATGACAGCGAAAATACTGCAAGATAAGTATTTTACAAAATTTAATAGAAAAATAAATCCCTTTTCTGATATTCAATTTGAAAAGGCAAGGCAAATACGCAACGCCAAAAGGAATTCATTACAAATCCAAGACACTAAAAGAAAGAAAAGTTTGGTTGCATTAGATTACGATAAACCTTGTAAAATTATAGATTCATGTGACGATAACTGACTTCAACAAAAGATTTTTTTTATTGCTTCATAAAAGCTGACATGGCGAGGCGGAGAAGGAACCTATTGTCTCATAGATTATTTCAAAAATGAAATTAATAATCCATAATAGAGTACTATATAGTACTGTCCAGTTTTTACAATAACTTGCCAGGGAGGCGCTGGAAAATTCGCGGATTCAAAATGGCTTACCCTAAACCCAGAAAGGCCAGATAGATGTCCAGTTCGACTTCTTGCAGTATAATACTGGCAAGACGGAAAAAAGTTTTCCCAACTACAGAATCGTTCTTAAACCAAACCCGCATCGGACAATATCCAACCTTTGGCACAAAAATACAGCAGGAAAAAATGAAATTTCCAAATTGTTTAAAAAAAATGCAAAAATATGCGGTTTAAACACGAGAAAGCGAAAAATTACAAATCGTTCTCTCTGACAGACTGTTGTATCACATATATGTCTGAAGCTAGTATTCAGGAGCAGGAGCTACTTCAAATTCCAGGCCATTCAACCGCTTCATCTATTAAACCCTATTTACAACATAATGAAGCACACCATTCAAACATACTCAATAAAGTCCGAGAGAATTTTCTACATCCACTTCAGCTTTTAGCTGTAAAGCTACGTCGATTTCTACATGTAGAAGGTCCTGTGTTCCCAGTTCTTCACTAGCTTCCTTGTCGAGATCTAATCAAAATAAAACTGAAAAATTTAGCCGGTAAAGAACGATGTCTTGATATTACTCTCGTCAAAAATATTTTTTTTTTATCTTACGTTACAAACTGTATACAGTCTCTGATACTTTCGTAGCTATAATTTTCTTTGATATTGCTCACTACACGTTATAACAAAGTGAAATTATTAAAAGCGATTACTGTAATGTTGAATACCTGTAAAGATGTATTATAGGTATGTACCTCTGAATTCTTTATAAACAAAATAATGTAGGTACAAAAAATCCATTTTTTTGCTTTTATTATTAGGTATAACAAGAATATTGTACACAATTTATTACATTAGTTTTTAAATAGGTATGCTAACAGTAGCAGTGAAATTTTTTATTATCTGCAACTACTCCTGTGTCATGTGGTTGTACAATCTTATAAGCGAACACTTCTTCTTCCTTTGTCGGTAAATAGGCGAAGGCGCAGTCTCTCCAAGTAGGAGTGGGAAATTCGTAGGAGAACGTTGGGGCGAAAAATTCTCTACCGGTGTCGATGGTCATTTGTTTTAGTTGCCTGCAAATAAAAGTACTTATTTATTTAGATATTTAACAGGAATTTACCGGTGCCTCTACGGCCGTGTTATCACTTGCGAAAAGATTCCTTGCAGAAGTTACTTGCTTAACACCGTTCCCCTACACTATATAGTGTAAATTTCTGCAATATTGCTAGAAATAATAATTGCGAAAAAACAGTATTTAACAACACACCAAAACTTATACTGCGAGCCCGATATAGAGTAAAATAGTCAAATACGCCTGGTCGTTCTACGCCACACTATTACACATTTCCCTCATCTCTCCTTTTTCACAATGTGTTATTCACAGTGGTTTTAACACCCTCACTCTTATTAGTTCAAGCCTCAGACGAAGTTCAAACATACGTACGACTGATTGCAAACGAACATTTTCGTAAATTATTTGACCTATGTCCCATATTTCCCCCTTTAAAACGTATTGAAGAGAGATTAGCAAATCATCCGAACAACCAGTAAATGACCATTCTTACAATACAATAACCCACCTTCCTATTTTTGTATAAAATGGTGGATGATGTTTCCTTTTTATTTATTTTTCCAATTTTATGCAGAAAATGGGGTATTTTGTGTCGCAGGTAAGTTTTTTTAATCTTTGATTGGTTAAGCGGCATTGTTGAAAATCGCACAAAAGTTCATTCTTATAAATATTAATTGAAACCCCTCAGAATGGCATTCGCAATAAAATATGAGAACTGATTACCTTATTATTACTCGAGAAAATAGACATTTTGGATATTATAAAAACCGACAAAGTTAAATTTAAAATTAGGAAATTTTTGGGTGCCACGCCCTTTTTCCAATGATGGTGCTTGGTTTTCAAGTAAGAAAATTAAAAAACATAACAGAAAATCACAAAAACAGCCAGGCTACTTTCAATTTTTATGTAATTTTACCTATCTTAGGTAGTGATGAGTTAACATTTCTTGTACACAGGTAGTTAGACGACCCGAGCTACGCTCGTTGACAGCTTTCTCCATAACTTTTGATATAATCGAAAGCAATGCGACTGGACGATACTTGTTTGGCAACGTGCAACGCAATGGGCTGGACTCGCGCAGTCTTAGAGCAAGAAGGAAATATTCCTTTTTTGTAAGATAAGTTAAAAAGCCAACAAAATAGCGGTGTCAATTCGTCAGCGCATGTCTTAATTACGATGACTGGAATATCGTCAGGACCAGAAGCTTTTTCGGTGTCAAGACTTCTCAAGATTCGTTAAAAATGGCGGTGCCGGAAAACAATCTCGGGCATTCTCGATTCTACAGGGGGAATGTTTGGTGGAGTTTTCCCTGAAAATTAACCGTTGAATATGAAGAGAATAGTTCCGCCAGTAAGTTTGCTTTTTCCTGTGCTTTGGTCGCAATGGTGTCATCAGAACGTGTTAGAGGTGGAATGGTTGACTTGGTAAAGTTCTGACTGACTGACTTAGCTACCGACCAAGATGATTTTGAACCGTTAGAACACTCAAGAAGTTTGTTTTTAATCCTCTGGATGTGTGCTTTTTTGCTTTGGTTTATCGTTTGCTTGATATCTTGATTATCTTGGCCTTTTGTCTTTTTACAAACCCGCCATCCCAATTCCGAAGTTGTTATTATTGGCGACTTTAATGTTCATAATGTCAACTGGTTCAAATTCAAGCGACGAGCAAAAACGAAGAAATACACAAGACAATACGTCCTTTCAACAAACTAGAAAAAAATAAGTTAATAAATAACATAACCCCACCTAACACAGCAAAGCTGTTAGAATTTCAGGTTGATATACGGCCGACTTCTGGCAAAACTTGACGGAAAATTAGAACCCGTCCTAACCAGAACTTCGTGAATCACGACATGAACTTATTTGACGCCAAGCAAAGCGTTTTACATTGTCAAATTTTATTTTGAAGCAACTTCATGAATTAATTTACAAGTAAAGAAATGTATGCAGTCAGAAAATCTTCATTCAAGTAAGCAATCTCACCAACAATAACCCTCCACAATCAGAACGTTCGCTACGCCCCCCGGCCTCTGTACCCAACACATTAATTTTTTCGTTTTTTTAGCATACCTGTAAAAAGTGTTCATTTTTTCCGAAGCAATGCGTCTTATTAAATTGGCATTTTTCCAAGTCATGTCTTTCCCTTGCTCTGGTGTAAACGGCATTTTACCCGTTCGTGGATGCTTAGAGCAGACCATAGTGTGCTTCCACAGATCTTTACTTATTCCGTAATATGTTATTCTATCATCGTAATCCCAGTACACTCCCGAACGTTTCTCAAGCCATAGTCTGAATATTGGCAGCTTGTATACTTGAGGAAGTTTTGCCAGTGGAAATCCGTCTTCTGCCATACCTTAACAATAGAGTAAATTTAGTAATATTTGCCTGAGGGTAAAATCCTTAACACAGTAATTTTTTTAAAGAACTTGCCAAAAATTCAAAAATTGTGAAATCAATTAGAATTTTATTGTGAGGCCAGTTTTTTTGCTAATGGCTTTGGTAAACTTTATTTGTTCTTACGACTAATTAATTACGGTCAATATTGAAAATGATACGCTCAAATAATACAACAAATATAGATTTGAAAACTATAAACGTGTAACAAACCACAGCTTGATATCTTTCTCCTTAAGCCGGGCTCAGACGACTCGTGTATTTGGCGAATATTCAAATAATAGAGCATTTGACAAGTAAGTATTCAAGTAAGCCAGTAAATTCGAAATCGATCCCTTCTGCAGCGATGGAGCGCCTTCTTGACCTCCTTCCTCTTCACTTGACGATACAGGAGGAGGCGAGAACGGGCCTCCACCTCCTTCAGATGATGCTGCCGACCCCCAGACAGAGAATATCAAATGTGCCGAAGATAAAGATGAGATCAGACCACATGACACCAAAATTTGTTTACAACACACTCTTTGAGATAAGCATTCAGGATCGAACCGTATGGACAAACAACGAACCAGATTTTTTGTCTGGAGCTCTGGTGTGGTTAACCGATGGATCCAAGACTGAAGAAGTAAGTAAGACCAAGAAAAGACTTGTTCTTTCCCTTGGGAAAACTCCCAACAGTATTCCAGGCAGAAACCTATGCCATACTACAATGCGCATGGGAAAATAATAGAAGAGCCTACCAAAATAGACGAATAGACGAATCTACAGTATGTCCACGGATGGGGTTTACAAGAAGACAAATGGACTAAAAATTGTAAGATACGAAAAAAAGTCACTCTTAATAAACGTTTTGGCTTGTCTAGAAAATACAATTCATCATAAGAAACTTCAATTTTTTTATACAAGGGTGGGTAAAACTGCAAAAATGTTATTTTGCTTAAGAGTAAACATACTTTATTTTGAAAGATACGAAAAAAAGTCACTCTTAATAAACCTTTTTGCTTGTCTAGAAAATACGATTCATTATAAGAAACTTCAATTTTTTTTATACAGGATGGGTAAAAACTGCAAAAATGTTATTTTGCTTAATAGTAAACATACTTTATTTTGAAAGATACGCAAAAAAGTCACTCTTAATAAACGTTTTTACTTGAATAATGAATAGGTGATACTTGTTGACAATATCTTTATTTAATGAAGTAATTATAATAATAATAATAATAATAATACGAACATTTTTATTAACATGAAAAGAATACGATAACGATTTCATAATTCAAAAGCTCCGCCCCCATACTCGACACATTTTTCTAATTGCTTTCTCAAATAAGTGAAAGAATTTCTGATTTCTTCCTGAGATATCGATTGGACAGCCTGGATAATTCTGCCCTTCAGCACTTCAATATCATTTGGTACTGCGGTAGCAAAAACAATTTGTTTTAAACGGCCCCATAAAAACATATCCGCCAAGGTTAAGTCGGGGCTTCTTGGGGGCCACAAAACTCTAACCTCACGAGCGAAATGGACTGGACGACCATCTTGCTGAATATACATATTTTGTCGAAAATTTAATGGTAGATTTTCGAGTTCATCATTGAAAAATGTATCCAGCATTTCTAAATATGATAATCTATTGCACGTGTTATCAAAAAAATATGGCCCTATGACGCCATGGATGGATATCGCGCACCACACGTTCACTTTTGTGAAATATTGTCTTCTCGTCCTAATTCTGAATTCGGGATTTTCTAAAGACCAGTACCTAACGTGCTGGGTTGCAACGGTTCCATTGGTAGAAAATGTACTTTCATCAGAAAACATAATACATTTATAAAAATCAACATTTCCACTTAAAATTTTGTCTCCTATCCACAAGCAAACATCAAGTCGTTTCGCGTCATCTCCCTCTTCCAATCTTTGATTAAAGTGCGGTTTATACGGATACAATTTATTTGCGTTAAGGATCTTCTGAATTTGACTTTTTTTCACAACTTCCAACTGAGTAACACGATTTCTAAGGGACGTCATAGGATTTGCTTCAACAGATTGAAGAACTAAGACTGTAGCAGTATCATCATGGTCGTATTTCTTTTTTTTTTTTTGAGATCCAAAACCGAACCAGTTCTCTGGAACTTTTTTATTAACTTGCAGATTGTCATCCTAGTTATTGGGATTCCTACAAATTTCTCGGTAAATTGTTCCATGACGTAGCGGTATGAAACTTGACCATCCAAACATTGTATTATAAAAACTCTTTGTTCAGTAGATAGCATTTCTTCTTAAATAATAACTTCATTAAATAAAGACATATTAACAACAAGTACCTTAAGTGTCATTATTATTTTAACTAGTTTCACCAGTCAGAGGTGTGCCAGCGAATACTTTTTGGGAAATAATTTTTACATAGGTAAACCTTTTAATGAATTGTTCTACTTCGGTTTGTTGTGTAGAAAACACATTCATTAAGAGTGGATTTTTTTCGTATCTTTCAAAATACGGTATGTTTACTCTTAAGCAAAATAACATTTTTGCAGTTTTTACCCACCCTGTATAAAAAAATTGGAGTTTCTTATGGAGAATCGTATTTTCTAGACAAGCAAAAACGTTTATTAAGAGTGACTTTTTTCGTATCTTTCAATTTTTAGGCCATTTGTCCTCTTGTAAACCCCATCCGTGGACATACTGTATATATGCTAAGACAGGCAAGCGGTCCTCAAGGCTCTCACGAGCCAGAGGGTAACATCAAGGCTAGTCTGGGAATGCCAAAATGAACTGAGAACCCTGGCGGACAGAAATACAGTTAAACTATTCTGAGTAACGGGTCACAGAGGCATTTCTGGCAACGAAAGAGCAGACGAGCTCGCGAGGCAAGCATCAACTGCACCATACATTGGTCCTGAACCAGCACTAGAAGTGCCCAAATGCACAGCACGAGAGGTTATTAAGCGATGGACCAAAAATAAAAACAAAGTCTACTGGAATAGCAGACAGGGACTCAATTATAGCAAGAGAGTTATGGGGAGGATCAGTCCTAAATTCTCAACACAGTTGCTTAACCTTAACAGGAACCAACTAAGAACAATAACGGGAATCCTAACAGGACATATGGCTGTCAAGGATCACCTGAACAGAATGAAGATATGCAATGGATATCTTAGCTGCAGGCTCTGCGGCAAGGATAGGGAAACTGTTTATCATGTTGTCTGTCAATGCGAATCCTTGGATCGCAGACGCTATGCCATATTCGGGAGAGTAAAACTGGAACTGAATGAAATAACCACTAAATCAGCAGTTGACGTGTATAAACTAATACACGGAACCAAGATAACCGAGTGGATACAATAAAACGAAGGTTTGCACAATAGGCCTACTTATGGCCGCAGTGCTCCGGAAAGGACTAAGAAAAAAAAAGCCTGTAAATTTATTTCACACAATCTATCGACATCCGATGAGAAAAGGCTAGTACCAAATAATTGCCAAGTACACGAGTCGTTTCCGCTTTACAAAAATGATATGGACGAAAATAATAATTGGAAATATAGATAAGCGCGTAAGCAGGCTTTAGAAAAAACAAAAGATGCAGAATTGCAATTAAAATTACATGACTCGATAAATGTTATTTAAAATCAATCAACAAACTTAAGTAATAATACTTTTCCGGACGAAACTATAATATCCTGAAAGTATATTTTTTTAGGACCATTAAACCGTTAATTTTGATAAAGTTAAGTTATTCATAGTCTACAGTGTGAGTTATAACCGGCGTTGAGATATGAGCTCATAACTCCATGGTTTGCGTCCAATCATAACATCGAGTATTAATTTGATTACTTAATAAGTTTTAAGCCAATAGCGCATTAAAAAACAAGTTCGTGGCTGCCATTTAATACCACCATGTTCCGTCAGAAAATAAATTGCACAAAAAATAGTTTTATGTTTTCATGTTAAAATTAAAAAAAAAAATGTATATAAGTACCCAACTTCGATACCATCCTAATTATTTTTACGAAATTTGGTATATCTACTACTAACCTCCTATATGTATCCATATCCATTTTCTGATGTACCATTGCGGCCAGAACATACTGGTACAAGTGAAAAAAATCGAATATGTTGCTCCTAGACTAATATGAAAACCTTTCGAAAAGGTAAGTGATATCTAAGATTCCACTTTGCTACACAAGGTAAAGATAAAGGTTTTCAAAATGCTCTGCAGCATTCTGTTTTAGAAAAGCTTTTGTTTTTTTTACTACATGTATTTTTATTATAGATCATCGGTAAAAATAAAGAAAATAAATTAAAAGAATAATAAATAATAATAATTGTTATTTCGTCATTGCATCGTTGCTGTTGACCACGCGGACGGCTCATAGGCGACGTGGCATGCTTAACACAAAATTTCTTGTAAATTCTGAGTTATTTCATGCTTCAAGTACCTTTGGTCGGATGTTTTTGGCTTCTTAGTCCAAGATCATGCCTATACATATATTTTGTCATTTCTATACCCAAGCGTTCTCAATAGGATTGAGGTCTGGACTCTTTGAACACCACAGTAAGACGTTAATGTTGTTTTCTCGGGTCAATCCTTGCCGTGTGAATTGGTGCATTGTCGTGCTCTCCATAATACCACTCCAACCGATGGAATCATGACTCGAAGAAAAATATCTCGATATTCAGTAGCCGTCAGTCCTCCCTGAACAATTTGCAAAACTCGTAGACCTCTAGCAGTAATCCGGCCCTAAATATTAATCGAAAAATGTTCACTTAGATTAGTTTTATGGGTATATCTCTCGGTGTACCTCATGTTTCTGGGTCTATATACACGAATTTTGCTGCTGTTGCAAATTCTACTTGGATACTATCACCCCAAGATAGAATTTATTCCAGGTCATTGTTGAGATGTGAGACCTCTTGCTGCCTATGGAGATGTGCATTGGCAGCCGATGTCCGAGCATCCGAAGTAAAAGATGAAAAAGTGTGCTGTCATCAGCGAAGGATTTTTAGTTTTTTCCAAAAAATCGTTAATGTATAGTAAAAAAAGGGTGGACGACAATATAGAATCTTATGGGACTCCGGCGTTGATACTAAATGTGTCTGAAAGAAATCCGTCTATCACCACTCGCAAAGAACTGTCTTTACGAAAGCTTGACAGCCATGCCGGCATTCTGTATGGTCTCACTTTAGTTAGGAGCCCCTCATGCCATACTCGGTCAAAAGCTTTGGAAATGTCCAGTGCTACCGCCCAGGACTCCCCATGATATTCTATTGCGTTATTCCAAACGTGAATAACATAAGCGATAAGGTCTCCTGTTGATCTAGACTTACGGAATCCATACTGGCGGTCACTAATAATGTTAAAGCCTTCTGGACTGGACGATAGTTGTTTGGCAAAGTCTTCTTGCCTTTTTTGGGTATGGGCTGGACTCGCGCAGTTCTCCAGCAATATTGTAACACTTATGTAACTTCCTAGTGTGTCTTTTTACATTCTGTAGTGTCCAATTTAAAATTTCAAAACATGGAAAGAAGTGAATATTTAAGGACTCTTAGTGGCGATGTTAAATCTAGATAGATACAATGCAGACTGTTTAACCAACATCTTTTTATTTTCATTTTTTACAACTTTTTAATATTTTACCCAAACTAATTATTTATCTTATTCTATATATATATCTATTTAAGGACTTGGTAAACTATTTCATTAATTATTATATTTCATAATAATCATAATATTTTTCTTCTTCTCTACTACTTCCCGCAGTATCTTCGTCAGGTGCTTCAATCTGTTGTTCTATTCACAAGAATACATTACTTAATAAAAAAAAAACTTCAATCCAAATCAACACTATGTCTACTTCCGAGTTTACTTCATAATACAATAAATAAATTATTATTACAATAATACACCTATCTGATACTTTGCCCATTTACATTTCTGCACTCTCTCGTTTCTGTTATCTTGGGCGTGAGTTGCTTCCTTTGGAAAAAAGTAACCCATATTTTAGTTAGGGATCCAGTCAGGGTTCTCTGTGTTTGCTAATTCTGCTGGAGCTTCTAAAAATGTTTACATGAGATCATTTTATTAGGTCGTTGTTCCAAAAATCAAATATTACTACTTTTAAAATGCTAGGAGCAAGTTCATCCATTGGCT
This sequence comes from Polydrusus tereticollis, assembly GCA_963920685.1. Classification (NCBI taxonomy): domain Eukaryota; kingdom Metazoa; phylum Arthropoda; class Insecta; order Coleoptera; family Curculionidae; genus Polydrusus; species Polydrusus tereticollis. The sequence goes on along the minus strand of OY987328.1, from coordinate 33,696,131 downwards.
GTCACTTAATGGACGCCTTTCTTCTGAGTGTCGAGTAAGGGGTTCGCCGGCGTTTTGAAGAACTGCGGGAATTCTAAAAGATTATACATTGTCCCTATTTCCCTCATCCCACAATTTACCACTGAACAAAAGGACGGCATTTTTATTTAGGACACTATTACCACAACGAACAGAGATCTCTAATTAGGGTCAATATTTAAGGCAAACTGTAAAGAAAACTTGAATTTATAATCCAAACGCTTGTATTAATTAACTTTGTTTGTCCTCCAAGCAAAATGACCGCGGACCCTGTGACGTCATATGAAAATGGTCAATAGAGGTGCAGTAAAGGGTCGGACTAAAGGATACAAGTGTTGATATTCGTACACACAAAAAAATGTCGTATCAAGGTGAAACTAATAGTTTTATCATGAAACTAACGTAAGCATGAATAGGAGCAAGCATAACTTAATCACATAAAAATAGTTAATTCTCAAAATTTATATTCACTGTGATATTTCATATAGTCAATTTTATTATGCTGTTAAGTTGAAATTATAATAGATATGTAATATCGTTACAATGGTAATATTTATGAGATATAATAAGTATATCCTCAACTTGAATTGAAATTTGACATCAAATCAGTATTAATATATGTAAGGTCTGAAATTAAATTAATCTCAGCGTTAATGAACGTATATACTTAGAGTCAATGTTTTTGTTGTAATAATTAGTTTATATCAAATCGAATATACTTTATGGTTATAGGTACCCGTAATAATTTGATTGTTATTAAAATTAGCTGTATATTTAAAATATTAATACAGTATCGTAAAAGAAACAAAAAGTTTGTTTCAAAACTAATATAAGGGATTTTTAAATTGAAAATTATTTAATAACTTCGCCTGAAAAATTTCACTCTCGAAGTAGTGGTTCCATATTCCATAAATAAATTAAACAAACAGTAGGTACACTGCACTGCACAAAGAAACGTTCTTAAAAATGCAATTAAACCAAATGACCCGTCTGTACGTGTCGGACCGCAACGCAGTATCGCTCGAACCCTTCCACTTCCAATCAAGGAATATAGTCACAAATCACAGAAACGGAGTTCCGTAATCTGGGGAATATAGTATCGATATCATCAAAGTAAGACGAGCTGTCGCGAGAATTGTAAAAATTTCTGTAAAACTACTTTCTAGAGACAGTTTCAAAACAAGAAATTTTCACTATTTTTAAAATGATCATATTGTACAAGAAATATCTTTAAAATAATTATAATTTTATGACATATCTTCAATTTAGCAGGTTAGTTGTTTTTATGTTTATTCTAAAACTACTCTTATATTTTATTTTTAAAACTATCCCCCTACTTAGGTTTCATATTTAATAAAGCTGCTATACTTGAAATAATAATGAAGTAGAAGTTAAAAAAAGTTATTGAGTAAACAAGTGCTAAAGTTTTGACCGTGATAAAAAATTCAGGACATAATAAAGACAATTTTAACTCATAACATACTAAGGGCTTTTTAATATATATAACAAATTAAAAAAAAAATAACCTCTCCAATTTTTTGGTTTTTGTGGGTTGGTTCCTTTCATTGCAATAAAGTTCTTCTTGCAAACGAGTGGTTTTAATTTTGCAAAAAAGAACCAACCCTCAGTTGCAAGCGGCTTTGATCGTTACCACAGATAGCTTACTTGCCTTACTCTTTTAGTGGGTTGGTTCATTGTTCAATTGAGGGCGTTATGTACCAGAATGTGGCTTGGATTTTTACCGAAAAACTTATTCGCATATTAATTTTTTTTAATATCTCGAGGAGTTTCTTATTTAAAGTACCACAAATGTGGCTGGTAAATGTCATCTGCCGCAACTCCAGATATTTGGCATTTTTTTATTTTCTCAAATTATTGTTGTTGTGTTTCACTGTTTGCACTGTTGCATTGCTATATATTTCTTTGTAGTTCTTTAATAATACTTCTTCATTATGCCTAATTGATTTTTTTTTATTTCGGTCTCGGTATTCTATAGATTTTACACATCACAGGCAAGGAACTTTTCTATAATATTCAATGAAATTAATAAGAAATTCTTTGATTATTGATTTTCCATTTTTAAATCATAAAATAAAAACAAACAAAGCGAATTGAACTTATATTAACCACGTAGCTCATAAGTCACAAAATACATGGGGCTGCGCTACCGTGTAAAAACCGACGATTCTGAACGAAATCCCCACACACTGTTGATTTGGAACACATACAGGGCTGCCCAGAAGTCCGGAATAAAATTAATATAGCCTTAACCTGTAACTTTTGGGGAAAATGCTCGGAGACGTCAATTTGGTTTTATATATGCTCACATTTTGACGTTATTCGTTTGTTTTTTTATAGATATTTGTCAAAGATATACCAATATCGATATTTTTTTTAATGGAAACATACAGCTTATGATACATCATTTGAAAGCTAGTATCTCGTACAGTATGCTCATAAATTTTGGCGCGATTCTGTTAAGCTATTTCAAAATAGCGACTATTAAAAGTTTTAAAAAAATTCCTATTTAAATAAGCGGAAATGATAAATCATTGATGTTTTTTTTTATCTTTCAATGTTTCACGTTCTGACATTTTGTGACATTGTGAACTTGTAAAATTAATTTAGGTATTTCCGAAGTATTATTTTACAGTTTTCTAAACAAAAATGGTTTTGTCGGAAAGGCAGCGTATCGAAGTCTTAATATTGTTAGGATGTGGAGATAAAATAAGAAGTCAAAGTAAAGTGTGCACTTTAATGCTAAATATCCGGAAAATCAAATTTCACAGGGCACTGTTAGTATATTCCAGAAATTTGATGAACATGACACAGTAAAGGACTTGCCTAGGAATGGACGGCCACGTGTTTTAGGCGACGATGAAAAATTGGATATTGCATTATCTCTGCAGGATAATCTGCATGTTTCAACAGTTTTATTGGCTCAAAATCATGATACATCTAGAGGTACTATTGGAAGATTTTTGAAAGCAGAAAAATACCACCCTTATAAAGTATGTCTTGTCCAAGAGCTTTTAGAAGATGACTATGATAGGCGTTTGCAATTTTGCGAAGAAATGATGAGACGGTGTAACGAGAATAATAGGTTTCCACGCAGAACATATTATCACCGAACAAATATGCCTTATTTGTTCGGTGATATTATTTTCGGATGAAGCTACTTTCTATTTAAACGGGGTGGTTAACAGACAATAAAATTATCGTTTCTGGAGTCAAGAAAATTTACGATGGATATTTGAACCGCATACTCAGCGGCCCCAGAAAGTAAATGTATGGGCAGTTATCATTAATAACCGAATTTTAGGGCCATTCTTTTTGGAACGAAACCTCACAGCTGAACGATACCTCGATTTCTTAACTTTCGAGTTGAGGCCTGCTCTAGCTGTAATTTTTCCCAACGACGTAGATCCAGATATACCTAATGAATCAATTTGGTTTCAGCAAGATGGTGCTCCCCCGCATTTTGGTGTCAATAATATAATCAGTGTCAAATTTAGATCAGATATTTCCAGGTCGCTGGATTGGACGATTTTTTTAAAACTTTTAACAGTCGCCATTTTGAAATAATTTGACAGAATCGCGTCAAAATTTAAGAGCATACTGTACGAGATACTAGCTTTCAAATCATGTATCACAAGCTGTAAGTTTCCATTAAAAAAAATATCGATGTCGTTATATCTTTGACAAATGTCTATAAAAAAACAAACGAATAACGTCAAAATGTGAGCATATATAAAACTAAAATGACGTGTTCGAGCATTTTCCCCAAAAGTTACAGATTAAGGCTATATTAATTTTATTCCGCACTTCTGGGCAGCCCTGTATATAACCAATATATTATTATTGCTAATACCGTGTTACAGAAACGACTTCAGCATGCAGCATTTTCCGGGAGCGTGGTGTCTGCGCAGTTCGCGTGTACGTCAGGCCCGGCTTTAAACTTATTTAACTTAATTTGTTGGAATATGTATCGATAAAAAAAGGCAATTATAAAATCTTGGAACAATATGAAATATAAGAAGATGTACGGTACCTACTCATTTTCTCGAAGAACCAATACATCGCAAAAAATTATGCATATTTCAGGACTTATTATTTTTGGGTGTAGATATGAAAATTCAAATTTTGAATTACAATTTAGTTTCTGGCATGGTTCCGTAAGTAATAATGGTTGTTGTTAACACCGTAACAGGTGCCCTTTGTCGCCTGGCCTCTATAATTTTCTATACAACATACGACGAAAGTTACTTTTTTTTTAACAAATTAAAACAAGTCAGAATGGAGGTTTTAAATGTTTATAGTAGACTTAAGAAATATATGCATTTGTCTCGCCGTGGCACTTTACAGGAAAGAAAATGAATATTTGTTAGAATGCATATAATCTTGGAAAACCTCAATGCAGCGCATTATGAAAACTGTAAAACAGTAAAACAAACAATTATCATACTAATATATTTATTTATGTTATAAAACTACAGTTAAGGTGCTAATGTATTTTCGGCCAGTAAACCTGCAAGATGGCGACGGGCAAATCATGTCAGTGCTCTCAAATCACGTTTAAACGAAGATAAAAAGTTACTAGGATTTCACACCAGAAATTATTAAAATTAAATTCCAAACATTAACAAAAGCAACTTTTATTAGGTACCTAGATCGTATATCTATCATGTTTCCACGTGTTGAGTTAAATACATGCAAGAGAGAGACACACACCGGTGCTAACTAACACGAACCATTATACGATCACAGGCCAGGTCAGGCTTTGCTTCTTCGCTGCTATAGTTGTAATAGTACAGGCAAATCAATAAATTTTAATTAATTTTTAGGATAAACGCTTACCCACTACGAAAAACTTCGTTTTTAAAAACGCTAATATTGACCTCCATGTTTATGATTGTTCGCTAAGATAATGCAAGTCAAAACAACTCTTTCTCCATATTTATATTTTTATGAGCTTTCGATTTTTAAGTAACCGTAAAATTTTTTTTTTTGCATTTCCTTCCTCTAAAAACATTTATCAAAGCTGGCCAGTTGGTTTAAACCAGTGCCAAAAAAGTCATATACACATACACACACACCCCTACTTGTTCTCATATTTAAAGTGGCATCTAGGCTATAACCCCAATTGTGGTCACATGCGAATATCGGCAACACCCGGTCTGCAAAAAAAATTGGCAACACTGTGCACCGACGTGCATTACGATACACTCCATTTTAGCCAAGATAGGAACCATTAATTATCCTAAATAGTGGCGTCGATGCCACAAGAAATCGGAAGTGTATAGGTGATGTTACAATAAATACAACGAGTGTGTGTGTATGCGTTGCTACAGCAAATACGCTGCATGACGATGTGTATACCAAATACCTATACTTTTATTTATTGCTTAAAAACTTCGAGCTCTATAGCATTTTCCAAATAAATAATTTTTGAGAATAGAGTCTTTTTGGTTTTTCCCTTTTAAATCCATCTTGAAATTTATGCAATTTTGGCCATTGTATGAATAGTCAACCGCTATATTTAGATTCCCTTTCTCAAATTTTATATTTTTAATTTAACTGATTTTTATAAGTTTCCCGTTATTTCATTTGAATTTACTCGCTTTTAGTACATCATCAGCTATCTTTTTTCATTCTCAGAAGTCGCTAAAGTCAATTTTTATTGTTTCAAATGGTTTCGGTATGGTGCGAGAGTTCGCTATCAATGTACACCATTCTGATAGAGCCCATACTATCCGTTTCTTGATAAACCGCTCTATTGTTGCGTGAACGGAGTCGACAGGCATATAAGTATGACCTGGTAGTAAGTACCGCACACTGATTGACGTTAAATGAACCAAGTTCTTAAGAAGTCGAGATCATTACCAACGTTGCTTTGTTTTTATTCTGACCATAACAACTATCACAATTTAGTGATAGGTGTTTGACGGTTTGTCGCCCATCAATTTCTTGCAAATACTTATACATTATGGTGCATATTTCGTTACTGCCACGTCCTCGGTCACATTCTCCCCATAAATAACAAAAGCCATTTTGAGTTCCACTTTCGTAAACAGTAAGGTTGTAATAAGCATACTTCCTGGCATAATACAAGAGCAAATTGTCCCCATGGGGTGTGTTTAACACCTTCTGCAGGTCGAAACTGGCACATAAAAATTCTGAATCTAAAACAGCTTTCTTCTGATCACCTAGAAATAAATCCTTACAAATATTTTTGCTTTCCAGATGTTTTACATATAATTGCTTTGTTTCTACTGTTTCCTCAAAGTCTTTGTCCTTTCTCACTTCGCAAACTTTGCACTTATCTTTCTTCGGCAAGTCAAATTCGATATTAAATTCCGTCTTAAAAATCTTCCGGAAAACTTGTAGTTCAACAATATTGTTTTTAGTTGTTATGCCATTTTCTAACTGATTTTTCTTAAAATGTCCGTATAAGGATAATAAGTTGCGAAATTCTGTGGGTAAGTATTTTCTCGATGTTTTATTCCTGCAATAATGAGATGGGACTGCGGGGAGTGTTATACCCCGCAGCTTGATGGTAAAACCGGCAATGAAAGGGAGCTGTTTGCAAGCGTGGTATACGGTAAAGTAGTTTGAGGCCTACGGAGGCGCGGTGCTTAAGGTTATTCCGGTTCCTTAGTGATAAGAAAAACTCTACAAAAGGGTGTTCAAAAATATTCTATTTCCAATCTAAGTTAAACGCAATTATGGTAACAGCAAATCACAATGTTAAATATGGCAGATTTCAGCAATTATTTACTGACAAAATACATTTAGTAAATATGGTTCAATACGAAATATGCATAAAATAAATGGGTTAATTCAACTTTTACTTACAACAGTAAATCACAATTATGTAACCTAGCATTTCTCTCTCACACTCGATGGTTCTAGGTTTATTCGCTCTGTACAGCTCGGTTATTAACCCACACCTGAACGTTTGGGCTGAAATATAGGTCGTTGACTCTACTTTCACGTAAGGAATCCCTTTTTCTGAGTAAACTGACTGAACTGTTTTGAACTTTTGTGAGCTCTGGGGAACTGACTTTTTCTAGGCGAGTTAGCGTTTTTATAGCCTCTCTAAATTTGCGTAGGTGCAAAATGGGAATCTTGACTATCCCATCCGAGTAAGTAAGGGAAATTTTTAAGTCAAACTCCGCCTTCAAGAGGTGGATTGAAAAGTCCCTTCTACTTGACTTAGGTGGTATGAGGTCATCAGTTACGAATTCTTTTCTAAGAATTTAATGTGAAATGTAATAAAATTTTATGTAAAACGATTAATTTTTATGACCGTCTTCCGTTTTAAGCTTCTATTTCGGAGTTGAGTAACCTTGGTTCGAGATGATCTCATTTTTTGTGGGAAGGCATTAGAATACTTGAAATTTTTGGTGGTTTGATGTATCCAATGAGAATATAATATATTTTGCAATAGTAGAACGCTGGGCTGTCTTTAGCTGTTAGAAATATTTTTTGGGCGTGGAGAGATATGTGCACTGATATGGTAATTGTCATTTTTTCTGGACGCTTGTGGCAGGCGAATAAAGTGATGCTAATAACCTTTTGAAAAGATGAAATTGTATTAATTTACTTTGATAATATGGATTATTTTTCATTGATTTAGGTATCTTATGTGAAACATTTTTATTTAGAAATACACCAGGACTTTGCAGTCCGTCACAGGAGCATCGTGATAAAATCTAGAACATTCTGCTTCTGCTCGTTCCCAGTCTTGTTATGGGGGACATGCTTACCTCTCTGATCTCTTTTGGAACATACGCCTGACATAGAATTTTTTTTCGTATATCTCAAAGTCATTTGTGATATATCCAAAGTTTTCAATAAGAATTGTTGGCATACGTCGTGTTCCACATCATTCCACCTAATGATATATTCGAGGGAAGATTGTCTTCTGCTTTGTTCGGCCTCTTGTTTTCGACGTTTTATTTCAACATCTTTTGCGCACGAAAGCAGCCAGTCTCGTTGCCTTTGCGGGTTTCCTAAGCCCCAATAAAAATCGAAAACATGTTCCCTTACTGTCTCTGGAAATTTGAAAATACACTGGTTTGGGCAATTATTACTACAAGGATTTTCCCCAACATACTTATTGGCACCGAACTTGTTATAACTTTTTCTTTGAGCCTTTTTGCATGTTTTTTTCTGTTTTCTTAAACTATTTTTCCCATTGTGTCTTCTTCCGCGTCAGTCGAGCTGCTGTAGTCACTACTACGTGACTTGCACCTTACGACTCACGCGTTTTTAATTTAACTGATTTTTATAAGTTTCCCGTTATTTCATTTGAATTTACTCGCTTTTAGTACATCATCAGCTATCTTTTTTCATTCTCAGAAGTCGCTAAAGTCCATTTTTATTGTTTCAAATGGTTTCGGTATGGTGCGAGAGTTCGCTATCAATGTACACCATTCTGACAGAGCCCATACTATCCGTTTCTTGATAAACCGCTCTATTGTTGCGTGAACGGAGTCGACAGGCATATAAGTATGACCTGGTAGTAAGTACCGCACACTGATTGACGTTGGAGATCATGCGATGTTTTCGCAAATACAAATGAGATTTGTTTACATTTTTGTGTGACTTACGTTACACTTAATTCGGCTTTTTCTTTAAAGACTATGCTTCTCTACCTTACAATAATTTGCTGGAAGGTGTCTGACGGTTTGGTAGTTACGATAGTTCAATAATCCCTTTTTCCTAAATTTGTCACTTACGATGTTATGGCAAAAAGGTATCGATATAGAAACTCGTACTAAAGTTTATCCAGTCAAAGCGTGTAAAAAATTACCTAGTAAGAATTAGTGCCTTGAAAATCTCGCCTGCGGCCCATGTAGTTGTGGAATGGTTGAAATTTATTTTAAATGTAAAATAAACACTTTCCTAACATGGCATGTCGTCAAAAGATGTCGGTGTAAGATACCAAAAGAACACACAAGATTATTAATTATGAACTATGCAGGAAAAACAGCAAACGAGTCACTTATACGTGTTTAGAATGTGAGAAACGTTCGTTAGTAATTTTAAGGTTTTCTTGTGATACTACAAATTTTAATCAAAAAATCTTTAGGCTATTCTTCTTAAAAAGTGCAGCTTTACACTAAAAACAGCGCTAACAGTGGTCGCCGCATGGCATTGCAAATCGTACATTTTTACAAATTTTTTGAAACTAATATTCCTAAATTTTACTTTAAAGTGTTTGACCAAATATTGAGATAACTTACATGAAAGCGGGAAATAGGTATATCCAAATTTAAATTCCAAGAACCGTACGTTGGTATAATCTATGTTTTGTTGTCGTATCCGAATGTATAGTGCCACAAGTAGAGCGGGCGACATAGTGCAGGCCTATTCACACACAACATTATTTCAATTATTCAACTCTTATTTGCGCGCTATATCGAGTAAATACATGGTTGAAGTGTGTATTGTAGAGGGCGCCACCGTATAGCGGTTACTACAATTTAGGTTAAAGTAAGATGTGAATTAGCATCAACAGTGGCATATCATACACAATTGGCGGGAAACGTTATAGAATTACCAGCGCTAATTGGTCAGTACCGAATGATGAGATAGGTTACATGAAGGCGGGAAATATATCCAAATTTAAATTCAAACTACCATACGTCGGTATATTCCATATTTTGTTGTCGTATCCGAGTGCATGGTGCCACAAGTAGAACGGGCGACATAGTACAGGTCTATTCACACACAAGATGCCACAATAAATGTAAAACAAACACACCCACACCCACACACACATACGTGCAACAGGATATTAGTGACTACCATGCAGTAAACATATTTGTGGCGTCAACGTTCTTTTTGTACCGGACCTTACGACTACACCTTCGGCAATTCACAAAAATGTTCGGAATATCTATACACTTGACCTTAAAAAAGATATTGACATCAAACAATTGTGGCAACTTGCTTCACAAATATTGAGATTTCAGAATGTGTGTTTGTGGTACCACAAATATGGAGATTTCAGAATTTGTGTTTGTGTTACCACAAATATGGAGGTTTCAGAATGTGTGTTTGTGGTACCACAAATATGGAGATTTCAGAATTTGTGTTTGTGTTACCACAAATATGGAGATTTCAGAATGTGTGTGTGGTACCACTAATATGGAGATTTAAAAATATGTGTTTGTGTTACCACAAATATGGAGATTTCAGAATGTGTGTTTGTTACCAGAAATACTTTTGCGAGTACTTTTACTTCAGGTAGCGTCTATTGCGAATATCACAATTATCTAATAATATAGTATTTCCTTGACGTATAATGGGCCAAAATCACCTGTCAGAAAAGTTCAATAGTGAAGTTATAGTGTCATATTTTAGAGGATCACAGGAAGTGGTAAGGTCATGTGGTTGGTGGTCATAAATTTGACACGATATATTGATGACTTTTTAAAGGAAAATAAATGAGTATCAAAAAATTTAATATAAAACGTTTAATTCTTGGGTAATAATAGTTAGCATACAATCTTTATTATTTATTATTTCCTTCAGAACTAAACTGCTCGTCAAAGTAACGTCGTTTTTTGGCTATCCTTAGACTGCTGTCGTTCGTAGATAGTTTCATCAATATAAATTAATATTTTCGATTTGAAAAGATTGTTTCTACTTTAAGCAGCATCGGTTTATTTCTTTGATCTAAAGAAACGTGTTAATGGTATACAGGGTGTTAATAAAAGTAATGTAAAAATTAGAAATTTCGACTAACTGGTAGGTAAAAGGTATTATAGAGAACCTAAATAAAGTCTCTCGGCAATTCCGGTGTTTCTTTTATGACCCTATAACAAGATTTACAAAAATTTTTCTAATAACAGCTTGCTTTTTTTGAAATATATCATGCAGCATGCATATTGTCACATTCTTCATAAAACTACAATATGTGACCCATTGTCGGAAGGCTATTTGATTAAGGGGCTGCTTAAACTTATGCAGGGTGTCTTAAACTACGCATAGATTACCCTAAGTCCAAAAATGAATTCTGAAAAAGTTTTACCTAAGAGCTTTATCATATTATATTTATTTAAGAGGTAATAACGGAGCTTTGATACCTTGAGACGTTTTGGAGATTTTTTAATTTAGGCTTCACAATAAGAAGTATTCCCATTTTCTTAAAAAGCAGTCCCCTTTTCTATAAAGATGATTACTTTTAATCATATAAGTTTGACGTTTGTTACAGTCTCACACTTAGGTATATGATCGGACCACTCTTAGTATTTCTTTGGGATGGTGGTATGTATTTTAGGTCAACGTCCGTCCCAAAGAGATGCTGAGAATGGCCCGTAAATATACCTACCTAAGGTATATATGTACAGGTACCTAAGTATAAAACTTCAACAAAAGGCAAACTTGGATAATTAAAAGTAAATATTTTTATAGAAACGCGACTGTTTTTTATGAAAATAGGAATTATTTTTGCTAAATCCAGAAATCTTTGAAAGGGCATGAAAGTCCCGTTATTAGTAATTATTAAGTAGTATAAGAAAATGCTATTGGGTAAAAGCCTTTCAGATTTATTCTTTAGACTTAAGGAAAACTAATCATAATTTGGGAGACCCTGTTTAAGCTGAAGCAGCCAGCCCCTCTACCAAATAACCTACCGATGATGGACCATATATTCTAATTTTATTAAAGTTGTGACAATATGTATGCTTGGATAAACACTAAGCACATTTTATGATTTATGTCAAAAATGCTATTTTTGAGAAAAAATTTATGTAATTCTTGTAATAGGGCATTAATCAAAAAACAGCCCAAATTATTCCGAGATATTAATCAGGACTTTAAAATATCTTTATCATCAGTTGCCCTTAAACATAAATTATAATCGAGATGCCACTAAGTTGAAATTTTTAATTTTTATATTACTTCTTAATGATCCATCCGTTATAACTTTACCACGTCTTTTAAGGTGAAGGATATAAACCGATGTTGCTTAAAGAAGAAATGGTCTGAAATCTGAAAATATATTTAAATTGACTAAACCATCTTCGAACGACAGAAGTTTAAAAATATACGAGAGAACCACGGTATGATCTTTTTGACGAGGCAGGTTATGTTAGATATTTTAAAGTTATATTTTTGGTGTTTTAATTTTGGTTATATAATTCTTAACGTAAATTTTTAAGTCTGTCCATTTTCTTGTACCAAATACAAGATACTTCTCCATACATTCCTCGCATTTTCCTTTCCAGGAACAGACTCTCTCTTCATAAATGGTGCAAAAAATTTAAGAACGGCTCCAATTTATTCCTCCCCCCATATTTTTTGCCGCAAATTGATTTACTTGACTTCTTCTTTGCATTGGATATTTTTGTTTCTGCCATGGCATTAAGTGTAGGTTCAGGTTAGTTCTTTTTGGAAAGAGGCGAAGCATCTGCAGTTTCTTCACGAATTAAATCAGCTGGTTCGTCCTCCTCTTTCATTTCAATATGAGGTAAGTCTTAAAAGAAATATTATACCGTTATTATTTTGATCTTCTCTTCAGGGCATAGCAACTTGAGAAATTTTAAAAGCTTAATTTTGATATTTATTGATATTTGCTTGATGGCGCCTAACTTGATAGATATTCATTAAGGTTTGGTTTCTTCATCAACAGATAAAAGGTTGGTTAGAATATTGAAATATTTTCTTTAACTTAAAATTACCGAACTTTATCGGTAGATAAAGAAATTGGTTACTAAAGCCATAGTTTTTGCTTTACCTGTTTAGCTAGCTTACAAAATCATAAATATCAGACGTATGATTTGTTTTTGATGTACCTCTCCAGATGTGTTCAGAAAATCATAAATATTGGACCGAGCGAACTTTAAGAGCACTAGATCAGCTTCTGATTATTTATCACAACTAAAACTGACCTGGAAGCCCTAAAGTCAGGTCTGATTAGTTCAGGTTAGCAGTCATTTTTGATCGTTCGAAGAGGAGAGCACTTAGATCTTTCGAATGGATGGAGCTTTTAGATATAAGTCAATGAATATTGACAATTAATTAAAAACATTAAAGGCTAGTTCCTTCATCAACGGATAAAGTCCAGTTATTTTTATTGATTAAGTTTGAACTGTTTTTAACCATGCTAAAAATATCATCAATATGTGATTCCTTACGATATTCCAAAAGAAAAAGTTTATATAAACATGTATCCGGAGTTGCCCTGTTTTTGATATACACGGTGTAAAAGTTAAAAAAAAATGGGTTTTTTATTATTTTTTTTTGTATCATTATTTAAAAAAATAATTTTATTTTCAATTTAAATGTTTTAATTAACTTTGAAATACATATGTATTTTCTTTGTATAGGGTTTCCAGCTTTCGATGGTTTTACGGGGTACCTCCGTTATTATTTCTATGCTATTGAAGGATACGGTTTTCGCAGCACTATACTACTTTTTTGTAAAACAAAAGATGCCGCAATCAGAATTTTTCTAGTCCTCTTTGTTCTTGATAAACGGGATGTTTTTGAAAATTTTACATTTTGGGACACCCCTATATTTAGGTTACCCTGTAGCTTATCAAAGAGATAACAAATGTTCTTTTTGTAGTTTCTTACGTAGAATATAGTGACGTACTCAGATTTTTTTCTACGTTCACTAGTTTCCGAGAAAAAAACAAGTTTGCTTTTTTTTTAAATGGGTCACCCTATATATTTTTTAATAATATAATTTAGTTTATAACAAACTTCTCAGAAACATATTATACCTTATTTCTATTTTTAATATTAAGCACGAAATTTACGTTTTATCAAATTCACATTTACATACATTTTTTGTTAGTAGCCCATGACGGGTATTTAAAAAAACTATTACTGGCATGATAATTACTGCAGAAGAAATATATTCTGAACTCTTTAATCTAATTAGCAGTTATATTTCAATAAAAATAATAACAATGCATAAAGCGAGTTGTGAAAACATTAGAAACAAAAGCTGAAAATTTATAGAACTTTCTCATAAATATTGCTCAAATTGTTCTTCATTATGCCTTAGACATGTTTCACACATAGTTCTTATTCGCCTTAATGAATTTCAAAGAATAAAAGGCCGCGTTTGTAACTCCCTAAATGCTCTTTCAGTGACATTTCTTATTTCTGCAATTGTTTGATATTGAATAGAATAAATTTTATTTTCAAGATATCCCCACAAGAAGAAATCCAAAACCGACAAGTCGAGTGACCTTGGTGGCCATCTTACATGTCCATTAGTTCCAATCCAGTGGCCTGGGAAATTTTTGTTTAAGGAGGCCCTGATAATTAGCGCATTGTGAGCGGGTGCTCCATCTTGTTGCAGATGCAAGTTATTGAGACCCGCTAAGGGCACGTCTTCTATTATTTCCGACACAACCTTTTCCAAAATTTCCAAATATTTATTTGCATTAAGGCTGCCTTTAAATATATTATAAATTATTTTGCTTCCTAGTATAAAACATGAAACGTTAAAGCCAAACCTGCCTTGCCGCTCGAGTGGATATATTACATGCCGACTTTCCTGAGACCAAAACCTCGTATTGTGCTGATTAAATATACCAGCACTGGTAAAATGAGCCTCATCGGACCATATAACGGTTCTTTCAAAATTATTTTCCCTATTGATATTTTGTAAATACCAATTACAGAACTCTTGATTTAACTACTCCGACCGAACCTTCAACCGTTCTGCAAGAACTAGTTAAATTTGTTTTAATTGAAGCTAAAACATTTATTTAATCAGTCTCGCGGTTTTCCTTGTTGTAGATTTTAGGCCGAGGTTTAGAAAATGAACCGTGTTCAATTAAATTTGATTTCATCCTTAGAAAAATTCTTTGATCCGGCTGTCGGGAGATCTACAAGTAATTTAAGAAATTTAATAAATCTTCATAGGGATACTACAAAAAGGCGTATATTTTCCCTATTGAAATACACTTCTAATCCTTCATCTGCATTTTCATTACAATTTACATACCAAACGAGCATGTCGTATTTTTCATTATTTTCAAAGTTTACTTTTTCTGCTATAATTAGGACAAGCTGATTTTTTACTATTAATTAGATATTTTAAAACTGAGAGGACCTGAATACTCTGACAGAAAGTAAAGAAGTTTTTAATATGACATAAATGACTGTGCTCTTTTCCTTTTTTAAATACCCGTCATGGCCTACAAACAAAAAATGTATATTTTTTAATAAAACGTGAATTTCGTGCTTAAAATTAAAAATAAGATATTATATATTTTTAAGAAGTTTGTTATAAACTAAGTTATATTATTAAAGAATATTATATAGGATGACCTATTTATTAAAAAGTAAATTTATTTCTTTCCTCGGAAGCTATTGAACGTAGAAAAAATCTGAGTACGTCACTAGATTCTACGTAAAAAACTACAAAACGAACATTTGTTTTCTCTTTGATAAGCTACAGGGTAACTTAAATATGGGGGGGGGAGGGGGTCCAAAAATGTAAAATTTTCAAAAACATCCCATATATCAAAACTAAGAAGGACTAGAAAATTCTGATTGCGGCATGTTCTCTTTCACAAAAAAGTAGCACACTGCTGCGAAAACCGTGTCCTCCTATCTTTACTAATAACGAAGATACCACCCCGTAAAACCGTCGAAAACTGGACACTCTGCACATGCAATAAAGTGGTTTCTATTTTTTCTCTCGAAAATAAAGCAAGATACGAAAACAATTTAGGGAACAAAAAAGTTGTACTATTAGTTATTAAATATTAAAATTAGAAAATCACTATTTTTTAATAAGAATTAAGATATTTGATTTCAATTTTTGGGCATTTTCAAGTCCCTGATGTAGAGTTTATGGCATAACAAACTTATTATACAGGGTGATATATAAGACCTTGTCATTCTATTTATTTTTTTTTTAGTTAAGGTAATCTTCGCCTAAATACTATAAATCATTACTAGCAATTTTTTTATATCCCTGTTCCTGATTTAAAAATTTGTTGTTTGTAATCTACACCCCAAAATACACCTAAAGGTGTCATAAAAGTTTCGTTAATTTCAGATGATTACCAAAAATTATTCTTATTATAGCAAATCACGGCTATTAAGAATATATGAAATATCGATTTAATAACTTATTTTAATTAAAAATTGGATACTTACTTGCAGGGCGTCAGTAATATTAGGAAATATACATAACAGACACAAAATATCACCTAAGTCGTAAACTAGATAATAAAATAAAAATATTCCGTAACAGCGTAGATCCCGAAGAGAAACGAATAAACGAAGTAAAGCTGCCACTAATATGTGGGTGTATAGAAATGTAGATGGCGCTCCGACCTAGGCATAGTTATGATGCCATTATTATGGAAGTGTGTGATACCATTAAAAATATGAAATTGTGGCAACTTACACACATAAAATTCCGAATCAAGACGACTTAACTAATTTTAGGTCGAGGAATCCCGATATGTTGTTAAAAAATTGTGGCATACGCGTGCATGTATACCACAATTGCAATGTATACCACAAATACATAGACTGCACGCACAAGGCTCCACAAATATAAATAAACATACACACACACACACACACATACTTGTTCTCATATTTAAAGTGGCATCTAGGCTATAACCCCAATTGTGGTCACATGCGAATATCGGCAACACCCGGTCTGCAAAAAAAAATTGACAACACTGTGCACCGACGTGCATTACGATACACTCCATTTTAGCCAAGATAGGAACCATTAATTATCCTAAATAGTGGCATCGATGCCACAAGAAATCGGAAGTGTATAGGTGATGTTACAATAAATACAACGAGTGTGTGTGTATGCGTTGCTACAGTAAATACGCTGCATGACGATGTGTATACCAAATACCTATACTTTTATTTATTGCTTAAAAACTTCGAGCTCTATAGCATTTTCCAAATAAATAATTTTTGAGAATAGAGTCTTTTTGGTTTTTTCCCTTTTAAATCCATTTTGAAATGTATGCAATTTTGGCCATTGTATGAATAGTCAACCGCTATATTTAGATTCCCTTTCTCAAATTTTATATTTTTAATTTAACTGATTTTTATAAGTTTCCCGTTATTACATTTGAATTTACTCGCTTTAAGTACATCATCAGCTATCTTTTTTCATTCTAAGAAGTCGCTAAAGTCCATTTTTATTGTTTCAAATGGTTTCGGTATGGTGCGAGAGTTCGCTATCAATGTACACCATTCTGATAGAGCCCATACTATCCGTTTCTTAATAAACAACTCTATTGTTGCGTGAACGGAGTCGACAGTCATATAAGTATGACCTGGTAGTAAGTATCGCACATTGATTGACATTAAATGAACCAAGTCCTTAAGAAGTCCAGATCATTACCAACATTGCTTTGTTTTTATTCTGACCATAACAACTATCACAATTTAGTGATAGGTGTTTGACGGTTTGTCTTCCATCAATTTCTTGCAAATATTTCTACATTATGGTGCATATTTCGTTACTGCCACGTCCTCCGTCACATTCTCCCCATAAATAACAAAAGCCTTTTTGAGTTCCACTTTCGTAAACAGTAAGGTTGTAATAAGCATACTTCCTGGCATAATACAAGAGCAAATTGTCCCCATGGGGTGTGTTTAACACCTTCTGCAGGTCGAAACTGGCACATAAAAATTCTGAATCTAAAACAGCTTTCTTCTGATCACCTAGAAATAAATCCTTACAAATATTTTTGCTTTCTAGATGTTTTTCATATAATTGCTTTGTTTCTACTGTTTCCTCAAAGTCTTTGTACTTTCTCACTTCACAAACTTTGCACTTATCTTTCTTCGGCAAGTCAAATTCGATATTAAATTCCGTCTTAAAAATCTTCCGGAAAACTTGTAGGGAAACGATATTGTTTTTAGTTGTTATGCCATTTTCTTAAAATTTTTCTTAAAATCTCCGTATAAGGATGATAAGTTGCAAAATTCTGTGGGTAAGTATTTTCTCGATGTTTTATTCCTGCAATAATGAGATGGGACTGCGGGGAGTGTTATACCCCGCAGCTTGATGGTAAAACAGGCAATGAAAGGGAGCGGTTTGCAAGCGTGGTATACGGTAAAGTAGTTTGAGGCCTACGGAGGCGCGGTGCTTAAGGTTATTCCGGTTCCTTAGTGATAAGAAAAACTCTACAAAAGGGTGTTCAAAAATATTCTATTTCCAATCTAAGTTAAACGCAATTATGGTAACAGCAAATCACAATGTTAAATATGGCAGATTTCAGCAATTATTCACTGACAAAATACATTTAGTAAATATGGTTCAATACGAAATATGCATAAAATAAATGGGTTAATTCAACTTTTACTTACAACAGTAAATCACAATTATGTAACCTAGCATTTCTCTCTCACACTCGATGGTTCTAGGTTTATTCGCTCTGTACAGCTCGGTTATTAACCCACACCTGAACGTTTGGGCTGAAATATAGGTCGTTGACTCTACTTTCACGTAAGGAATCCCTTTTTCTGAGAATTGGCTAGAGATTTAGATAATTTTCGCTTGCGAATATTTTAAGTCTATTTTTCACTGTAAAGTTTGTAGGTTTATGAGAAAAGCTTCACTGTAAATATTAATCTCGAACTGAGTAGGTTTTGGTAATTAAACTGATTTTTAAAATACTGTAATTCTAATTTTAATTTATTTGGTTAAATCGGGGTCTTAAAAGAATATTTATAATGGTTCTCTCAGAGACTTGGTTGCTAAACTTTTGTGAGAAGCGGTGTATGTTTTGACTAATTTTTGACTTAGGTCGCGGGACTATACTTGGATATACGTTAATGAAAGTGTCTCTTACTTTTTAATACTTTGACTGTACTGGATGGCGTAGATAGGTTTTCTTTGTTTTCAATTATTTTGTATGGAATGAACTGCACTGTACTGAACTTTTTACTTTGAACTGCACTGACTTCTTCTGGACTGTTGTGAACTGTAGTAAACTGACTGAACTGTTGGGAACTTTTGTGAGCTCTGGGGAACTGACTTTTTCTAGGCGAGTTAGCGTTTTTATAGCCTCTCTAAATTTGCGTAGGCGCAAAATGGGAATCTTGACCATCCCATCCGAGTAAGTAAGGGAAATTTTTAAGTCAAACTCTGCCTTCAAGAGGTGGATTGAAAAGTCCCTTCTACTTGACTTAGGTGGTATGCGGTCATCAGTTACGAATTCTTTTCTAAGAATTTAATGTGAAATGTAATAAAATTTTATGTAAACCGATTAATTTTTATGGCCGTCTTCCGTTTTAAGCTTCTATTTCGGAGTTGAGTAACCTTGGTTCGAGATGATCTCATTTTCTGTGGGAAGGCATTAGAATACTTGAAATTTTTGATGGTTTGATGTATCCAATGAGAATATAATATATTTTGAAATAGTGGGACGCTGGGCTGTCTTTAGCTGTTAGAAATATTTTGTGGGCGTGGAGAGATATGCGCACTGATATGCTAATTGTCATTTTTTCTGGACGCTTGTGGCAGGCGAATAAAGTGATGCTAATAACCTTTTGAAAGATAAAATTGTATTAATTTACTTTGATAATATGGATTCTTTTTCATTGATTTAGGTATCTTATGTGAAACATTTTTATTTAGAAATACACCAGCACTTCGCAGTCCGTCACAGGAGCATCGTGATAAAATCTAGAACATTCTGCTTCTGCTCGTTCCCAGTCTTGTTATGGGGGACATGCTTACCTCTCTGATCTCTTTTGGAACATACGCCTGACATAGAATTTTTTTTCGTATATCTCAAAGTCATTTGTGATATATCCAAAGTTTTTAATAAGAATTGTTGGCATACGTCGTGTTCCACATCATTCCACCTAATGATATATTTGAAGGAAGATTGTCTTCTGCTTTGTTCAGCCTCTTGTTTTCGACGTTTTATTTCAACATCTTTTGCGCACGAAAGCAGCCAGTCTCGTTGCCTTTGCGGGTTTCCTAAGCCCCAATAAAAATCGAAAACATGTTCCCTTACTGTCTCTGGAAATTTGAAAATACACTGGTTTGGGCAATTATTACTACAAGGATTTTCCCCAACAGACTTATTGGCACCGAACTTGTTATAACTTTTTCTTATAGCCTTTTTGCATGTTTTTTTCTGTTTTCTTAAACTATTTTTTCCCATTGTGTCTTCTTCCGCGTCAGTCGAGCTGCTGTAGTCACTATTAGCGATATTTTCTTCAAAGGAATATTCTGAAGAGTGACGACGTAAACGTTTAGCTGTAATACAGGTACGAGTATTTTGATCATCCTCGCTACTGGAATAGTCATAATCAACGAGTTTCACAAAGGGCCGTGTTGTTTTGGTAAAGGTCAGTATCAACTAAAGAACTTGGCACATTAAACTCTCAGATTATTTCTATTTCATCGGCAATGATATTATTCACAAAGGGCCGTGTTAAAACTACTGGGTTGTTTGCGTGAAGGTCAGTATGAATTGAAGAACTTGGCACATTAAACTCTGAGAATATTTCTGTTCCATCGGCAATGATATTATTCACAAAGGGCCGTGTTGAAACTACTGGGTTGTTTTGGTGAAGGTCAATATGAATTGAAGAACTTGGCACATTAAACTCTGAGAATATTTCTGTTCCATCGGCAATGATATTATTCACAAAGGGCAGTGTTAAAACTACTGGGTTGTTTGCGTGAAGGTCAGTATGAATTGAAGAACTTGGCACATTAAACTCTGAGAATATTTCTGTACTATCGGCAATGATATTATTCACAAAGGGCCGTGTTGAAACTACTGGGTTGTATTGGTGAAGGTCAATATGAATTGAAGAACTTGGCACATTAAACTCTGAGAATATTTCTGTTCCATCGGCAATGATATTATTCACAAAGGGCCGTGTTGAAACTACTGGGTTGTTTTGGTGAAGGTCAATATGAATTGAAGAACTTGGCACATTAAACTCTGAGAATATTTCTGTTCCATCGGCAATGATATTATTCACAAAGGGCCGTGTTGAAACTACTGGGTTGTTTTGGTGAAGGTCAATATGAATTGAAGAACTTGGCACATTAAACTCTGAGAATATTTCTGTTCCATCGGCAATGATATTATTCACAAAGGGCCGTGTTGAAACTACTGGGTTGTTTTGGTGAAGGTCAATATGAATTGAAGAACTGGGCACATTAAACTCGGAGACTATTTCTGTTCCACCGGCAGTGATATTATGATAATATAATATAGGTTCAACTAGACTAATTACAACCATATCTGAAGATTGTAAATAATCATTTAAGTTCGAAATTTGACCGACTTCTGAGGAAATACTGATGCTAGTGCATGTACTTGAGTCTATAATGGCGCTTAGGGCTTCCTGTGATACCAGTTCAGAGTACTCGCTACCATTAACAGCTAATGGGTGACTCAAATTTTTGTGGAGACCCAGAAAAAGTTAATACTAAACGCGTTACGGCATTGGGTTCCTCTGTTCCTTGAGAACATAGATCTAATGCCACTAGACGTTTTGATCTAGTAGTCATGGTGATAATCTAAAATAAAAATATCATGTTGTCTTTCCAATAGAAACAAAAGTGTTTTCGGTTAGAGTCCTCCGTATGAATGGTTAGGGCTGGAAGTTTTTAAATCCTCATAATACATTAATGTAAGAAATGCGAAAAAAATACTTAATACAATAGTGGTCCAGACGTGAACTGTACCTACATTTTAAAAATATTTTTGATTATAAGGTGTTCTTATAGTTTGCCGCATCTAACTTTCTCATTTTAAATTGAGCACTCTATATCATTGCATTTTTTAATTACTCGTCAGATTGTAGACTAATTTCATGTATACAGGACATGACACATTAAATTACTTTAGAATCTTACTAGGAATTGAAAATGCAATGATATACAGAGTGTTCTATTTAAAATAATCAAGTTGAATACAGTACGTGGTAAACCATCAACCCCGTATATTCGAAACATTTTAAAATTCACAGTTGTGCAAGTTTGAAAAACTTTTCTATTAAACAGTTTTTCGTATTTCTTTCGGTATTGGAGTTATTGAAAAATACACTAGCGTGAGACACCCTGTAGATTAAAAATGTGTCAACATACTGTAACCCACCCTGTACATAATAAATTGTAGTAAAATAGTAACAAAAGAACAAACCAAAAACAGTTCTCAAATATTCGGTTGGACATAAGACGGTCGCGCGAGTTGTGTTCTTTACTGCCATCAAGGTCAAACCTTATTGTTGATGTTTGCAGCTAAAATTTTTTCTTACATCAAATAAAATCCAATGCTAGGCCAACCCTCATCGTAAAGGGTACAACTGTCTTGACCGTCTAGTAAGTTGTTTAGTTTAGCACAATCGTTATCACACGAATAAAATCATTATCTACTTAGAACTCCATAAAACTAATTGAAAACTTTGTTGTGCTAAGATGATTTTGAATTAGAACTACCTACTTTAATACAATTTTTTTACGAATCTCAACGGAAACAACCAAAAACCGTTATTAATTACAGAAAGAAAATAATTTTGGTACTTACGTTCTAACTCCGC
The DNA here is from genome assembly GCA_963920685.1 of Polydrusus tereticollis. Lineage (NCBI taxonomy): Eukaryota > Metazoa > Arthropoda > Insecta > Coleoptera > Curculionidae > Polydrusus > Polydrusus tereticollis. The sequence continues at coordinate 33,673,571 of OY987328.1, read as the reverse complement.
AGCGATACACAATGAACTAAAAGGTCATAACGCACTTCGCTGCGTCGTAAGTCGCATTTTTTGTACCACGTGACTTGCACCTTAATATGTTTTGGAGATCATGCGATGTTTTCGCAAATACAAATGAGATTTGTTTACATTTTTGTGTGACTTACGTTACACTTAATTCGGCTTTTTCTCTAAAGACGATGCTTCTCTACCTTACGATAATTTGCTGGAAGGTGTCTGACGGTTTGGTAGTTACGACAGTTCAATAATCCCTTTTTCCTAAATTTGTCACTTACGATGTTATGGCAAAAAGGTATCGATATAGAAACTCATACTAAAGTTTATCCAGTCAAAGCGTGTAAAAAATTACCTAGTAAGAATTAGTGCCTTGAAAATCTCGCCTGCGGCGCATGTAGTTGTGGAATGGTTGGAAATTATTAAAAAAAAATATGTAAAAAACTTTTAAAACGGGATAGTTTTCATCCTTTTGCATTACCTGCTGAAGCATAGAAAAAAAAATTACATTTGGCCTTGAACGAAAATTCGTAAACTTGCCCCATATACGAATATAAACCCTTCCAATGTTAAAATGTTTTAAAATCGTACATTTTACAAATTTTTTTGAAACTAATATTTCCCTAAATTTTACTTTAAAGTGTTTGACTGAATATTGAGATAACTTATACGAAGGCGGGAAATAGGTATATCCAAATTTAAATTCAAACTACCGTACGTGCGTCGGTACATATTCCATATTTTGTTCTCGTATCCGAGTGTATGGTGCCACAAGTAGAGCGGGCGACATAGTGCAGGCCTATTCACACACAAGATGCCACAGTAAATGTAAAATAAACACTTTCCTAACATGGCATGTCGTCAAAAGATGTCGGTGTAAGATACCAAAAGAACACACAAGATTATTAATTATGAACTATGCAGGAAAAACGGCAAACGAGTCCCTTATATGTGTTTAGAATGTGAGAAACGTTCGTTAGTAATTTTAAGGTTTTCTTCTGATACTACAAATTTTAATCAAAAAATCTTTAGGCTATTCTTCTTAAAAAGTGCAGCTTTTCACTAAAAACAGCGCTAACAGTGGCCGCCGCATGGCATTGCAAATCGTACATTTTTACAAATTTTTTGAAACTAATATTTCTAAATTTTACCTTAAAGTGTTTGACCAAATATTGAGATAACTTACATAAAGGCAGGAAATAGGTATATCCAAATTTAAATTCCAAGTACCATACGTTGGTATAATCTATGTTTTGTTGTCGTATCTGAATGTATAGTGCCACAAGTAGAGCGAGCGACATAGTGCAGGCCTATTCACACACAACATTATTTCAATTATTCAACTCTTATTTGCGCGCTATATCGAGTAAATACATGGTTGAAGTGTGTATTGTAGAGGGCGCCACCGTATAGCGGTTACTACAATTTAGGTTAAAGTAGGATGTGAATTAGCATCAACAGTGGCATATCATACACAATTGGCGGGAAACGTTATAGAATTACCAGCGCTAATTGGTCAGTACCGAATGTTGAGATAGGTTACATGAAGGCGGGAAATATATCCAAATTTAAATTCAAACTACCATACGTCGGTATATTCCATATTTTGTTGTCGTATCCGAGTGTATGGTGCCACAAGTAGAACGGGCGACATAGTGCAGGTCTATTCACACACAAGATGCCACAGTAAATGTAAAACAAACACACACACACACACAAAAACATTTTTTAGTTATATTACAGGACATGTAAAATATAAAAGCAAGAATTAAGTTCTGCAAATTTTTTTGTTTTATTTTCCCGTACTATTAATTGAATCCACGTTGCCATGTAAAGCGATACACCGGCTTTGGGCGTCGAAATACGTCTTGAATTGAATGAAACGTGCTAGACAAAGATATAATTATAAAGTAATATTCAAGTGTTATTGTTTCAGGTTTTTGTTTTGGTGTTTTGATTTGTCATTTTAATTCGTTTTTATCCATTTTTGTGCCTTGAAACTTCATTTAATACTAAAAACAGTTCTTTTCAGAGCTATTCCCCTCGTACTATTGCGTTGCCGGTAAGTATTTTAGACATTGTAATTATTTATTCGTTTTAAGTATTCTAACCTTTATTTTTATAAATAACACTTCTTAACATATTATTGTATTTATAGGAAAATATGAGTGAACAAGTTATGGACCATGATTATTGTGCTGAAGCATCTTCTTCACCTAAAGAAGGTTATTGTCTCATGCAAGGAAATAGAGTTGCCCAGCAGTTTGTTCAAAATGTTTTCAAATATTTTGTGGAAAACCACCCTGAGTTGCCTTCGACCAAGGTTAGTAGTAGGAATTGTGGTTTTTCTCACAACATGTCATACTTCCCAGTCCAAAGTTTTTGAGATTACTTATTAAATATTTATAGTGCCACATTAATTTTAGGAAACTGCCAAAGCCTTGCAAATATCAATTGAATCGGTACGAAAATACAAAAATGGATGCCAGGAATCCACACTGGTTTTGAAACGACCCAGACGAAAATATTTGACTGATGAAGCACCTAAAAACCTCTGCATGGAGATAAGAAACGAAATATACGACATGTATTCTGAACTCAACAGATGATGACGAGTAGAGCTAATTTTATGTTGTCATTTTTTTTACTACCTATATTTTGATCCTTTTTGTGTACCATTTTTTGCTCTCAGTTCTTGTGTATTTACTAGACAAGTTCAACAGAATGTTTTTACCTCTTATTAATAATTATACGTTTACTTTTCTTACTAGAGAGAAATTCCAATAATTTAATCAATGATAAACATCATGACAAGTTTAGGACAGTGGACAAATTTCACTCCTACTTTACACGGGATTGCAGGAGCAGTATTCACATTCCTGGCTTTCGGCTTAGAGCATTCAAAAAGTTTTTAATCACTGGCTCCTGTTCAAAAAAATAGTAAATATAAACAGATTCAAATGTGAAATTAAATCCTACCTCGCATACAAATTGCTTTTATTCCATTGATAAGTATTTCGGTTCTTCATGAATCTTGCGACTCATATGTGTGTTATGTATGTCTAATGTAACATACACTAAAGTGTATGTTCTTTCCATTTTCATTTATTATGTTATGTATTTACATCGACTAGTTTTAAAATTTTAATAAAAGTTTGACAATGTTAATATTTACTTTGTAAATCTGTGTAACAATAAATAAATAAATAAACTGAAAAAAAATGTTTACTCAAAGTGCTATTTCACCTAATGACAGAAAAAATACGCATACGAAAAAATGACAGCAGCGCACCACTTGTTTTATAAAAAATTATCAGAAGACATGTTTGCAAGCCACTTGGTGGAGCACTACTTTCTAAATAAAGTATGTGGTTTTATATCCTATTAACACATACTAAAATTGAAAATAATCTTAAGTACTTTCAGAGATAGTATAAAATAGAAACACCTAGTAGCAAAAAAATGTGGCCGTTGCGGGCATACGTTCAGATAAACTTCTCTCCTAAAAATATCATGAGAAGTCACCCCGAAATATTACTAGGTTATTAAGGAATACCCTGTATATTTAAAAAAATTGTTTTCATTATTATGGAAATTAACATCATTATCATTTGCAAATGAAGAACTGAAGATGAAAATTATGAAATCTCCCAAGAAATTGCGATTAGACACGGGAAATATGGGTTTTGCTGCGGGTGGTAGAATATTTGTTAACCATGATCTAACAAAAAGAAACCTGGAACTGTATAAGGCTGCACGGGCATTTAAGGTAGAAAATCAATATAAATATACAGGGTGAGGATTTTAAAGTGTTACAACGCAATATCTGAAAAACGGCTATAAATATTTTAGTCAAATTTTGGGACGTGGATAGGGAGGTTGGGGGACAAATTTTAAAATATTTTTGATATTTACCCCCCCTCCAGATTTGATGTGGCTAGTGACAAATTTGAAATGTCAAATGGAAAGGTATTTTTTTTTTTTTGATAATTCGATTCCTCGTCAATAACTACGTAAGTGAGCAGAAAATTGTTACATTTGCTCTACTAGTTGCTTAGTTACGAATTTTTCAATAAATAAAATAGGAATACTTAAAACTACACATTTTAAATCATGACACCTATGATTATTGTTTATCCAAACCTTTAATTATGTTGTATCCTAGGAAACCACTTTTGACTTTGACAAGTAGTGATAATCTGATAAAGTTCATTATTCAGTGCAATTATGGAACAATCTTATGACATTGAAATAGACATGTTGTTAATTCTGGGAGAATGTAGAAAAAACTACCGGGAAGCGGCGCAATTGTGGACTGTTAGGTTTCCCGCCATTCAAAAATCTCATATGGCATTTAAGCGATTAGAAGATCGAGGCCGCAGCACGGGAATCCTAAAAAATAAGAACAGAGTTAGAAGACAAACAAAAACTAATGACGATATGGCCGTTGGAGTGTTGGGTGTAATAGCTGTAAATCCTCATGTTGGTTCAAGGGAACTTGCTCGTGATTCAGGAATGTGCCAAAAATCGGTACTGGCTATTTTACACAAGCACAATTTTCACCCTTACCACATAACTATTCATCAGGAATTGTATGGCCAAGACTTTCAAAATAGGATTACATTTTGTACATGGTTACAAACTTTAATTCACGAAAACAATGCATTTTTAAGAAAGATAGTATTTTCTGACGAAGCTACATTTACCAATTGTGGTCAGGTAATTATTTAAATCAATATGGATTAATGTAACTTTTAATAATCAAAAATATGTAATCCACTACTTGATGGGTGTACATAAATAAATACATATCTAAACACCCGTTAACGGGTGTTTAGAGAATATTCACATACATTTAGATTTATTTTTAATTTTATACTGATTCAATCAATTTTGCTTTTCTTAATTTAAGGTCAACCGGCACAATTTACACTATTGGGCACCTCAAAATCCTCACTGGATGAGATTTCTGCCAAACCAACATCCTTGGTCGGTTAATACCTGGTGTGGCATAGTCGGAGATAGAGTCATTGGACCACATTTTTTTGACCGTCACCTAAATGGAGAAATGTATAATAATTTTTTACAAACCGATTTGCCACAACTTCTGAATAATAATGGAAATCAACAAGAACTATGGTTTCAGCAAGATGGTGCTCCGCCACATTTTGCCCGACAAGCTCGAGATACACTAAATGAAATGTTTGGAAACAGATGGATTGGTCGTGGTGGTCCTGTAAATTGGCCTGCAAGGTCACCAGATTTAACCCCATTAGATTTTTTCTTGTGGGGATTTATAAAAGAGAAAGTTATGGCTACACCACCGACCACACCAGAAAACATGAAAGATCGTATTCAACAAGCATGTAATTTAGTAACGCCTCAAATGTTAACTCGCGTGCGCAACTCATGTCAAAAAAGAATTGCAAAATGTTTAGAAATGGATGGGGGTCATTTCGAACACCTTTTGAAGCATGATCGTCGTTAGATTTTTTAAGGAATTATCATTTTTAAGTATTCCTATTTTATTTATTGAAAAATTCGTAACTAAGCAACTAGTAGAGCAAATGTAACAATTTTCTGCTCACTTACGTAGTTATTGACGAGGAATCGAATTATCAAAAAAAAAAAAAATACCTTTCCATTTGACATTTCAAATTTGTCACTAGCCACATCAAATCTGGAGGGGGGGTAAATATCAAAAATATTTTAAAATTTGTCCCCCAACCTCCCTATCCACGTCCCAAAATTTGACTAAAATATTTATAGCCGTTTTTCAGATATTGCGTTGTAACACTTTAAAATCCTCACCCTGTATATGGATACAGAAGGGCAAGATTATGTTGAGGAAGGATGAAACTAGTAGGACTGTTCTAGTTGAAAATGAGGAAGATTTAAAAAACTAGAAGAACAGTGCAACAAAAAATGTATAAAATTATCATACTTAAATATTCAAAGTCTTAGAAATAAGCTGGACGACTTGCAATGTTATGTAATAAGACACGATTGTGATGTACTGCTCCTAGCTGAAACATGGCTGTGTGAAACAGAAACTGCCTTCTATAATTTAAGTGGTTATAATGCATTACACTCTTGCCGTGATAAAAGGGGTGGCGGTACATCAATATTTATTAAAAAGTGTATAAAGTATCAAAAACTAAAAAAGTCGGCTCCTGAAAACAACTACAATTGGATGTGTGCCCAGATCGAAAACATAAAGGTTAGTGTAATATATAAGCCTCCATCATTTAATAATAACCAGTTCATTCAAATTTTGGAAAACATTTTAATACAATATCCCAAAAACCATATAATAATCGGGGATTTTAATATTAACCTATTGGGAGATGATACCAATACTTACTTCGAGATTATAAAAACACAATAATACACAACAACTTTTATATTGTTAATAATGTAGACATAAAAAATGCAACAAGAGTGACAGCTAACTCTAGCAGTCTCATAGACCATGTGCTCTCGAGTGAAGAGTCTAGAAATGACTGTGTGGTAACACTGGACGAAAATCCTCTTTCGGATCATAGAGTATTAGCGGTCTCTATTGCAAGTAAAATGAAGCAATACAAACCAAAGATTACATATGAAATAAAAGGTATCAATTATAATAAATTTAAAGAATTGTTCAGGAGGATTGTTAGTAGGATCAACATTGAGTCATTTCAACAATTAATAGAAACGGTTTCCATGTGCAGGGACCAATGTGAGTATGCAAACGTCATAAGATGCAGACAAAATAACCAATGGATAACAGTAGAACTACTTGAATTAATGAATAAGAGGGATAAGTTCTATAGAGTATTTTGCCAAAAACGCGACCGAAACAGTGAAACTAAATTTAAAAACTTAAAAAATAAAATAAATAACAAAATTAAATCATTAAAAAATAATTATTTTAGGCATGAATCGGAGGAGACAGGTAGTGATTTTAAAAAACAGTGGCGTTTCATGAATAAATTTATAAAAGGTACAGATTGTAAAACCAAAATTGAATGTCTTACAGTTGATAATGAAAAGGTTACAAATACAATAGAAATAACTAACCATTTAAATAATTATTTTTCCTCGGTAGGAAAAAATATTGTAAGTGACATTAACGACGAAATACAAACTTTAGATCCTGCATTCCAAAGAAATATAATTTTTGATCAGATTACATGTGATAAAACTTTCCATATGCAACCGCCCAGTGAACGGGAGGTTAGGGAGGTTGTTGTAGAATTGAAAAAAAATTCAGCTCCAGGCCATGATAAAATCACGGTCTATGATATCCTGAACTTGCAAGATACATTGATTCCCATACTTACTAAGCTCATTGCCTCATCGTTCACTGGTGGTAACTTTCCGGAAGAACTGAAAATTACTAGAATTAGTCCAATATATAAGTCAGGTGATAAAGACAATGTTAGCAATTATAGGCCAATTAGTGTAGTCAGTGTCTTTTCTAAGATCATTGAAAAAAATATTAAAAAAAGAATGTTAAAGTTTATTAGCAAGTTCATCAGTACGGATGATTTTCAGTATGGCTTTATAAAGAACAGTTCTATATTAAGTGCAACTACTGATTTAGTAAATAAGATATCAACTGAATTAGACAACAAAAAAATTGTACTCTCTGTATTTGTTGATCTGAGAAAAGTCTTTGACGTTGTAAGTGTAGACACTCTGCTGCACAAATTGAGGGGTATGGGATTTAGAGGCATAATTTTTAATTTATTAAAGTCATATTTACAGGATAGAAAACAATATGTACAGTGTGAGAATAGTAAAAGCACAGCTTAAATTGTTATATTAAGCTGTGGTAAAAGTAACATTAAAACTAATAGTACTGGGGTACCTCAGGGCTCAGTCCTTGGACCACTCCTGTATTCCTTGTATGTATTGGACCTAAAAGCTGCTGGGCTCAGGGCTGAATTTATTTATTTATTTATCCATTTCATGTCATAGTACAAAAAAATTGCTTACACACGTCAAAACAAGTTATAAAATACAAAAATAACCTAAAACCTAAGGCAAATACAATAATACATTTAGTTTAAAATTATAGGTAGAAACAATACATAATAAAACTGACAAGATAGACAACTACAATTTCGATCAATAAAATCACAATCCACATTAGGTACATTTGACAGGGGTTAAAATTTAAAATCCTGGCGTTCCTCTAAGTAAGCTTCATAGCTGTAATACGCGCTCTTTCGACAAGAAAGTCGGTTACCCTTCTTTTAAAAACTTTGGGTTCCAGACCTCTGACCTCTCGCGGCAATCTGTTAAAGAACTTCACAGCCAGGAAGTCCGGGCCATTCTGACATCTACGCAGTCTGCGGTGGGGTAACGAAAGATTTCCGCTGCCCCGCGTGTCCCTGCCATGCATCTCACCATTTGTGGGATAATTATCTTTATTCCGATGAATATGGAGTACATTTTGCAGTATGTATACGCAAGGAAAGGTTAGAATGCGAAGTTTAATAAATGATTCCCTACAGTCATCTTTGTAATCAATGCCCGCTAAGACACGCACGGCCCTGCGTTGCAGCGAGAACACTCGGCGCCACCCCGCAGAATGCCCCCAAGCAATCGCCGCATACGTCATTACCGAGTGAAACAATGCATGATATACGGTGTTTAAAGTCTGTGATGACACCTTTAAAGAGAGATTGCGCAGCAGAAAGACACTTCCACTCAGTTTATGAGAGACAAACTCTATATGTGGACCCCAGTTGAGTTCAGAGTCCAAGTGGACTCCCAGAAATTTGGTAGTGTTTACAGTTTGGAAAGGCGTTTCGTCGACTTTACGTAATGTAAAGATAACGTTATTTGTTTTATTCTGATTAAGTATAAGACCATTTTCCTGAAACCACTGCTCCACCTCCGATTGTACCACACACGCCCTGCTGATAACGTCCTCAAAGGTGTCGCCAGCCACAGAAGCGGTCGTGTCATCAGCGAACAAAACGTAGTGTCCGATGTGGTTATGCAAGGGTAAATCATTTACATAGATGAGAAAAAGCAATGGTCCCAGTATAGATCCCTGGGGCACCCCCACCGTCACACGGCTCGCCGACGACACCACCCCCCCTACGGTTACCATCTGAGAGCGATTCCCCAGATAAGATTGAATCAAACTTATAGTTCTATTGCTGAAATTATAAGCAGAAAGCTTTTGAATCAGCAGGTCATGCGATACACAATCGAAGGCTTTGCTCAGATCACAAAACATGGTGTTAACAAACTTTCCGGCATGAAAAGCCTCAGAGATGTAAGAGACAAGATCCATAATACCCTGAGCTGTGCCCAACCCGGACCTAAAGCCAAATTGACGATCCGTTAGGAGCTTATTTGATTCTAAATATTTTGAGATCCTCTCAGCAATGCACTTCTCCAGAATCTTGGATAGAACAGGCAATAAGGATATTGGGCGATAATTGGTCATGTCACCTTCATCTCCTTTTTTAAATATAGGGATGACCAGCGCCGTCTTCCAAGAGTCAGGAAAAGTGGACCCCCGAAGGCATCTGTTCACAAGCTTTGTAAGTGGCACAATCAACAGTTCACGAACCAGTTTTAGCAGTTTGACCGATAGACCATAACAGTCTTTACTGTTTTTATTTTTGAGTTTATTAAAAATATCCCTGACTTCAATAAAAGAAAACTCCTGTATATCAAAGCTTTCGTTCGGAGTATTTATTTTAAATGGTATGTGTTTAATATTTATGTCATTATTTAAGATTAAATTGGGTGCTACACTGATAAAGAATTTATTAAAGTCATCTGCTGAGATATCACTTGGTGCAGAGTGGACCTTCTTACCTGAGTTTCGCTCTCTGTTGACTATGTTCCATGTACATTTGGGTTTGTTTGTTGAATTTTGAATGAGGTTGTCATAGTATAAACGTTTGGCTTGCAGTATGGCTTTTTTGTAAGTTTTTTTGAATTGTTTTTTTAAATGCACATTTGCTGGCGTTGGGTACTTTCTGGCTACGTCAGAGAGAAATGATAAGTGATCACGCATGTTAGATAGTTCTCTATTGAACCAGGCTTGGCTTAAGTTTTTTTTATTAGAAACTATTGTTTTTTCAGGAAAAGCCAGTTCATAGGCTTCCTGCATTAATTTATTAAAAGAATCAACCACGCTATTTATATTCATGCCAGGATCCGAGACAAAATCCCAGGATGCATTAGCAAGAATACCATAAAACATATTCTTACCAGCCTCAGTAATGGGCCTAAACACCTTTTTGACTGTACTTTTTTTAACCTCATCCATTGGAATATCAATCTGCTGCGCTAAGTGATCAGAGAGACTGGTGTCTATCACACTTACGTCGGATGAATCTGCCTGAAAATTTATAAAGATATTATCTAAGCAATTTCCATTTCTGGTATGTGAAAAGATCAATTGCTGAAATCCATAAGAGGTCAGAAGATCACAAAGAGCTATCTCATCTCTCTGTTTTGTTCCAAAATGTACATTAAAGTCGCCCAATAAAACAATATTTTTTTCCAAACCTATGGATAGAATAGATCGCTCCATTCCTACTAGAAAAGCATCAAAATCACCACCTGGTGATCTATAAATAGATATTATGTAAACATTTATCTTACTAAGAAAAACGCCAGACAATTCAATAACCTTTTCACTTGAAAATTCATTCATCTTGTGCAAGTCTCTAAATGTCATGTCGGTGTTCACAAAAATTGCTGAGCCTCCACCCCGAAAAGAACTTCTACAGAATGATGACCCAAGAGAGAAATTTTGTAGTTTAACTTCATTTATTTCGGCTTCTTGCAGCCAGTGTTCAGTCAGATAGATGATCTGTATATTCCTATCAATCAGATAGGTCTCTAGAGCGTCAGTCTTTGTTCTCAAGGACTGGATATTTGTATGAAATACTCCGAGTTTTCCTTTTGTTAGCCTTGTACTTGTTGGAGAATTATTATAGTTATTACTCAAACTGGTGGAGTCCGTTATATCACAATCTAAAAAAACTCACCTAGGTTCTTAAGAGAATCTCTGTGTTTGGAGAACATAAATCTTTTGATTCCTACATGTTCCGGCCAGAATTCCGGGTCATATAGCTCGTTTTTTCTGCTTAAAGGTGCTGTAACCACAAAGCACTTTTGGAATGTGTTTGATTTTAGTTCCTTGACAGCTACTGTCTCGTTTTCAAAGCCCTGCTTTGCTTTGATGTACTGGAGTACCATATTTTCTGTTACGTGGTTTTTCACCCGGTTTATGTATAACCAGACCTTCCTGTCTCTGCCCGAGAAGCCATTGTTTCGATCTTCGGTACTGACTTGGGCGCTTTCTAGTCGCTTTTTCGTATTTTTGTTTTGGTTTCGTTTTTTTGGGAATTCGAAACCCTCATCTCCGATTTTAGGGTTAGGCGCTACTTCTTCTTGACCATTTTTATGGCAATGGCTTCCGCCATTGGTGCCTTTGTTGGGGGTAGTTTGCGGATCTGCGTCTAAGTTTATTATTTCTTGCATTTTGCGAGATGCTTGGGCTTGCAAGATACCGGCATTAACCTCTTTATTATTAATACTCTTATGTTTAGGAAGATTGGGGTCAGTCTTGTTCCTCTGATTTTGGCGTTGCGCTATGACGTTAGGAACGTACATTGGGTTGGGTGCATTTGAACTACTTGCCACTGTCACTCGTGATGTCTGGATTGCTACGTTGCCGGAGCTTGCAGAATCAGCTGATTTTGGTTCATTTTTTAGTTTTTCTTTCAGTAGATTGATATTTTCCATTAAAATAGCTTCCTTGTGTTTCAATTCTGATATAATAAAATCCTTACTTTTGATAAGTTGATCCTTGGTAGAAAGAAGATCCTCGGTACAGGGATTCAATTTTCCAGTTGCAATAACCTCACTTTGTTGGACACAGCATTTTACCAGATTATTACATCCCACTACGATCAATCCCGCTATCCTCAATGCACAGGAGGGATGAAATACCGATTCACATACTGAACACTTGACTACAGTAGTAACTACGTTTTTCTTGCAGTATTTACAACTTTTATTACAGTCAGTTTCAGGCGCGTAGTCGTCGCCCGCCATGTTGCCATTTTATGAATACTATACATTTGCGGATGGTACTGTATTACTTTATAGCTCAGAGAGGGTCGATCAATTGGAGCTTATTGTTAATAGAGATTTAAAATTATATTCAGATTGGCTATTACATAACAAATTAAAGATAAATATTGACAAAACCAAATATATATTATTTAAGCAAAAAAATAAAATCATCCGGACACCATCTATCAAGATAAATAATGTAGATGTTGGACATGTTGATAGGATTAAGTATTTGGGGTTGATAATAGATTGTTACCTTACCTAGAAGGATCATGTTAATTATGTAATAAGTAAAGTAACGCCCGTAATCGGTTGCTTCTTTCGAATAAGAAATTATATTAACAAAAAAACTAAAATGTGTGTTTATAACGCTTTCTGTTTGTCGCACTTTAGGTACTTGATTCCTGTTTGGGGTTCGTGTGGGTCAGTCTGTTTTAGTAGTATGCAAATTATACAGAATAAAATATTAAAAATACTTTTTCAATATGACAGGCTGACACACACGGAGCACCTCTATAGAGAGTTAGGACTATTTAATTTACGCACAATAATGCAGTTAGAGCAGTGTAAGTTAATATACAAAATTTTACATAAAAGGCATAAAACAAATGTAGATATTGTATTCTGTAATAATATCCATACACATAGTACACGGACATGTGATAGTATTTATTTGACAAATGTAAGAACAAATAAAGGTTTGTACAATCCGATTAGTCTGGCATCGAACGTATTTAATGGGTTACCTGTTGAGGTTAGAGACATTGAAAATGAGGTAAAATTCTATAGAGCGTTAAAGCTATATTTTACAAAATAATTATTGTATCATTAAGGCTGCGGATATCATCAGCTCAGTATCTGTTCTTTGTTATAAGTGTTTTTTTTCTGTGCATTATGTAAATTATGTATAATATAAATTGGCGACGATTTTTGTGATGTCATTGTGATTTAGGTATACCTACTGTTGCTTAGTATTTAAGAAATTATGTAACTATTCTCGTGACCAGTGCATCAGCACTGCTTAGAGGATATAAAATGATATTGTTAAGTTTGTGTTAATTTGGATAAATAAATGTTTTAAAAAAAAAACATATTTTATTACAATTTTAAGTCCGGTTCTGACCATAAACAGCTGCTCGCCCTTGTATTGCTGCCAATATTATTCTTACTAAAAATTAAATAGCTGAAATATGACTGTTGTCACATGACTTGTCGGCCATCTTGCAGGATTACTGGCTGAACCAAGTATAGTAGAAAAATGTTAATATTTAGTGCACTGAAAAAAATCAATGCATAAACAAAATAGCGGTAATATAAGTAGTATTTTAAGGTAGTATATGATTTTTAAAGAAAAAGAACTTTACTTACGTTACATAAATACATGATTGTGTTGAAAGTAAGGTACCTACCTAAGTATACAATTCTAAAATTAATTTAAGTAGCTAAGTACTGAAGAAATGAATTTGGGTCGTTGGCGAACAATTGTTGTAAAGCAACACCATACACTTGTTTATCTTTACACTAAAAGGCACTACACTGTAACCTAAACTATTTATAAAAGTCTAAACTAGTAATAGGCTTTTAATGAAAGTTCCATGAAGTACAGAAAAAAACTAAAAATTACCGAAAATAACGCGCGCAAATGTCACAATACACACGCCCAATACTGTGTAAATTAATAATAAAGATACGACCGGCTCTGGACAATATGAACGTCAAATATGAATTTATGAATAAGTTTATTGAAAAATAACATATTAACATGTTTATTACATTATAACTATTTGAAATAAACTTATTATCATTATCATTATCATTATCATTATCATTATCATTATCATTATCATTATCATTATCATTATCATTATCATTATCATTATCATTATTATTATTATTATTAAATACGCTTCCGCGATACGATGCATACCGGGGACAATTTTAGAATGCTGGGCGATTAGCTTTGTTTTTCTACTGGTTTTCAGTGGTTTGGAACGACAAACGGATGAAAAATAACGAAGTCTGTGGGGGGGGGGGGTTTACGGAATAGTAGCCTTACGACCAGTCGCGGAATTGGTTGCTTGGTCGTAAGTGAATGGTCGTCTTGTTTTAGTTTTCTCGGTGGACGAACCGCCCTAATGATAATAAAATCTTTATTTCTAACTTGCGACCAAAAGGTGAGGTTCATTGGCTCAGATGACGAGTAACTTTTTTGTTTAGTGTTTTATTATCCTTAACATCACATATTCGCATTTGCAATATAAAGTAAAAACAAAAAATATATACGAAGAATAAAATATGGATTTTATTTAAAGGGTCCTCTGGTGCCATAGTAAAGTATCATTTTTAGAACAGAATTATAGAAATAACTAAGCTGAGTCCTTGTATCAGATTTGAACAGCTAAAGAGAAATCGCAACACGCATGTTAAAAATACCGAAAACAATTGAAACTTGATAGAGTGTATCTAACTCGGAAAATATTGAGATTTTTTGTTACATGACTTGTAACCTTTATTTTACCACGTAGAATCATTCTTTCAAGTTGTGTAATGCATTTCCCGAACACCTTGTATTAATTTATCATAGTACACTTTGACGCGTCATCAGACGTAAACAATGGGTCGACCGAAAAAAAGTGTTTATAAAAAAAACTACATACAGAGATTTTCAAGCTTTAACATTTTCTTTATGGCCCTAAACTAACCTAACATGTTATTGTCAAGCCTAGAATCTATTAGTCCGGGAGACGGATGCGTTTTTAGTACCCCGATCGAGTTATGTGTGCCAATTCTACTTAATGTATCCAGTACATATTATGTGCAACCATGACGCGGCAATCCTGTTTGAGAAAATCCTGCCGGAAATGACTTTTAACAAATTAATAACAAATTTAAAAAATCGTAATAGTACCCCCATGCCGTGTTGTAATAAAAACGCATGTACGTATAGAGGGCAGTGCAGGGCATCCGATAATGCAATCCTGCCTCATCCAACCCTGCCAAAGGGGATGTTTATGGTCGACAAACTACATCTATCGAGTTATACACCGAGAGTGGTGTCAAATTAAAGGTCTTGGCGTGCTGTATCTGAAAAACCAATGCTGCATTGTGGAAACCTGCCGGAAGTAGATGACAGGAGGGTCAATCAGAGTGCGCGCGCGTACTCATTTTTGAAAGTTTTTACCACTGCATCCATAATGTTTTGCGCTGAATGATGTTTCAAACTGATAGTCCTGATGTCTCTTATCCGGAAAATTGTTTCTGCCTTATGAAAACTTAGAAAATAAAGATTCATTCTGGAAAATGCATGTGATATATGGAAATTAAGATTTTGTCAATAGGTTTCAATTTATCACAGTTGGAATATAATAATAAATAGAGAACAATTCGCAAACATATTTTTCAAAAACAAAATTTTTTTACACGCTTTTACATTAAACGCAATGGACCATTCCAAGAAGAGTACTTATCAATATTATACATTTGTAACATTCTTATTCAGAATCCGATTCCTAGTCGGAAATGTCCGTATTAACAAATTCATCATCCAGTTCTTCACTGTTGTCATCGTCGTTCCAAAGTAAAATGTGTTCAACGACCGTGTGTGTTGGATTGCCTACATACCACAGCGGCTTCAATTTATTATCTTCAATGAGCCAGCCATAGTCTGTAGGCTCCAAAACAGAGCAATGTTTAAAACTCAAATCAACGTTTTAAATCAAAGAGCCGAAAAGTGTTATGAAATGTCCTTCAGAATTTTGAGGGGTTGCGATTTCCCTTTACGGTAAAATGACGCAGTAAAATCACACCCCGTGAAAGCATGAAATGCTGGTAGAGCATGGCACAATTCCTCTCCCAAGTTTTTCGCTAACTGTGTGCAGTTTATATAGTTTCCCTGTATTTTTTTTGAACAAGTATTTTCGATCCAAATCTCGAACAAAAAAAAAAAAGTTAATCATGGATTATTATAACCAATTATAAGATAGTTGTATGCAAGGAAAAGGAAATGTCTCGGAACCGTTAATTATAAAAAAGAAAATAAATGTTAATGAAGGAAATTAAATATTTCTTTCTAAATAGCTCAATAAAATTACCTAATCACGCGGCGTACCAAGCCGGGTACAGTAAAAAGCGGCCGAAAATGTTTCGAAATATTTTCCATTAATTTTAACTAAAAACACATTTTTTTTATGTAGGCCAATTTTTTAAATCCTCAAGGCAGAAAGTGTTAAAAACTTCTAGGGATACCACTTCAAGCTATTGACAACACTCTGTAATTCTATGTTTTTAATAGTTAACAAAAATACAGCTATTCATATTTTGCCATTTTTAATAGTATTTTAGCTCAACTCAAACCTAATTAGGGACAGCCGGTACACTACAAACTGGCAGAAACGTTATAAAATATTAACTAGCATCGCTAACTAATAAGACAACAAAAAATAGTGTTATATTTTTACAGTACTTCCTTTTACACCCTGTGTGAAATCGACACAGTAATATGTTAAAAAGATTAAAGAAATCTACTGATTCTAGACTTAACTTACTATTTAATAATAACCAGAAAAACATTAATACTAGGTAGGTATCTATACATACATAGGTACAGGGTTTTTGCGTATATTTTGGAGCACCCCTAGAGCCTTTATTTTAAACGCTAGAACGAACTTTAAATTACGAATATTGAATGATTTTTTCTGAATCGTCAATATTTGTCATCGGATAAAACAAATGAACATCGTAAATTTGTTTAAGACACCAAGTAGTTGTTTTTTTAAATGGAACACCTTGTATATTACTGAATATTTTATTAGGTCTTAAAATTACATTTTGAAAAATATATATGTTTACTATAATCGGTTCAGTGGTTTTTGAAATATTTAATTTAAAATTCGTCGAAACATAACGCATGGATCGATAAAAGTAAACGAAAGTTACCATTTTGAAGACAGATTTGCATCCCAAATGTTATTAACTGACAAGAAACTTATCTTTTAATTAATTTAAATATTTCAAAAACCACTGAACCGATTATAGTAAACATATATATTTTTCAAAATATAATTTTAAGACCTATTAAAATATTCAGTAATATACAGGGTGTTGCATTTAAAAAACAACTGCTTGGTGTCTTAAACAAATTTACGATGTTCATTTGTTTTATCCGATAACAAATCTTGACGATTCAGAAAAAATCATTCAATATTCGTAATTTAAAGTTCTTTCTAGCGTTGAAAATAGGGGCTCTAGGGGTGCTCCAAAATATACGGAAAAACCCTGTACCTATGTTAAAAAAAAATGAACTAAAAACTATATTTTGAGACACCCGGTATATTGAAGTTACTCAAAAACGAAATATTTTCGATGAAACTCTTCCATTATTTTTTTTATCTATAATTTCCTGTTTTAAAAAATGAAAACAATTGAGAAGTAGTTTTTGAGCCACATAAATTGAAAAACGACTTTTTGTGATATCCTGTATATGTAAATTTTCGTAATTCCACAGAATTGATAATCCTTTTCATTATAAATATGGAAAAAAATAGTTCTGTATATTTTCCCATTTTTAATATGAATTTTGTTCAAGTCAAACATAATTTATTGAGACACCCGGTACCTACACTAAAACCGGTCAAATACATTACGATTTATTTTTCATCCTGTATAAAAGAAACACATAGAAATCAACTAATATAAAATCACTGAAAAGTAATACCCGCTTAGATCATATTAATTTGTTCAAAAACAATACGGAATCACGAAAAAAAAAAAAACCTATTCACTCTTTAGGTTTATAGTCAATGAAAATAATACAATGACTTTTGCATGTTAAATTTTATTAAATAAATGGTGCTGTTTGTAAAAAATTTGTACAACTGCCATTAAAAGTGACACATTTAATGACAGTCAACAGTGTTAAAAGTGATTGTTTACGTGGAAGCGTGTTAAAAATATTTTTAACACAACATAGACAAAAATTGGACAAGAACGCAATTATTTAAATGACAGATGCATTTTGAAGTTTAATGTCATTCCAAATTACCCTATTTTATTATCGAAATAGGGCAGTTATACAAAAAACATTGTATGGTATTTGTGTTAAAAGTGATTTTATTTTGTTCGTGAAATTGTTCAATTCGCTCCGCTACGCTCCGCTCATTTCACAAACTTTTTCACTCACAAAATAAAACATCACTTTTAACACTCACATCATAAATTAGTATTTTGTGTCCACTAAAAAGTACAAGTTTTATAATGCTCATTATAGCGCACGCGTTCATGTTAGAAAACGAGCCGCTTGCGGCGAGTTTTATAACGGACAAGTGCCTAAATTTTATGTTGGTAATACAATCAAATTATTTATCATAGTAGCCTTGAAATCAACAAATAATATTATTTCCGGAGTGTCAGCCATTTTGTCACGAAGTTGTCTAATTTTTCTAACATACCTACATCATTTTAAAATATCGAGCAAGATGAGTTTAGTTTAACTCCCCCAAAGTTAAGGGAAATTGCGGTAAATTTTATAGTTCTATGTTTTATATTATAGTAAATTTGTAAAATTATTTGATATCTTTTTAACTCATCTCCATTTCATAGAATTAATGCAACCAAACATACACGACAGCAAAATAAAACATTTGTGAACATCATCACCAGCCTTAGACAAATAAAGAAAACTGTTTCATAAAAAGTTTATTACGATACTGAAAACGATATCGAAACAGTTTTTTTATGAAACCAAATTAGAAAAACATTTTATGAAACCAAATTAGAAAAATATTTTTTTAAAACTCATATATCTCATTTTTTAACTCCAACAGTATGAAATTTTATCAATTAAACTTAAATTAAAAATTTTCTGTCGTCTTGATGACGTATCGTAAATTTGAGTTTGCCAAATATACAAACACATGTTTGAATCACGGGCTACTATACGAAATGAATATTGTTTTAAACCCTTCAAATTGCTGATTTTTTGGTAGTTTTCGTGGCTTAAAAACCTATAGTTCTATTATAATACTAGTCAGAAACTTTTAATTTGTTTTAGTGAAGGTTATTAAAAAAAAG
This sequence comes from Polydrusus tereticollis, assembly GCA_963920685.1. Classification (NCBI taxonomy): domain Eukaryota; kingdom Metazoa; phylum Arthropoda; class Insecta; order Coleoptera; family Curculionidae; genus Polydrusus; species Polydrusus tereticollis. Next base: position 33,654,395 of record OY987328.1, on the reverse strand, counting down.
GCGGGGGTATCGAATAAACCAATATGCAAGTAAAAAAAATGCATTTCCAATAAAATATTTCAATTAAAAAAAAATAAAGATAAATTAAATTGTTTGCACACTCTATATAAGAAATTTCAAAATTACAAAGGATAAAGATCTCAAAATTTCGATTGATTGAATTTTTTAACCTAAAAAAAAAATTAGAAACCGTTTTAAAGAATAGTAATTTTTAGTCTCTCTAAATCTACAATATTAAAATTTTTTAGGTATAGGGAGATGTATTGAAAAAATAAAGTATTTGAAATGATCTATTCGACGGTCTAAACCGCATTTCTATGGGACGTTTCTTGTGCGAGTTATTAATTTAAAAATAAAATAAAAAATGGCCATTTTTAAATTTTTAAACATAAAAGTAAAATACTTTCCGATCTGGCTGAATTTCAATGGCGTTCGGAAGACGACGGTTCTCTACAATACCAAAAAGTCGAAAACGATTCAATCAACTTTTGCGGCCCCTATCATAGACACATTTTTAAAATTTACTTTGATATTTTACAGCGAATAAACGAAATTTGAATTTGATCTCACCAGCGAGCCTAAATAGTTATCGAATTGTTGAAAAAGCTTAATCGCTCCACCTTGAGTCGTTTTTAAAAAAATAAAAAAAAAGTGCAAAACTGTCGACTTAAAACGGCCACTGACACCACCACATCATACGCACACGTTGCAGGTGCGAGGACAATAACATACTATACAATATTTTACAATATAGTTGATATTAAGAGTATCCAAATGTGTAGGTGACACGACATAACAATCGGAGTGAAAACCCGATTGTAACAATTACATTTAAATGTGTAGACTTACCCTCCAAAATGTGTTGCAAAATTTGCATCTGAGTCTTTTTATCTTTCGGAAATGTTCTAAAAATGGCAAACCGTTTAGATAGAAACGATTTCGACAGGGGCTTTTCAGTGGGCATGGTGATTGGTCTAACTATCGGCGGATTTTGTACATGACAGCTTCCACATGCAGAATTCTCACTATCTGAAATTTCTGACAAAGAAGTGTCACTATCTGATGACGTTTCAATATCGAGAGAAGTAGTACTCTCTGAGTTAGATGATTTTGTAGTACATGAAGAATTTGATTCTTCCTCCATTTCTGCTGACACAAATGGTTGCATTTCTGGAGAAATATGGCCCTGTAAAAGGATTTATTATTATTTAGGTAATCTCCTGTAAAAAAATATGGCTTAATCAGATTCCATAACGATATAAGAGGCAATGATGTACAGTAGGCACGGTTGATCTTTGCCGGTGCGTCATGGATCAACGATCAAGAGTGATTTACAACTCCCCATCTTTATTTATTATTGCGTTAAGAGTGAATAAAAATATAATAGATCGTCTAAGGGGTTGCGCAATATGTCTCGAATTCAATATAACGTGCTAGGCAGACACAAAAGATATCTGGAGAGTTGTACATTTATGTCAAAGTCATCGTTTCGATCTGTCAACTTCAATTGGTTTTTAAACGTTTTTGTGCCTTGAAATTCAATTTAATCCAAAAAACTGTTCTTTTCAGAACCATTTTTATCGTACTTTCGTGTTGGCGGTAAGTAAATATGGATATTTGTTATTATTATTAAATCCGAACGCTATCCACGAAAATGTTGACGTTTATGAACTTAGACTTTGTTTTGACTTTTTGAATCTCGTAATTTTGATTAGAGTTCATATGGTTTTAGTCACGTGCAAGTAATGACGTACCCGCAAAGAACCACCGTGCCGACTATACCATGAATGATAGACGTGTTTTGGACTTCTATTGGCATTAACTGTTTTATAACATCGTTTCAACTGTTGAATGATTTTCATTATATACAAGGTGTCCCATCTTTTTGGGAGTTGGTGATGGGTCTGACATTAAGGAAAAGCAATCTTTATACTTTGTATTTATTTGTTTTCGGTTTTTAAGCCGATGTTGCTTTGATATATAGCTTAACGAGGTCTTCTAATGTGGTCATTTGGTCAAACCTCAAATTACACTCTTTACCTTATGTTTATAAAACATTTATAAGGTATGGTCAGTCCTGAAAATTTGAAGTGTTTTCGAAATATATATACAGGGTGTCAATTTGAAAACTTTCAATGTAAATATCTCGAATACTACAAAAGTTAGAACAACGCGATTTGGTATAAATGTTATTTGGATAGGGGGAACTAGAACCACCATACTTAGTCAAGGGGTCAGTCACCCCCTAGGCGCCCCACACCACCACTTTAAAATTTCATATGGCACCACGCCCTTTGTTATACCTCAAATAAAAGGTCTCGATGAGTAGTATTCAGCTGCCCAAAAAAAATCGATCGAAAAGAAAATTTGTAATTTGAATAAAATTGGAAATGAAAAAAATGAAATATTATTTTATTTCATTAAATGCTCAAAATGCATTCCATTTTGTTGTAAACAATATTACAACTTGTTTTTAAATCAGCTGGATATTGCCGGAAATAGGAACTTAAATTAAAATTTGCTACATTTTCAATAAGATTCAAATTTTTATAAATTACATTATAAATGGGGCGTCTAGGGGGTGACTCACCCCTTGACTAAAGTATGGTGGTTCTAGTTCCCCCTATCCAAATAACATTTATACCAAATCGCGTTGTTGTAGCTTTTGTAGTTTTCGACATATTTGTATTGAAAGTTTTCAAATTGACACCCTGTATATAAAATTAAATAAAACGCTCTCGAGGCGGTGACGTCACTACCTCCCACAGTTCGTCCGCTTTCAACTTGTGCAACAGTCTTTCTGTCTTTCTGTGCATATACACATGCGCTTACTTTTTCTTTGTTCAGTTAAAGCAGAAGCTTATTATTACTACTTTTAATAGTATATTCTATAACAAATAGGATTTGCGATTCCATACGAGTTCTAGGCTATAAAGAGATTATTAAAATTATTTTTTTCTCTCCTATCGATGTCAACTCCGTTACCCAGCAACGGAGAAGGAGCGATGTAAATGGCCACCTGTCTTTTTAAGGTAGACTTTCGATGGACGCGACTGCGACTAATGCGGCTGTGGCTGACGACCAATGCGATCTGTCGCATCTGTACTACCTTTCCGAGATATGCGACTTTGTGCGGTCACGACCCGCACGATTATGGTTTATTATCTGTTGTTTCGCGACATTGTAGGGTTTGATTATTAAAAGTATATTATAATGCATTCTAAAAAGTTAAGGTACTGCAAGTTATTACTGGAGGAGAAACGAGATGATGACGATTTAATTTTACGTTGTTGACTGAAACAAAGAAAACATCAATTAAGGAACTATACCACGTACTCGTAAAGGTTCATATAACATCTTTATTGAAAATTAATTTGCTTTCGTCTTCACTCGAAAACGGAGTCATTTTGAATTACAATTATTTATAAATAGTATAAAACCACGTGCAATCAACACGACCAACACGACCTTACTGCTTCTAGAGCAGTCGAGTCGTGCGGCCGCGTTGGTCGTATCTGTCGCACTCGTCGCGGTCGGGTGCCTTTGAAGGAGATAAGTATATGTAAATGCATTAAACCGGTACACGCACGACCGGCCGCATAGCCGCATCAGTCGCAAGGGTCGCATTGGTCGCGACCATCGAAAGTCTACCTTTAGTCGTAAACAGCATGTAATCGCGGCAGCGAGCGCAACCGACTTGCTATAGGAGATAGTGGTGTCACACAGCGGTTTCCGCGAGTCGATGTTTGTTGTAAATTATTTTAAAGGCTTTAGAGGCGTCAGAAAATTAAAATGTTTTGCAGTTCGCACTAAAGTTACAAAATGTAATAAAAAAAATGCAAAATGACCCCATTGCGGCGATTGTATTTTCAGGTAATTTCCTCTGATATTTGTGACTTTAAAGGTCAGAGAGCGCAGGTATGCCTACGAAAAAATGTTTTTCTCCGATTGACAGCAAATATTAATTTTGCAGACACATATCAATCAGCAAAGTATTACTTTTCCTGCCTAGGCAGCAAAGTAAGGTTTTTCCTGCCTAGGCAGCAAAATGATTATTCTCAATGGGAATAAAACATTTGACATATTCTTTCCTCAAATATCGTTCTTTTTACATTCACTATATTACCACTACCAGTTTGATTCGCCTCATAAGTAGTTCCTACATTTGTCAAAATTGCGATTTAAAATAAAAAGATTGTGGGAATTGTAATAATTTGCAAAAACAATATACATATATCATTATAAACAATCGGAGAAAAAATTATATTTTCAACTCGGCAGCAAAGTAGATTGACTGCCTTAGCTGAATTCCTAGCCTCGCTACGCTCGACTGTGAACTATCAGCCGCGGCAGTCAATCTACTACTTTGCTGCCTAGTAAAACAAATAACTATTCTTACGAGCATTATGAGATAGAGCCATCTGGCTTCATTCTCCGTTGACAGACTAAGAGGTGTTAGTACTATTGATATTTAATTGACACATGCGTACTTCAAAAGTAAAATCACTTTGCTGCCTCTAACGATTAGAGTCGGTTAAAGTAATAAGGAAGTTACGACCTTTAATTTGATAACCTCACTCGATCGCATCGCTATGAGAGTGGTTTGTCAATATGTCAATGTCTTTGAGCGCGGCAAAGTGAGGTATCACGTTGATTAAGGGTAGCAAACATATAGCGTATCCTGAGCCCCCCCCCCCCCCCATTGACCAAATTTCAAATTGAGAGGTCTTTTACCAAATAACGATGACATATGACTTCCATGCCGTCGGCTCTCCTACGATTACGGATTTCGAAATATTATGAATTTTGTGAATATGTTGTAACATCTACACCCTGATTCTAACAATAAATATTTATCAATTCACCTATGGCATTTTAGCAAGTAAGAACTGCTTAAAGAAAAAACATTCGACTAATAATATTTTAAATACTTACTATTTACTTCGCAACTGTTTAAGTAACGAAAAAAAAACTAATCTGACTCTAAATTAATACAGTCGTATTCTCCTTTAAATAACTTTCAGCAACATTTGACAACATTCTTGAGGTTAGGTTTTGGAAAGCTTCTCTAATAGCTAATGCGCTCCTTTATATTACCTGATGTTATTAAAGGTGTATTATAAACGATTCCTTTTATGGGTGCCAATAAAAAGAAATCCGATGAAGTCCAGTCAAGGGGGAGTTTGGTGGTAATCTTTGAGGTAAATTTGGGGAAATTAAATTTGAGCAAAAATTATTCAAACTTTATGCGATATTGAATTTACTACAGACTTAAAGTAGGTACTCTTCTTTGAAACGAACGGACCTACAGGAAATATTTTGTTTATTTAAGCTTGTAAAGATTAATATAATTTGAATTTTATTGGCCGACAGTTTGACAACAGAGCTGTGAACCATGGCGCCAGCTCGTTCGTTGGTTTGGTTTGACGTTTCATGCAAAACTAACCTTAATTTTTTTGTGGTTCCGTGTTGCTGTGCGTCTATTTTTTAACAAAAACACCAGATCTCTTCATAAATAGTATTGAAGAACTGCTCTATTAAGAGAAACAAAAGTGCACATACATATCTCTGTCGATTACGTTGTTTACTATTTGTGAAAAAATGCCGAAGCATTTAAATAATCGGTGCAAGGAAGAACTTAACAACAATGGCCTATTGTTACCCTAGACAGCAGTGCAGAGAAGCAAATTTAAAAAGTATGTTAAGGTCTAGCTGCCCTAAATTTGAATATCTCCACTGTAAGCAGCGCAATTTCAACAACAGTTAAGGAAAATGAATTATTAGAATCACCTTAAAGAAAACGTTCTAATTCAAAGAGAGTTGTAAATGTGTAAAGATTGGATATAAGTTCTATCCGTGACATTATTTATGGAATGTGCGAAACAAGTAAGTTGTATTATTTGAAAATTATAATATTTTACATCGGTTATTCATAAGCTGTAACTTTTTTTAGATCATGTAACTTTGACTACTTTAAGTTAGAAATTAAAAGACAGAGAACTGTTTGATGGTTGTCTTAACACTCTAAGAAGCCTCTTTAAGAAAATAGGCCTCGAATGGTAAAAAGATGAACTGAGGCGAGGGCTTATGGAACTTTCCCATGTAGGTTGACGAATGAGAGTTGCAGCACGTGGCTACATCTTGTGGCAACCACACGTATCAACCCAACCAGGACAGCGAGAATCCATATAGGTTCAAACGCTGGCAAGGCGGCCCATTGCGGGCAAACTACGTTGGGTGTCGCTGGAAGCCAGTGTATCGGTTCAGCCTACCGAAAGCATGTTTAAATTAAAAAACACAAACTTAAAATAAGTTTGTGTACAGAGTTGTCCCTTATCCTTTCCGTCAGACCCAATCCTTGGACGCGTTTCGCCGTTTACGGCTCCTCAGCAAGGCTCCGGGTCTGACGAAAAAGTAAGGGACCTCAAAGTGCTTTAACACAGAAATGCAAGTTGACGAATGAGAGTTGCAGCACGTGGCTACATCTTGTGGCAACCACACGTATCAACCCAACCAGGACAGCGAGAATCCATATAGGTTCAAACGCTGGCAAGGCGGCCCATTGCGGGCAAACTACGTTGGGTGTCGCTGGAAGCCAGTGTATCGGTTCAGCCTACCGAAAGCATAAGGATAAGGGACAACTCTGTACACAAACTTATTTTAAGTTTGTGTTTTTTAATTTAAACATGCTTTCGGTAGGCTGAACCGATACACTGGCTTCCAGCGACACCCAACGTAGTTTGCCCGCAATGGGCCGCCTTGCCAGCGTTTGAACCTATATGGATTCTCGCTGTCCTGGTTGGGTTGATACGTGTGGTTGCCACAAGATGTAGCCACGTGCTGCAACTCTCATTCGTCAACTTGCATTTCTGTGTTAAAGCACTTTGAGGTCCCTTACTTTTTCGTCAGACCCGGAGCCTTGCTGAGGAGCCGTAAACGGCGAAACGCGTCCAAGGATTGGGTCTGACGGAAAGGATAAGGGACAACTCTGTACACAAACTTATTTTAAGTTTGTGTTTTTTAATTTCCCATGTAGCTTTCAAACCACTGCCATTTTTGAAACAATATATTTAAGAAAAAGAAGCATTCTTGTACCAATTCGTTTTCTTGGATGAAACATGGATTTTTCAGAATAGTACCATTGGTCCATCTTGGCAAGATAAAAATTAAAGTGTTAGATCTACTAAAGCTGATGGTAAAGGGTATTATGCAGTAAGCAAATATATAAACTATGGGAAATTTTTGTATGTTTATCTTTAACTTTATGAAAAAAAAACTGTGTAATTCCTACACTCGGATATTTTTGTTACAAGCTGGCAACACTGTCGATAACTGACGGCACTCGAAGGGTATGACGTGCATCGGTTTTTGTTTTGCAAAGAGTATATGTAGATTTGTAGATACTATTCCAATTTCTATTGTATTACCTAAACAGATTTTTCATTTTGATAAATTCATGGTTAACTTAAGTTTTTCAGAATGCAAACGTACAGCTTTTTTTTATAGTTTTAAGATTGAGTAAAATGGAATGTTTCTGCTCGCAATGCAAAGTTGTTAGTATCTCCGGTTAAACCGGAAGTAAAGGGTATCAACTTTTTGTGTCACTCGGTATAACCTTATTACCTCTTCTTGTTGTTCTTGTTTTTCTTCTTGAAGAATGGAGTCTACTGGTTCTGAGTAGTTCTCTTCAACGTTAGCTTCTACTTTGTTCTGCTAAAAATAAAACCTTGAAATAGAATTTTTCTCTAAAATAATTAGGGAAGCCAATACTTGACCCCATTTAAAATTACATGGGATTTCCTATGTCCCGCTCGACGATGCAACACCCGGTATATGCTTTAAATGGAAGGCCGTGTATATTACTAAATATCTTGATAGGGTTTAAACTTCTCTCTTCAAAAATAATAGTAGTAAAAGACAGACGTCTGACTCAAAAAGAACCACATGATTCCAAGCCTATTGTTTTTAACAAATTAAATTTTGTACCCAAGACACTATATTCCATAGATATTTTTTTTAAAATGGATATTATTATTATTGTTTATTTTAATTGCTTTTTAAATTTATATCATTTCTTGAATTTGGTTCTAGAAACGCTTCTTTTAATACATTTCATTTTCATTTTTGCTACATATTTTTATTACCACCTCAAACCTTAATATAGACAAGAGGATTTAATGATTTATGTTTCGTGTAGTTTTTACTGACGCAGAACCACAATGATATTATTAAAAATATAACATTACAAAAAAAAATTAATTTGCTGCGCAAATTTGGATTTACTGATGTATATTTTTTTACCTCCAGATCAATATTTAGATCCTCCTCGTTTAGCAACGTTCCTGTTCTAGGGTAATTAGCATTGATTTCTTCATTAAATTCATTGGTTTCATCGTCAGTTTGTTTTATGTATTTTTCTAACTCTTTCATACAAGTCCTGTGGGCTCCTTCAAATTTAGCTAGAACTTCCGCACATTTGCATTCTGGTATGTTTTGTGCTCCAGACAATATGTACACATTTTCTCCTGGCATTGCTTTAACCCCTATTAAAGTTGATAATACAAAATTTTATGTATTGAGGTGCCAATGAATAGGACCAATAATAAAAAGTATCTACTGAGTATGTGATCCCATGTTTGCAACAACTAATTTTTTAAAAATTATTTACAGTACTTAATACTGTGTTACTACTTAATAATAATAATAATAATAAGTTTATTTCAAATAGTTATAATATTATAAATATGCCAATATGTTACTTTTCAATAAACTTATTTATACATTTCCCCTGAGACGTGCTTGTTAGGGGCAAGTCTTATTTATTTAAAAGTATTTAAAATTATAAATATTTGAGAATATTTTTATGAAAAGTTAGAAGTATTCAATAAACTCTACTTTCTTGACGTTAGATTATTAAAATTCTAAAAAAGATTAATTGTATAATTGATTCACAATAATATTAAATAGCATTAATTATATAATTTACTTGTGGTGGCCTACATTCTTGGTTGTTCTGGTTCACAGTTTTGGTTTATTTAATTAAAATTATTTAAAATTAATATGCAGTTACCTGACACGCGTGTTTCGGCCCTTTCGGAACATTTTCAAAGGAGTACACAGACTAATTTATAAATGTTGTTACAAGGGTATTTATCTAAATTCTAAGGTAAGATATAAATAGGTAATAAAGGAATTAAGAACATGATACATTGTGGGTTTTTCCTATTGTTGTACGGGTGGTTATCAAAAAATTTGTTGTATCTTATTTTATTATGCTGTTGATAATTGGATTAGCACTTGAAGGTTTAAAGGTATTTCTACTTGATTATTGACAACATTACTTTTGTTTTTTATTGCGGACCGAAACACGCGTGTCAGGTAACTGAATATAAAAACTGTGAACCAGAGCAAGTAATTTTTATTTCTACCTATAATAGTATTAATTAGTTAAAGCATTTCCAAAAATATTTTTAAAGCGGTTGTTTCCAATATAATTGTTTTTTATTTCTCTTTTATATTTAAAACTTACTAAACTAATATTTTTTTTATGAATTTGTGAGATAAACAATCACTTACAACTGATACCGGACGAATTTGGGTATAAACTTATAAAAGGGAACGTGTTGTGAATACTTAAATTATAATTACACCGCTTATATAACTAAAAAACGATTGAAAATAGGTATAGAAATATCGTTAACGGATATATAGAGATTATCTCTATTAGAACTTATTCGCGCCTAGCGTGACCATTTGGTAACCCCAAACTTACCTATTGTTCGGATGGATCGTGGGTGTTCGGGAAGCTAGTGAGATGGCGCCATTACATCATCTAATTCTCCAATAAGTAACCAACGTAAAAATATAAGAAAGTTTACTGGTAAAGTGTCGAAGAGTAAGATGCCCGCGTTTTTATTGGATTATCGATTACGAAAAAACTATAGACATTCACTTACAGTAAGTATTATGTAATGGATATACTTTAGATTTTATGGTTTTGAAACTATTACTAAAGAACCAATAAATATTTTTTATATGATGAGTGCTGCGCTTAACCTCGCGCTTAACCCACCTAAATTTCATGTTTTTTTTCCAGAACCCGGTTTTCACTTGCTGAGGTTATTGTAATGGGAGCCAGTGCTTGGAACTTAACCGTTCTGGGAAGCAGACGCAGACTCTGACAAGGAACTTATTTAAACCTTTCCTGATCTCGTACACAAGATATGAAAATAAGTCAAAGTAGAAATATTCAAACAATTTATAGATCAGAAATATATTCAACATCTTGTACATAGGAGCTTTAAATATGCATTGTTCGGCAATAATAATTATTCTTGAAGGACATTTCTGTGTAGAGGGCCTACAGACACGCGTACAAGTATTAATACATGTACGAGCGTACATGTCTGTGGATCACTTTATTCTACACACAAATATACTTTGGCACGAACTTGTGTGTCGGTCTTGTACCCATTGCGGTTTTATTTTGTCCACATGTCAAGTGAAGATGAGTTAAATTTATTAGCAGTGGCGTGCGTTTGTGTTATAAAAAAAGATAATATCAATTAAATAAATAAAAGCCTTGAGCCACGAAGGAAATGGGTAAAGGAATGGCCTTTGAAGCAGAATGAATATTCTCATATTAATCTACTTAAAGAGCTAAGATTAGAATTTGACGATTGGCGAAACTATCTTCGGACGGATCTCTTTTTAAAATTTTGTCAATGTTCTTGTTTTTTTTTCGTACCCAGATAGTATAGCCAAATTCTTTAAAACAAAGAGAGTTCCTCGCTTCCTGAAAGAAGTGCTGCAATTAAAGTACTTGTTAAAGATTATATTTAGTTTTACAAAGAAACTAGAGCTTTCAAAAAAACAAAGTTATTATAACAATAACCTTTGCTTACATTTCTCCTATCGAATAAAAAAAATATAACGGAATTACCTCGATTAAGTCCAAAGATATCGCGAGGTATGTGTAAAAATGTACGACACACTAATTTTGTCATAAAGTTGGGCCTTTCAAACAATGTTGTAATAATTGGTCAGTTCAGATAGCTTGTGAACTTAAGATCTGAGCCTGTTGATACACCTTGTTTCAGAACAGATTTCCCGGTAAATAAGCCAAGGAGGTTATGCAAAAACCGGGTCTTTTATTACCCCAGAAATAAAGAATTAACCAAATAAAACACAGTCGATCTACCTCTACAATATGTATTTAAAAATTATTTAATTTATTGTTCTCAACATGTTTCGGACATAGAAATGTCAATCATGAGGAGATACAATGATCGATCAGAGTAGTTGTGTTCAGTAAAAGCGGTGTCCATAAAAGGGGTAATCTATGCTGAATGAGGACAAGTGGTTCGAAGAAGTCAATTATAAAAACCATACCTAATTGTGGCGAGTGGTTTCAAGGAATTAACTTATAAGTTGTGTGTGAAGTATCTGTTAATCGAGAAGAAGTTTTACCATTATGTAATAGAAGTCGAGTGTTGAAAAATAGAAGTTTAGTTAATGAGGAGAAATTAAGGTAGAATTTGGGTACTTACAAACTTATAAAAAACAATAATTAACGAAGAAGAAAAAAAAGGAGGATGGATCTGCATAGCTACGGACAATAAATGGAACTCACACTCACACACATGAGGCCTTAAAGACTATAACCTATTTATTATTTGTGTCTCACGTTGGTCAAAAGTAAAATCAAATAAAGAAGTGAACGAAAACAAAAAGCATCGTTGGATCACATGAGCTACTCCAATCAATGCAGGAATAAACTACTTCTTCAAGTTTAAAGTAATCTAGTTCTCTATTAATTAAAAGAAATATTGAACTCTTTGGACTGTATATTACCTCTTAATAACCCTTGGAATGTTCGTTTTTTTTCATAAAACTTAAGATTTTGCCTTACAAAAGATCTCTTAAACTGGGACCTGGGATTACGTCCAAATTTCGTCAGGAATTCACCCAACTGAACCTAATTAATGTTTTGGTCTACTGTAAAGTTTCGTAAATTTACTTAATATTTTTATTTTATTTTTTCCGATTCGCATTAGTTCCATTAATTAGGATCCACAATGATAGTATACGCAATCAGAAAAAGTCAAAATAAATGAGGCTGGCATTCTTCCAATCACTCTTAATAACTTAAAATCAAAAAATTACTTTATTTTAAAAAGGCTTTTACTTTTAATGTATTGTAAAAAAAGTATCTAAGTATAGTACGCAATATGTCATTGTGTAAAATAATATATTATTATTGTCATATTATTGTGTAATTGTAGGGAAAGTTGCACATTTCCGGAACATACAACAAATTGTTGGGCGAGTAACAGCCGAGTCTAGGAGTAGGAAAATATAATTTATCTACTTTCATTTAGTAATATGAATTTTACAGTTCTGTAAATCGTTTTGTAAGGGCATCTACTACAGCACTAGTGCTGTAATAGATGCCCTTACAAAACGATTTTTAATAGCAGGTGCATTTTTATTTTTAAAAATGCCTTTTGCCAAATATTTTTATTCATAGATGAAAGTAGATAAAATTTTGTACAATATTCTTGTTGTAAATTCATATAACTACACTCGATGTTTGATTAAACTCGGCTGACGCCTCGTTTAACAACTTTAACATCTCGTGTTGTAATATGAATCTTTACAACACTTATATCGTAAATAACTATTTCCTTGTCGGTGCCTGTTTACACGCGATTCGTCGAGCGTGGTCCGGATAGCGCGTTTTTTTTTGTTGCGCTCAATAATGATGCGTCTTACGCGTGAGGTTTTGGAGTCTAGTATCCCATTTTTGTGAAAGCCAAAGCGCGCCCTCACTGCAAGAGTCCCGTAATTACTGCACGCATCATGGCTTTCCTAGCACCCCGAACTCCATGCAAAATGTCCAAGAGGCGGGCGAGTCGAAATTCGGACGGAATATACGGATATATAGTAGGTATAACAATAATCGTGCGTAAATCCTCATCTGGACAAGCACTAATTAGTAGCGATGTAACTAACCGGCAATTTCGTATTTCGTTCTTCCTGTGTTCGGCATTTTCGCTCTTTGCTTTTCATATTCTTCATTCTCTTCTTTTTCCCGCTTAGCTCTGGCACATTCGCAATCCACTGGAGGCCGCAATCCAGATATTATATAAACGGGACCTTGAACAAACATGTGTGTATTTTAAAAGATAAAATCTATAGCGAAAACGGTTCTGCAATTTATAAGATAAACAAATATGTAGCCCAAATTATTTAATAAGAATCGTAAAGGATATCTAGATTCAATAGGTATAGAACATGTACTCGAACTGTTCACTAAGTTCGCCAAGTTAGATATTTTAACATTGTGATATTTCATTTACCATATTTTGGTATAGAAAGATATCGTTTCACATTTTGAGAAAAGTTTTGAATGAATCTAACAAATATTTTGAGTATGCAAATAGTTGATTTGCGTTTCTGGTTTCACCGAAAGCACTATCAACTTTGTCAGTTTTTATGGAATACGCTGCATATTTTTCAAGATCTGCATTTTACGGAGAATTATATACATATAAGAAACATATAGGACGTCCAGGGGCGTCAAAAATGGTTAGGCTTAAGCCCATCCATGAATTTTTAAGGGTGGGATGCTAATGATATAGCTATTTACCCAAAAAGTTCTGAAAATGTTACTTTCCGCCTGTGACCGCAGTGTTCGGAAAATATCCTTTCCGCATGTGAGGAAAATTGTGAAAATTACGATATAGGTATGTGATTGTTATTGTATTGTGTTCAATCTTGAAAAAACTTTCAACGCCACTGCCAAAACTGAAAAACCTCCCAGCACTACTGTCAGTGTTAAAAAACCTTTCAGCAATAGCACTTAAGAGTGCAATTTTCAGCACGCATATGAGAAGTCATGTCCCAGTCCGCAGGAGCACGTCAAAATGACGTCATATTCTGGTGACTTATTACCAGATATGACGTTATATGACGATATTATGACGTGAAAATGACCTCCTTATGTCACAGACCGATGACGTCAATATCTCACGTCATTTTTACGTTTTTTAGAATGACGTGACTTTCACGTCTAAAAATATTTTGTATTCACCAGTAATCCACTTTCAATTAAAACTACTAAATACATTGTGTAAGCGTTTATTAGGGGTAAGTACATACTTCAACCAACGAATCCAAAGCAAAGGTAAGTACCTACTATTAATTGCAGGGTATTGCTGCTGCATGACAAAGGATTTCTTGATTTCTAGTATTGTACTTATGTTAGTGGAGTTTTATATACGAAATCTCTAATTTTTAGTGTATTTGTGCTTAATTAATAAACATCTTTTAGAGACCCAGAGAAGTGAAGTTTAGCCACCTTTTATTTATCTATTTTTTTTTTTTTTTTTTTGTTGTATTCCCGCATATGCTTAGAGTATATAAATACTATGTTACTACCTTGCTGGGCTGCTTGCACCTATTTATTTATTTTTTTATATATTTTTTTTTAATATCTACCCTCCTTCCCCTCTTCTCTTCCCTGCCCCTGGGTCGGTCCTCGCGTCGCCATACCAATGAACCAATGTACCAATGAATTATTTGATATTTTCTTTTTTTAGTTTTAGTTCAAGGGCTTTACCACACAGGCACAGTTCTTCTGTGCTTTGTGCTATCGGTTTTTATAATTGCGGTATTGCCCTATTTACCCGTAGTATTAAGAAATATATATGAATTTGAATATCCTGTCACATATGTTTATTGGGTAAATAAATTAGTTTTGAGTTTGAGTTTTGAGTTTGAGTTTTGAGCTTGAGTTTTGAGTTTGAGTTTTGAGTTTGAGTATTACTAATCAACGTACAAACAAAACACTACCTAGACCTACTTATGAAAAAGATGGAGGCAGCGTCATAGAACTCATAGAAGAAAGCTTAAATACGGATTTACTGCCCGAGCCGCGAGCCTACGTTCGTCCGCAAGGTTGCTAACAGGTTAACACAAAATTACTTGCAAAACTTTTCTGTATTCCTGGTAAACATAAAATAGCATTTTCACTACACTAATAATATAGTCAGCACAGTGTAAATTTATTATTGTTTTTGCTTTAACCTTACCGACTGATTATTATTATCAAAAAAAGTAAAATTATGAGACATAATGCCAGTGGCGCAGCCGCAGCAGATTCCCAAGACTTGCAAACTACTGTACCTTTACCTTTATATTCTTAATAGGTAGGAATCCGATAATTAACGATAAAAGGATTTAGGCGAATTGTGACATATTGTTCTGAAAAATCCGATAATTATGGCAACGCTGCACGATAATTTCATACGCCAAGTCTGGCAGCGCTGATCCGCCTACCTATTTCCTATTTCCGTAATAATAAAGGGCTTCGCACACAACTTTACATAAGCGCATAGCATAGACGCATAACAAATTTGGCCAATCACAGGCCGGGTTCGAGCGGCCATATTGGATGAACTCGGCCTGTGATTGGTCAAATTTGTTATGCGTCTATGCTATGCGCTTATGTAAAGTTTTGTGCGATGGGCTTTCCGCATTCTGTCTGCATTAAGACGTCGTCGCGCGTCGTACCAGTAACGCCATTTTGCTAATTATTATTGTTTAAGTTTATTCGTACCTAGTCGTAGAAGCCTCTGCCTCTACTATAGACAAGTATTCTTTAGGTAAGTTTAACAATAGGCAATAGGTATTATAAGTTGGTGATGGACACTATCTAATGATTTAAACTATGAAATATTTACAATTCAGTTGATAAAATGTAAATCATTACGTGTGCCGGGATGAAAATTTCCATTCCCTTAATGGTTTGGCAGTTCTTTATGCGAACCACGATATTGATATTACCGTGGAAGAAATTCTGGACGAAATGGCAAAAGACCAAACGAAGAATTTTACTTTAATATTAGTATTATTAATGATTACTTACTACAGGTACAAGTTATTGTATAAGTTTTTTGTTTTGTTTTAGCATAAGTATGATTAATATATGCGTTACTTATTTTAAATACATTTTTACTAATTAAAATGAAATCTCTAATTTTTTTTTTCATAAATATTTAGTTAGGGCCAGCGGCGTATTATTGCAGAAGTTTTAGGGGGCCGTCGCTCTAGTCAATCATACGTATTTTACCCAAAAAAGGGCGTGGCACCCAAACAATTTTTCGCCTGCGGCGCAAGGGATTATGACCGGCCCCCCCCCCCCCAAACGAAGTTTCTGTCTGCGCCACTGCATGATGCATGGCGTGGATAGGAGTTCCTAATAAACTGGCAACCCTGTTCGATTATGAGGCGATTATTTTTTTTTTGCGTTAGCAAAGAGAATATCGTATAAGTTATTATAGTCTTTGGGTAGAAATAATAAAAAATATATCACACCAGATATCACCAAGTAAAGGCGACAATATGACGTGAATTAGATGTCGTCAGAAATTCGGCAATTAACTGACGTCAAAATGTCGCCGATTTTTGGTTCACTGACGTCTATTGACCAGTAGTCACCAGATACTGACGTCATCTTGGCGTGCTTCTGCCGACTGGGGTGTTTCGACCCCCTTGGATAAAAGCATAGATAAATCCGCATCGGTTAATATTATTTCACATTTAGAATACAGTTAATAGCCGATGTCTCAAGAAGTATTAGGTTTAGCGTTTTTTTGCGTACAGAAGAGATGTTAGCGACGCCGGTGGCTTTTGGAGAGGCTTAGATTTGAAGATAAATGAAATTTATTCCCTGAATTGTTTTCGTATCTTGCTTCATTTTCGAGAGAAAGAATAAAAACCACTTTATTGCATCTACAAAAAAAATGCGTATGTATTTCAAAGTTAATTAAAACATTTAAATTAAAAATAAAGTAACAAAAAAAAATGCAACAGTTAATCAAAGCAAATGTTGAAAATGGCCACCTTCTGATATAAAGCACGATTGTAATCGTCTCACCATTAATTCTCTTACACGATCAAAAATGCCTGCATTATTTCGTATCGCATTGCAACTTTCAATAATTCGAATTTTTAAGTCGTTTTCATCTAATACAGGCGTCTTGTATACAAGAGACTTTAAGTCACCCCATAAATAATAGTCTAGAGTCGGGACTGCGGGCTGGCCAACCTTGGAAACTTGCGCGTTCAATTCAGCTATTAGGAAAAGTGTAGTCGAGGTATTGACGAGCAACTAGGCTTAAATAAGCTGGGGCACCGTTGTGCATGAACCACATATTAGTTTTTATTTGTAGAGGTGCGTCTTCTAACAGAGCATCAAGTTCTTCAGATAAAAACTGCGTATTGGATCCCTGCCTATACATTCACCAAAAATTGTTGCTGAAAACGACCTTCTCTAATTTTATGAAGATTATCGTCCGCCCAAAAATGTTTGTTATGAAAATTTATAATGATTTCTCTTAAAAAAGAGTAAATAAAATATTCGGTAAAATATTGTTATTATGTGCTACTGTATGCAGCAACCACCTTCTAAAATCAAACCTTAGCTGAAAATCACGGGGAAGCAGACCTTGCACACGTTGAATATGGTATTGGTATAGTTGATAAAGATGCAATACCCTCCAAACAATTGATGCACTTGTTTAAAGTTACACTGCTACCTACCTGGCACTAGTTGAAGGATCATCTTCTATCTCTCGAAGTATAACCTCTTCTAACTCAGGCGCGGTTACTGTTGCAGGTCTGCCAGGAAGTTCTGTACTACGTTTAAAACTCCCAGTCTCGCTCAATCTTGCATGGAGCTGTCTGAATGTTTTGGCACATGGCAGTACTCTGTTTGGATAACGTTCCTGATAAATTCGCCGAGCTTCTTCAACATTTCCATTTGCTAGGCCATAATTGAAATGCATCTGGACAATTTCAGCGTTAGTAAAGTGATTCATTTTTGACTTGTTATTGACAAAATGGGTAAATTAGAAATCAAAACTTACCTTTACCTCATATTTGAATTAACTTTCAAATACATAGGTATTTTTTTGTACATACAATAAAGTGGGTTTTATTTTTTCTTTCGAAAATGAATCAAGATACGGAAACAATTAAGGAAAAAAATAGTTAGTTGGTAAATCCGAAAAATAAATATCAAAATTAAAAAAAGTAGTAGTAATAGTAGTAGTAGCGGACGGGGAGGCTTTGACGCCAAGCAAGTAGGCCAGTTTTGACCCTTTTTGGCAACCTCATTTTAACGTCTGGGTAATGTCAGCCAGACGGGACCTACAGTTTAACGTGGGTTCCGAACCACAATATAACCGACAGATGTTATTCTCGGCACCGTATTTTTATGGTCTTGTTATTATTAGCGTCTCTTTGCTCACCACAAACCTCGACGAGCCAGCCCTTTTAAACGTCCTTGTGTGCAGCTAAGAGAGTTGTGTATGTCGCGGGGACCCTCGAACCATCCGGAACAGCATCAGACCCGTGCACTCAAGACTCCGCCGCCAATTCTCTGGTCAAGGTTTTTACAACCATACGAATATCAGGCAGGGTCCAAGATACACCATTCGCACCACTGATCATCCTTCATTTGGCTCAAGGGTCCCTCCTTCGACAACATGCCGTTTCTAGAGTACCTACTAGACTAGAGTGCCGTTAAGAATTTGTCGGTGTGTGTTGCATACACAATACTACGTAGTATGGTGATCTGGGCCCTGCAAACTGAAAAAGTCTGCTGGGCCAGCCCGGGCTTGAACCAGGTACCTGTAGCATGGAAAGCAAGAATGCTACAACGCGACCAGGCCGTCACCTCCCTGGGACACCACTGAACTTAATAAATTTAACCTAGTTAAGGCTAATTAAGCCTCTTATCATTATGAATAACGGTACCAAATTCCAATAAAATCGTGGAAAGGATTATTTTTTAATTTTTAACACTGTATACTTATCAAAAACAGGGCAACTCCGGGCACATTTTTATATGAACTTCTCCTCTTAGAATATCATAAGTCATCAGTAAGTTACGTACCGTACTTCTGAAACACCCTGCCGAATATTTTTTTTTTATACTATTTACTCTATCATGGAAAATAAAGTGGTGGGGATGTCTGGTTTTCTTTTTTAGATGCAATATGATGTTGACGAAATGGTTGGAAATATAGAGAAGCGTGTAAGTAGGCTTGATTGGCGACCATGATCTGACAAAGAACCCTGAAAGCCTAGAACATCGAATACAGGTTGGTGATTTGCTTGAGCTTGATGTAAAAGAGATATCTTCATGGCAAATTATTTTTTTCTATTTTCCAGGAAACTGTAGGATATAGGTTGGTATATAATGTGCTACATGTTTTATACTAATGCATTCAAATTTTAAACCTGCCTATAGTAGTAATCGGTTAATACGGTGGTATTTCCATACTCAAAAAGGTAATACAATTATATCCGAATGCAGTTGATTTTTATAACTAAGATGTATTACTCCGTGGATGTATTTCAACATTAATATTAAGTTTGTATAATGCGTGATTAACATGATAAGATCATTTGTTTACCATTAGGAGTATTTCTGACTCCAGAAATACAGTATTTGTTCGGCTGTTTTTTCAAGTTGTAGCGAGCCTTCACCCTACTTTTATATTCATCAATTTTTTTAATGTTTTTCAAGTGATCATGAATGCAGCTGCAAACAGGTTGTTGGACACCTTGTACCACATTTATCTAAAGGAAAAAATACATAGTTTAGAATAATTTTAAAACAGATTTTCAATATTAACCCTCCGTCGGCGTCGGTCGCAACCCTAAAACTAACGAGTTCGGTCGCAATGAGCCTGACAGGCCACCTGTATTTACTCGAGAAGTAGATAAGAAATAATTCTTATTAAACCTTGGCTTAAAGTTTTTGTAGTCGCTGATTACGATTCTGATGTTAAATTTTCAAAATTCAAAATGGCGGATCCAATAGGGCGACTAATCGAAGGCAAAGTCTCAGAATAGACCATTATATTTGTAGCTTGTCTGAACTTGACGAACGGGGGTTTTTGAGGTCGTTGAAATTTGAAGGGGGTTCTTAGGGTCGCTGATTATAAATTTGAAATCAGTTTTTGGAAAAAAAAATGGCGGATTCAAAATGGCCGACTAATTAAAAAAAAACTAATTACTCCGTTAGCCACAAAAATCAGTGTAATGGGGTTTCGGGGTCGCTGATTACGAATTTGACATTTATTTAAAAAAAAACAAAAACTGATATCAAATTCGTAATCAGCGACCCTAAAAACCCTCGTACTTCAAAGCGTAATGGAGGAAAAACCCTACTGCCGAAAATCGTACAATTTTTGTTAACGTTCGAATCCAATACAAGCAAACGATAAACCAAAGCAAAGAAGCACGTAACCAGAGGATCGAAGACAAACTGCTTGAATGTCCTAATAGAAGTATTCGAAGTGGCGCATCCTATATGCCTTCCACTGCATAAACTGAAATGACGTGATAAGATCTATAGTATCTAATTAATTTTATTTAACCAAACCGATATTTTTAAATACATGTTTGCTCAACCCCCCCGCCCAGTTTTATTTTATAAGCTAAACAAAAAAATATTATGTTATTTAGAATCAGGGCCGTCGCAAGAGCCCGGGCAAGGGGGCAACCGCCCGGGGCGGCCATTTTTGGAGGGCGGCCGTTGAACCAATTTCTGTATGGAAGTTTGAGATGATCCTATAAATGACCCACATCAAAGTTGACATTTTCTTTGCTGTTATGGATACCACTATCCAATCTCTAGAGAAAAAATGTAACCTTTTAAAAGTCCATTCTGTTTTCCATTCCGGTTTGCATATTATATACAGGGTGATCCCACTAAAAGTGGCAAAGGCAAATATCTTGCTTAACTTTAGAAATGCGAAGAAACGCTTGACATAAAAGTTTTTTGAACAACTAGAATGCGTAAACAAAAAAACAATTTAATATGAAATAAAGATATTGCAAAAATTATTACTTATTTTTTTTATTTTAAATAGAACATATATAATTTTATTCCATATTTAGATAGCGCTAAAAAACATATATTTCACCGAACTTACATAATGTTTCAATAAAAATAAGCAAAAAATTGGTGATTTGCGTATTCGTATGTCTATACTCTATTGCCTAATGCAAGAGAGTAATGAAATGTAAATTTGCAATGACAGGACCTATTAAGTAGGGTGGACAACTTAGGTTGCATTGTATATTTTAAGTAAATTGCAATGATACTTTTTAAAAATTCCGTATTTCAGACCTACACACCCCAAATCGGTTCTAAATTAGGGTCACTCTAATTTGCATACGAAAGAAGAGCGAGCTTGGTCAATGAAATTATTGTAACAGCGGCGTTACTACAGGTAGTTTATTAGAATTATAGAGATAGGTAGATAATAAATCCTATATTAAAGTAAGAATAATATAAAAATAGATAAATTGGAATAAATATTAATATTTATAAAAAAAAATCTACTATGTACAATACAACAACTGAATTTTTATATTCTAGTCATCATGTTCCAAGTAGTCCGATGAACTATCGTTGTTGGTGTCTAGAGAATTAATAAGGGGCTCTACAGTACAGTGCTTTCTAGCATGTTATCAGCTTCCCAGACTCTTTCTTCTATTTCAATCACATGTTCGACGCATTTACTCCATTTTTCACAATCCACTGTCTTTATTCCCTCCTGCAAGAGGTTTCCAACGTCTCTCATTTCAAAAGTGGTGTTATGCCTTGCTGCAAAACCTGCTACTTGTGCCCACACCAATTCTATGGGGTTTAATTCACAGTGATATGGCGGAAGGCGAAGTACCGTTATATTTCGTTTTGAAGCGATTTCGCCGACAACAAGTTTCGTACAAAGAGGTTTATTCAACTTTACAATCTCTAGTAGCTCCTTTTTCAGCATATCATTATGAAATGGCGTCTTATTTACAGTAAGCTAGTAAATGATGTACTTTTTCTTCCAAGAAGATGTTGGTATTTTTTCGGATTTACTTGAGTGGTAGCTGGCAATATCCATGACTATAACAGATCCAGGAGGAATAAGATCTAGCATTTGATGGAAGTATTCTTTAAAGACATCAGCATTAATGTCTTTCTGATAGTCTCCAGCCCATTTTGATCTAAATGTTAGTAGGCCGCCATAGACAACTCCATTTTTGCTACCAATGTGAGTAATTATTAATCTTTTACCTTTTCTCGAGGGTGCTTTTATTCCAGTGGACCATCCTTCCATATAAGCTTACCCTGCTTACCTCGCGCTTTTTATACGTTTATCCTGCCATATTTTACCAACGGATAATCTTCATTTAACCAAGTTTCGTCTATATAATAGATATTCCTGTTTTCCCTTCGAGACTGTCTAACTGCCCTCAAATATCGTCGTCGCCCGCAGATTATATCGTCTTTCTCTATTAAAAGTTATTTTCTGTTTTGAATTTTTTCATAACAAAAATTCATTTCTTTCCAAGTTCTCAATAGTTTCTTCTTACCCATGGGTGGAATGTAAACATGCTTTTTCATTTCAGACATTATTTTGTCCAAGGTATGTGTTTCTTTTTTTAAATAAAACAAGTGTATGTTTCTTCTGATGGCAGTCTTTTCATCCATAATTATTACAGTTTCTTTTCTTCCTGTGCTTCTCTTTGGTGACCTAATGGGGCCGCGTTTATTCTCGTGCACAAGTCAGTATATTGTTGATTGTCCGGCTCCAGTCATATTTGAACAAATTTTGATTATTTTTGCAACTCCGAATGTTATATGAAATAAGTAGTATATGGAATACGGCGAAGACTACTGGGTTTTATAGTTCAATAATGATTTATTACTCTCTCGCATTAAGCAACATACTATAATGATTAGTCAGATATTTCTGTTGGCCACTTTTAGTTGGATCACCTTGTACTTATTTACGTACTTTTAAAATGTGTAATAAAATGTTTTATATTAATTCTTATTTTGCTATCTATTTAAAAAGCCCAAATTACAAAAAAAAAATTAAAAAAATTGGTATGGGGCGCTATTTTTAGGACTTTGCCCGGGGCGGCTTAAAGTCTAGCGACGGCCCTGTTTAGAATTTCCGCCTTCTTTTTTTCCAGCGTATCGACTGAATCAGTATCTTCTTCTTCGTCATATTTTAGTTCTCTACTTTCAAGCTTGTCTCCCCAATTATCAAAATTACCCCATCCATCATTGTCTTCAATGTCGACTTTTAAACCGTTTTCGTCAATAAGGTCATAAATGGCGTTTACTTCTAGCTGTAGAAGGTCTATACATTACCCTGTAAAAAATATTTCAAAAATATTAGGGTATAGTACTCGTAGAGCTCCCAATTTTGAATCATGATATAACAACTAACACAAAATAAAGCACTTCAATAAGTTCCCTTTGTTTTGTCAATAAACATATTTTTTTTTAATTTTATAATATTTTTATTCGTTTACATTTAATTTGTACTAACAAAAATAAATGTGAAAAATATACTTACCTTTCAATCCAGTGTAAATAAAAATGAAACCACGTACTGGTACAGGTTGCACACTAATTTATGGTCAATTTTTTTTTATGTAAGTATAAAAAAAACAATTTTTTTATTTTGATTGATGGGGCCAAGGGTAGTTTAAAACTGGGAAGTGAAAAATGCCTGTAAATAACCGCAATTAAACAGTTTTCTTTATAGTTTCTCTGTTGTATCTGCCCTCCTCGCTTTATACAACTCTCCCCTATTTTAAGACGTACAGGAAAAAATTTTGTCCCATTTAATAAAATATTTGGTTACAAGATATGACTCCAAGTATGCAAAATATTTTTTATTTTTTTATTTTAAGCTATCTATTAAAAGACAATCTCTTTCGGTTTCTTTCGTTTCTTAAAAAATTGTTTGTATGTTTTAGACTAGACACCGTACAAACCAATACAAATATATCGAAGGCGGCACACCCTCTACTACTGTTCCAAAAGCTTAAAGAAATATATTATTGGTTAGATTTAACTTACCTGGTTACCACTAGCTGTTGTCTGTGTCCCACCAATCATATATGTAGCATTACTCCGTCTAATTTTATTATTACATGTATCGCATTGGCATTTTGATTTCATGAATCTATCTAATTCATCTTTACATCTACATGGTATAGGTTCAAAATTATCCATGGAATTACCACTTCTTGCTGTTTGCTTGTCCGACTTATCCGACGATATTTTCAATTCTGAGCTAGATGAATTTTGGCTACTTGATTTTGTTTGTGAATCTGACCTAGATGAATCTTGATTGTTTGTTTTTTTTTGTGATTCCGCGCAAGGTGAATCTAAGCTGCTTGATGATGTTTGTGATTCTGAGCTACATAAGTCTTGGCTGCTTGACTTTGTTTGTGATCCTGAACTGCTTGAATCTCGGCTAGATGCTCTTGTTTGATGATGTAGGAAATTTATATTATTTATCAATAATTACAAAACTTGTTAAATTTTGTCAAGAATATGACTAGGTATAATAAGTTAATAAGGATACATTCTACAAGCTGCAAAAAAGAAGTGTATATACCTGAAAAACTCCTGGAGATACTTATCACAAAACGATATATCAAATTTACCACTATGAAGAACAGATACAAAACACCATAGAATTGGTTTAAACATATCCAGGAGCAGACATCAAGCGTAATCACAGCCCTGTAGTAGCACAATTTCTGATAAAGTTATAAAGAGACCAAAAAGCCATACCAAAAAAACAAATAAAAGTTAATCGTTTAAAAGATGAAGTCATTAAACGGCAGGTAGAGATGCACATACAACATAGTCTGGAGGACATAACAAACAATAAAGGCGAAAAACAGCATTGGATAAAAACTAAACAAACATTGCTAAAGCCGGGCAAGGAGCTTATAGAGAAATAAAAATTACTAAAACAAAGAGAATGAAAGCCTGATAAAATGCTATCGCTTATTAACGATCGTTAATAGTAAAGAGAAATACAAGTACAAGCAAATCGAAAAGATCCTGATTACAGCTAGTGAAGAGCACAACCTTACACTCATGTCATGTGAAAAAGACAAAAGTTATGGTTTAATTTTAATCGAAGACAAAACACATAGATGGGAATATATACATTTTCAGCAACACAATTAAATTAGTACAAAAATTTAATTATTTCGGAACAACTTTCAATAAAACAGTGGCAATATAGAGATAAGAAAGAGAATTGGTAAAGCATAATCATTATTTGTTACCATAAAAAACATTTTTAGTAGTCACGACATAAATCTGAATCATTGCTTAGATGCTATGTTTTCTCTGTGTTTCTGTAAGGTGTGGGGGCATTGACTCTGAATAAAGCCAAAACAAACTGAATCATTTGAGATGTAGGTATATCAGTACGGCTTTACCCTAGGCCACATGGCCGCGCGCCCCTCCACTGGTTTACTAAAAGGCCCTACACACGACCTAATCTGCAGGGACTCTGCAAATTGGGTAGTGTGTAGGCATGCTGAACCGACAAAATCCAGATCGGGCTGTTGGTTGAGGCGGCCATACGATCTCCCGACTCCCCACTCCAACGCTCTGTAAGTCTGATCGTGGGGAGCACGTTTGAGTCGATTTGCATCGATATTTGCCGGGTTAACGTGGCAGGTGATGTTTTCATTCCGCCAGAGAGTTGGCTCGAATTTTTATTATTTTGAATCAAAAATGTCTGCAAGGGAAAAGCAAGCTTGGATAGAGACTTTTGAGCTATATAGGGATATGCCCTGCCGGTGGGATATTTCACAAATTATTTTATAAAAAGGACACTAAGACTATCTCCCGTTATAGTATCTTACTTTTTAATTAAAGGTGCCACCATGAACAGCAGTTCCTCAAATATCCATTCGCAAAAAGTTTTTGAAACCAATTGGTTCTAGTTCTTTAACAATATTTATATGGCTAAATTCTTTCTTTTCTAGTAGTCACTTTTTAACTCAGAATCTTGTTTCCTCTCTTTGCTAATTATTTTCCAATAGGAAATTCGGCGCAATTCCGATTTTTGAAATTTACTTAGAGGAGGCATTCCGACCTATTACGGCTCAAGACTCGAACACACACTCGAGATCGGGTGGTGTGGAGAGCAGCACCCGATTTTCCCTTTCCTATATGCCCTGCAAATCGGACCCTGTAGATTGGGTCGTGTGTAGGGGCTTCAACTATAACTATTCCATCAAATAATATTCCTCCTTTCCGAGTAATGGTTTTGAAATTTGTTTCCCTGTGTGCGTTGCTACAATACGTCGAGAATTCACTTTTGGACTATCATGGCCGTACCTGCAGAAGGAAGCGCAGCCATAACTAATCTTTGTCTTTTTTGTCAATGACCTTGACATGACCTTGCCGACGATCGTAATCCGTTCCAATCGACGACTTTCGGCTAAACTCGCTTGCATTGCGGATATTTGGGCGCACATATTTTGAGGCAATTGGTGACTTTGACTGTTTGGTCGTTTATTTTATGATGATCTTCGGGGTGCAATAAGTAGTCTCGGGGTTATCAAAATAAAATTGTGTTACCTATACGTTATACGTTACTTACTTAACATGAACTACTACGCTATTAGTATTATCTATTTAGGTGATAATTTTAGTGCTATATACAATTACAACACAACGTTTTCGCTGCTATCAATACTGTATGTTGTATGCTGCCCTAAGCTACTAGTCAAAAAGACAAACATTGGGTCTTCTAACGTCTGCTTTAAAAATATGCGGTTCAAAATCTTCTTACCAGATCTCAGCGATAAATCGACAAGAAATAATTTAGTATCTGGCAAATTTTATTTTAATAATAATTTTGGGCTGATATTAAAAAAAATGAAGTAGTTATTTTAGAATCCCTTTGGTCATTTTACGTTAGCTTTGATTAAACTGGATGTCTCCAAAAGGTTTATACAAATTGCTAGCACAAATTTCTACGGCTAAAATATGAAGATCTAGTCCAATTTACCTTAGTCTAAGAGTTTATAGTTGTATACAGGGTGTCCGGTAAGTACCTCCTAATTTCTGGAAAGCATACAGAGGAGACCAAATGAACCCTAATTTTTCATAGAAAATTCCTAAAGTGCCCCTTAACAGAGATACAGAACAACAACGGGGTACCCAGAGATTTATTTTTTTTTTTGGCTCTAACAATTGAACCGACTTGTATAATTTTATGAAATTTTAATATTTTATAGAGGCCATAAGGAGTCAATAAACTATACTAGAGTAGATGTTTTACATCATCAGGGAAGTCAGGAATGGACTTGGCACCACTATTGCTGGTCCAAAATTTTGACCGGTGTCACTTGACAGAGCTGAAAACCAATTTTTTTAAATACTCTGATCCTTCCTCTTCAAAAAACGTACTCTTAATGTATTTCGATAACTCGGTTTTTATGCGAGACACTTAAAAGTTACTAATGCTAAACACAAACAGAATACATTTTCTTAGTCCACGAATATTTTCTCGCTGCATTGCAAATAATATTCCGGCATTATTACGGACTTTGTTAGAATGCTGTGTTATTTTCGTTAGTAGCTCTTCTCTAGTATATACTGGTGTTAAATAAACTAGTTCTTTTAGATGTCCCCAGAAGTAAAAGTTTAAGGAATTTAGGTCTGGGGACCTCGGTGGGCATAAAACAGGCCCACCTCGACCTATCCATCAAGGGCCAAAAACGCTTGTTAAGTGTTGACGTACTACTCGTATACGGTTATATTGAGGTGGAGCACTATCATGCACACATTTGTATTCTTCAATCAAGAGGCACGTCTTCCAATAAATTATTCAAATTCCATCAGCTCAAAAATATAAATTATGTGAGTTTATTATGCCATCTCTTGTAAAACCGGCTTCATCGGTAAACAAAATAAGGTTAGAAAAATTTAGATTTACGTTATGTTGCTGTATAAACCAGTTGGAGTATTGAAGTCTTGCTGGATAATCATCCGGAAACATAGCGTGTACTTTTTAAACATGGTACGGGTGAAGTAGCTGTTCTTTTAGAGTTTCATGTACAACCCATTTTGTAACATTGTTGTGTGTCACGATCTTTCTTATGCTGTTTGAAGAGTTGTCAGCAATATCTTGTAAGATTTGTTCCTGAACGTGAGGGTCTCGTGCTTTCCTGGAAGGTCTTTCACCGCCACGTTGCAGCAAAAATTACTCTAAATAAGAAATTAATTCGTTAACTCTAATAATTACTTTCTAGTCATCAATACCTGTTTCTTATCATCAATATTATTGTATTTGTTGTGTATTGTGTATTGGCGTGTAGCGCGTTTGTTGAGCTCCGTTTAAAGTCCGAGATATATAGCGAAATAGTGCATACTTTTTCCGGATTTTTCTTGGACAACTGTTCGAAAGTATATAGTCTAAAATTAGTGTAGTTGTGGTGACATAACTCCTTAAGTAATATCAAAATAACGATCACAAAGTGCAACACATGCGACAAAAATATCAATCGCAACCACCCAGGTCTTCAATGCCATGGTTTTTGTCGATCTTTTTATCACACCAATAAGGTATGCAGCGAACTGAGTCGGGACCAAGCAGATGTATTTCGATCCATGACCGGAGCGAAGTGGGCATGTGGGTCATGCCGTGAGAACGGCCGATACTCATCGCCGCAGCTCTATGAACCCGTACACGGGCGATTTTAATGCTGATGCACTCTCTGTCGCTTCTAACATTCATGCCGAATTAAGACTCCTTCGAGAGTCCGTCACTTTCTGTAGTGACAAGGTGTCAGACTTCGAATCTACCTTGAGGAAGCTTGAAAACTACTTGAAACTTACAGATAGATTAAAATCTGAAAACGAAAAATTAAAAAGTGAGTTGTTAAGCCTGAACAACAAGGTGAATATTATGGACCAACTGAGCAAGGCTAATAATCTGGAAATATCAGGTCTCCCCGAATTACCCAATGAGAATCTCATAAAAGTTGTACAAAATATCGGATGTTTAATCGGTTACACAGTGGAGGACACCATGGTCGACGTTGTCCACAGGGTCCCCACACGCAATGGGGAGAACAAACCCAAGAATATTATAGTTCGTCTTACGTCTAAACGAATCAGGGACAACATAATTGCCGCGGCCAAGACCAAGGTACGAAAACACCCTAAGAAAGTTCTTCTACTGCCGGGCGCCTCTGAACCCATATATCTTAATGAACATCTAACACTCCAGAACAAGTCTCTTTTTAAAGACACTCGTGAAGCCGCTAAACAAAAGGGCTATACATTCAAATGGGTCCGTGGTGGAAACATCTATGTGCGAAAAAACGATCAATCTAAAATCATACATATAACCAACTCCGACTCCCTTAAAAACTTGGCTTAAGGTACTTCCCCAACCCTAAATAATTGAACATACTGTGTCTTAATACGATTCTCTCTTTTCATGGCGCAAACAAGATTAAGTGTTGTTTTTTAAAATACAAGAGGTTTACGGACTAAATTAATAGATTTTAGAACCAGTGTTCACAGTGGCGACTTTGACATCATTTTTGTGGCGAAGTCGTGGCTCAATGCTGGTATATTCGATAAGGAAGTGGTGGGTCTCAACTACGACCTTTTTCGAAGGGACCGAGAAACATCAGCGTCCCTAAAAACTGATGGAGGAGGCGTCTTCATCGCGATTCGCAATGGACTGGAGGCTACAAGGATAACAGAGTTCGAAAGTGATGCGGAGGACGTGTGTGTGCGACTACGAGTTAAACATTCTACCTATATTTATTTGTGTTGCGTGTATCTGCCACCTGATGATGATACTGCTTTCTTGAGTTTTTTGTCCAAGTTGAACTGGATCAGCCAGCAGGTAGGAGACAATAAAATTATAATTTGCGGCGATTTCAATTGCCCGTCCCTTAAGTGGGCTTATCATGAGGAAAATAATTTATTTACAAATATTAGCTCTGATCGGAGATCTACCTCGTTGATCGACACCTTGTCTTTCTGCGGGCTGGCCCAGTTTAATTATAAAGGAAACAGCAGCGGTAACATATTGGATTTAGTATTGTGTAATGATGTTTCCTTGGTTGGTTGCCTGACACACTGTCCCTCTTCGTTAATCACAGAGGACCTATATCATCCAAGCATAGAGTTCGAAGTATCACACCTTTCGTTGAGAACGGGTAACTCTGCCAGCTGTCAGTTTCGTAATTTCCGCCGAGTTGATTACAATACAATTAATAACATCCTGTTAAAAGTCTCCTGGAAAAACGCATTCCAAGATAATGCATTAGAAAATAACATATCTTACTTATATAATAAATTAAACTCCGCGATAAATGATAACGTACCATACGGATATCGTAATGCTAAATGTCCGGTATATTTCTCTAGTACAACGATTAAAGTGATAAAAGAAAAAAATAAGTTTCATAAAAAATGGAAGGTGTATAACAATTTACAAGATTACATTACATTACATACATTTAAACTCTTAAGGATTCGTTCCAAGCGCCTAATTAAACAAGACCACTTTTATATAAATCATATTGAGGCGGAAATAATTGACAACAATAAAAAGTTCTGGCATTTTGTATCTGCAAAGCATCACAAAAATTTACCCCCCAGCATGTCGCTTGGCAACGATTTTAGCAAAGACATTAAATTTGTCTTTTTGTTCAATATTTTAAAAGTGCTTTTTAGCCAAAATCAAAAACCCTCACTAAAACTGACGCTGATGGGAACGCCTGTGCCCAACTCTCTAATCTTTATTTCAATCCTCTACAAATACAGTAAATTCTAAAAAGCCTAGATACAAGAAATGGCGCTGGCACAGACAACATTTCAGCATTATTTGTTGCCAAATGCGCTGACAGTCTGGCACTCCCTTTGTCCCTGTTATTTAACAAATAATTACGTACAGGATCGTTCCCCAATTCATGGAAAAAATCTTTGATTGTACCAATTTTCAAGTCCGGCAATAGAAGCGATATCAACAACTACCGGCCTATAACCAAGCTCTGTATATTTGCTAAAGTTCTTGAGAGAGCTATATATCAACACTTACTGTTTTTAATCAAAAATAAAATCAGTATCCATCAACATGGATTCTACCCCAAAAGGTCAATAGAGTCAAATCTTATATGCTACTCGGAGTTTATCATAGGGAGTATGGATAACCGAATCCAGGTTTACTCCTGAAAAAGTTATCTCAGGTCGGGGTGGGTGGCATTGTTCTGGATTGGTTCAAGTCATACTTAACTGATAGAGAGCAGCTCATCTCATCAGGGCCAATTGTATAGGTTTCGTTTAATCTACAGTTTAAACCTAAGTTTAATCATAAGTTTAAGCTAAAGTTTAAACCAAAACTTGCAACTTGTTCCTTGTATACTTTTTGGTTACATTATAGATGTTTGACAATGACAGTTGACAGTGTCACGTATTTTTGTTAATTTTAAAACCTTTGATTTGTCTAGTGTTTTAATAAATGTTTTAAACGTTTTTCTCGGTTAATTTCTTCTACGTAATGGATGTTGCTTCTTATAAGGTCCCTAGAACAACCAATTTTTCAGGCCGAGAAATAGAACTATTGATAAGGCTTATTAAGCATTATCGGCAAGTAATCGAATCAAAAAGAAGTGATGTAACTACCTGGAGAGAAAAAGAAGAGGTCTGAAAGAAACTTTCGGAGGATTTCAATAAGACCCTATATGCAATGAAAAAGGAAAATGGGAGAATTAAAAAAAAAATACCAAAAAAAAATTTGCCTCTGAAAAAGAAGAAATGTATAAAACTGGAGGAGGAATAGGGGACTTTCCCAAAATAAACCCTCAGGACAATGACATAAAAGAAATTATTGGAGTTGCGGTTACAGGTATTGAAAAAAGTTATGACAACGATAATTATTGGACTGATTCGGAGATGAGAACAAACTTTGAAACCAACGATGAAATAATCGAAATTGTGTATGAGGATGGTAAGTTTATTATTTACTTTATACCTTATAATAATTATGTATACATCACCAACGTTTTGCATTAATGTCATTTCTTCCTGTGACGTAAACTTAATTATTTTTTTTTGTAGGAAGGAAACAGTGTGATACAAATGAAGTTGAAGCACAGAAATTACACTCTACATCATTGGTTACAAAGTCTGTAGCAATACGTAAGTATTGATAAGAATATGACAGAAAAAAATTGAAGCTATTCATATACATACTTATTACAAAAGAGATTTATAGCTATAACCTACTGAACCCTTAAATTTCTGTTCTAGTTGAAAATCACGATGAAAATTTAGAACCTTTAAATCAAAATTGGGCCAATTGGACACCACAAAAATTAAAAACTCAAACATCCACACCCCTAAAGAGTAAGTTTAGTAAATTATATATAGGATATTATAAGACTTATCATAATTTTTTTATCTTAAATTTAAATTAGACGGATGCTTAATAATAATTTGTTTTTTTTTTATTTATTACTTTAGATAATTGTTTGGGATATAGGGTCACATAAAGACATTTCAGTCCTTGTACAATTATATATTTTCTTTTGGGTTTGCCAAACCAAAACAAAACAGAAAAACAAAACTGACTGAATATTGCAGACAAAGAATAAAGTTAGTTTCAGAAGCTAAATGGGATCTTATCAAGCTGCAAATGGAATGCTTAAAAGATGACAGAAAAAGAACTGATATTGAACAACTAGAAGTAGAAAAATAAAAATTGGAAGTGGAAATATTAAAAAAAAAAACTAAAAAATACTTAAACTTAAAGAAGTGCATACCTAAAGCAAGTTGTTTTTTTTAATTTTTGTAATGTTTATACTTAATTTTAATAGTATATGTAATAAAGCTATCCTTGAGAGACTTTTATGCTATTTAATTCTGTTCTGCCATAATATTTTTTTTTTCAAAGGAACATCTTTTATCTGTGCACTTTATACCAAAGGTAGCTATTATGTATCTAAAGTAAAAATATTTGCTTCATACAAAAAACTTTCTTGACCATAGCTTAAAATAAAAGTTTTTTTGGGGAGCAAAATTTATTTCACATTGTTCTTCACGAAATTGGCTACATAGCGTATTATTTATTTAAATTAAATTTGCAAAATAATTATTTATTAAATTTTGCCGAATTAGATTTCTATTTCCCTGGGGTAGATTTTGAACATGATCTTCTATACAGGGTGTAACATAAGGGTTGGGAATAAATTAAACGGTGGATTCCTTAGTCAAAAATAATAGAAATTTTTCATATAAGGATATCCTCTACGGGATTTCGTTTCCAAGTTACAGGGTGTTGAATTTTTCTTAAAAATTTAGTTTAGGTTTAATATCTTTTGAACGCTGGCAGATAACAAAACGAAATTTTAGCAGTAACTTCACTTGATAATGCCCTAGGAGAAGTAAAAAAATTGTCTTCCTGGGATACTCAGTGGCGTGCATACGGATATTGCCGTAGGGTCTTTTAATGAAAAATGTGGTACGCCACTGGTAGAATTATTTTTTTGTTAAAATTTATGAATTTTCCCTTTATTCTAAACAAAATTCCCCTCTTACGTTTTCTTTGTATCTCTTGCCATTTTCCCGTAATTAAGCATTTTGCAAATATCAGTTTTTCCACAGGTTACATAGGAAATTGAGAGTAATAGGAACAAAATCGAGCATGCCTTGGAGCACGATATTTTCTGATAATGTCATTGTCAGTTAGGTTATTTAATTTTGCTTAGGCTTTTTAATTTTAGTAATAAACCTATTAAAAATGGATTACTCAGTTGAAGAATTAGCAGATATGCATTTTATTTATGGCCGTGCCAACGGGAATACTGTGTTAGCTGTACGTCTGTATGTTGAACGTTTTCCAAATCGACGCATTCCGACTAGGAAGACTTTTTCAAGGATTCACGCTCGCTTACGTGAAACCGGATCATTAAAGCCTTGCACCTCCAGTGGAAGACCACAATACGTAAGAACAGTACAGCGTGAGGAACGAATCGTTCAGATTGTCGAGGCGAATCCTGAATCTAGTACTAGAAGGATTGGAAGAATGGAAAGAGTAAGCCATATGACAGTCCAACGAATCCTACATGATAATTTATTGTACCCATACCATTTACAACGAGTGCAGGCTCTTTCTGTCGAGGATTATGCACCACGTCTTAGATTTTGTACATGGTTCTTAAATAAATGCAATTTAAACCATTCATTTCACTCATCCATTTTATTTACCGACGAAGCTGGATTTACAAGGGATGGCATAATTAATTTTCATAATAACCATCTATGGGCTGATGAAAACCCTCATGAAATCATACAATCCCGGCACCAGCAACGATTTTTTATTATTGTTTGGGCAGGAATAATTGGCGATTATTTGATTGGTCCTGTAGTACTACCAAATAGATTAGACGGATTATCATATCTGGATTTCCTTCAAAATGGATTACCACCTTTATTAGAAGAAGTTCCAATTGAAACGCGACAGCAAATGTGGTTTATGCATGATGGCGCTCCAGCTCACTTTAGGCGAGAAGTTAGAGAATACCTCAACGAAACGTACCACAATAAATAGATAGGTCGTGGAGGGCCAAGAGCGTGGCCTCCTCGTTCACCCGACCCTTATCCATTGGATTATTATTTATGGGGGCACTTAAAAAACATGGTTTATTCCGTTCCCATTCCTAACGTACAGATTCTTCGTCAAAGAGTTGAAATGGGTTGTCAGCAAATTCGAGAGATGCCTGGAATTTTTGGACGAGTAAGACAATCCATGAGAAAACGCATTGAAAAATGTATTGGAGTTGAGGGGCAACATTTTCAGCACCTTTTGTAATTTTGTTTGTTGTGTTGGTTTACATACTTTATTAAAATAATTGTTTTCAATTTCTAAGTTTTTAGTATTTTAATTTTTGTAAATTACATATTAGTATGGTGTTTCAAAAATCTAAAAGTTTCAATGTCGTTTCTGCCATTTTGTATACACTGGATCACAACGTAGGTATTCGATTTTATTACTGTTAGGTACTGAAATTGCTGAAAACTGATATTTGCAAAATGTTTAATTACGGGAAAATGGCAAGAGATACAAAGAAAACGCAAGAGGGGAATTTTGTTTAGAATAAAAGGAAAATTCATAAATTTTAACAAAAAAATAATTCTACCAGTGGCGTACCACATTTTTCATTAAAAAACCCTACGGCAATAATTGTATGCACGCCACTGAGTATCCCAGGAAGACAATTTTTTTACTTCTCCTAGGGCATTATCAAGTGAAGTTACTGCTAAAATTTCGTTTCGATATCTGCCAGCGTTCAAAAGATATTAAACAAAAACTAAATTTTTAAGAAAAATTCAACACCCTGTAACTTGGAAACGAAATCCCGCCGTAGAGCATATCCTTATATGAAAAATTTCTATTATTTTTGACTAAGGAATCCACCGTTTAATTTATTCCCAACCTTTATGTTACACCCTGTATTATCCTCATTTTCACAATTGTCATCAAGTGGTTCTGGATCATCCCTACCTAGTGCTATGTTATGAAGCATGGCAGTAGCTACGATAATTGCCAAAGTTGTATCTAACAGAACTCTCATCTCTAATCTTAAAATCTGTAATCGTCGTGTCCAAATGTCATATTGTCTCTCGACAACATTACGCGTTCTTATTTGTGATTCGTTATACAAATTTTCAGCCTGTGTACCTGGATTTGCAAGTGGTATCATCACATGCTCATCTAGAGTATACCCTGAATCACCTAAGATGTAACTATTGCCAAACATGCCTTGATTTATTTCGGCTTTTAATCTACTATTATTGTATATTAATCGATCATTTGTAGAGCCTGGCCATCGAGCCACTATATTCCTTATTCGCAATCTTGAATCTGATAAGGTTTTAACATTTATTGAAAAGAAACCTTTCCTGTTACGATAATTTTCAGCATCTGGACCACCTAATAGTCCAATATACTTCATTCATATTCATATTCATTCATTCATATTCATATTCATTCATTCATATTCATATTCATTCATTCATATTCATATTCATTCATTCATTCATATTCATTCATATTCTAAAAGAAAAATAAATGGGTTTCATACATTTGATAAAATAGATTTATGTAATAAAAAAAAATATAAGTATTTTTAAGTAGGTAGTAATTGACCATACTTATTACTATTGGTAGATGTTGAAATTTTACCTGGATATTGTATTCGAATGTGTGTGCAGTCAATTGCACCTATAACTTTTGGAAAGTTTGCAACTACCTGAAACTCATTTTTAGTTTCTTCTAATTCTGCATTGGTAAGAGGCATCTTTATATATATGGGTAGTAAATGTGCTATCCCTTTTGATACATCAGAAATAACGCGTGATGCTGTTCCAGGATCTATGCCTCCAATTAATTATTGCTGAATGCCGTCCGTAAATGATGGTATTAGGAAAATTTATTTGGTATTTCAGGAAAACAGCTGTTTAGATTTTTTAATCAAATGAAAGCTGATTAAAAGTTGGTTCATTTAAAATAATAATATAGAGAGTGTTTCATTTCAAAAAAATGGGAAAACTTATAACTGTGTTTTCTTCAATATCCTGTATAAAAGCAGAAGATTTGGTTACCTTTGGGCTATAATTATTTAAAATCATAAAACATAGTGAATTCCATTTAAAAAATATAAGTATATACCATAAAGACTTTTTGGGGCACCCATGATTATGTAAAATATCTTTAAAGCATTCAGTCTAGATCCAAATAACATACAGTCATATATACGTTGTCTCTTGATCGTTGATCCATGACGTAGAGGCAAAGAGGTGGATCTTTGCCGGTACGTCATGGATCAACGATCAAGGGACAACGTGATTTACAACTTAGAAGTGATTAAATACATAATATAGCATTTCCAGGGTTGCGCAATACGTCTTGATTTCAAAGTACCGTGCTAGACAGAGACAAAAGATATTTGGAGAGTTCTCTATTGCTTTCAAAGTCATCGTTTTAATCTGTCAAAGTTAATTTGTTTTTAAACGTTTTTGTGTCACATTCATATAGAATACCTTGCGAGTGCAGACAATCCTATGTTGATGAAACCCTACGACCCCTTGAAAGAAGGATCAGAGAACATCGAAACTACACACTGAAGACAGAACAAACAGATCCGGTGCAGCAGATCACGCTTGGACTCACGGCAACCAAAGAGGCGAAAGAGGAATTCATAGAAGCGGCAGTCATATTCCAGAATTCTGGCTGCTTCAGTAAACCCTCTATAGACATAGAAAACATTTGGAAATCCTTATTAAGTAAATGTAAGCTTAGATTAAGACCGTGACTGAACCCATCTCGGTCCTCCAAGGTAGTATAGATATTCTTGTAGCTTTGTAGCTTGTTGGATATTCACCTGAGGACGACTGGAGATGTTTACGAGTTGAAACGTTGTGGGAAACATAAATAATGAAAATGGAAGTCTAAAACACGTTTATCCTTCATGATACATCGTTGCCTCAAACCTTTAAACATGGATTAATCCCGGTAGAGAAGGAGGGAGACAAGTGAGCCGGTGTCTCGGTAGTCTGTAAGGTTTGTGTTAGTTGGAATATTAGAATGGATTATGTGTGATCATGTAATCAGGGGATTTCGTATGGTGCAGTCGTAATGCATGATTCCTTATTCTTTAATTAACAGATTAGGAACGTAAATAATTTACATTTCCTACAGTTTATTTCTTTCCTTATCCCGGCTCATCAGTAAGGCTAGAGTCCGATAAGAAAGAAAATACCACAAAGTGCTTTAATGGCCTAGACACGATGGCCACAAGGTGCGAATGTGGCGTTTGGCACATTGGATGCATATGCGTACGATTTTCTAGTATTACGACGTCGTGCGACTGATAGTCGTACGATTATGTGGTTACACTATCTGCGATTTGTTGCGTGTGTTGTTGAAAACACTTTTTTAAAATACAATATAATTACTATTAACGATATTTACTTAAGAAGGGGCAACAAAGAAAAATATGTAACTCTCTTTAATGAATTAAGGAAGAAACCTCAAAAGTTGTTGCAATACTTTAGAATGTCGCCTTTAACATTTGAATATACCGGGTGACCATAAGATCACTTTCCGGCTGCCTTCTTTAGATTTTAATCGAACAAGATAAAACGTCTCAGGTTTAGCCAGAAGTAACCTCAACTTTGGATTTTTAAGAGGGATACCCTGTATATTTTTAGATTTTCTAGAATCTATAGATCATTATACGTACAGCTCTACTATGTTTATTGATTTTTGTGTCAATTTAACAGTTTTAAAATTAATTTTATTTTTCATCCAGTGCGCCATGACCCATCTGAAATCATTCTAATATACGTTGTATATGTAATAACACATGTACAAAAATATAATTTTATCATCTTTTATTTGTCTTACTAGAGCGTTTAAAGTTGACTAAATCATATTTTTGATAATAACTTATTAAAATTAAATACAACTTTACCACTTTTATAGTATAATTAGATGCAGTTTTTAAATACGAATCCATTGGTGCATCACATCACATTTTTTTCGGATTTTCTAAAGAAAACTCAATTTTCTTTCAAAAGCCCTTTTTATTGTTGTACCAAATATGCAACTGCATTACAATCAAATGACATCTAGTTAGCTATGACAACAATTAAATATCTCTTCGAATAGTAATGGGATAAAGCCTCGAAAAATTCCATGTGTGACATGAATAACAGTTGAATTTGGGATAAAAATTGAAATTTTTTAAATTTATAAACAATTATTTTTTCCTTTTGATTTGTGTTAATTATTTTGGGTAAAACTAAATTAAAAGTATGTTTACCAAAAGCAAACAAGTAGATATTTCAATTATTTATGGACAATGCGACGGAAGCTAAAAGAATGTAGGTACCAAGAAGGGTATCCTGATCGAATTAACCAGTTAACCACCCAAGTAGGCAATATATCATTTATTTAATTAGAAAAATGCGGCGTGAGACCGCTGTTACTCATGAATTTATAATAAGCAAGGATATTGAAATAAATCTTTTGCATCAGGTTTTGGTTGGTTGGTTTTTAAATAACAACAATAATAACAATGATTTAGCTTATTCAATAATGCACTCGGAGGAATCCAGGTTTACCAATAATGATATGTTCAACAGACAAAATACAAGATATTGGTCGTTGGAAAACCAACATTTGATGGTTCAGGAAAATTTCCAAGAGCAATTTGGAATCAATGTTTGGGCTGCAATATTTGGCAATAGAATAATTGGACCACTATTTTTTCAAGAACGTTTAACCGGTGAGAGATAATTCGGGATTCTTAGAAAACGAAATTGAAGAGTATTTGGACGACCTACCCCTGGCGGTAACACAGCAAATGTATTTTCAGCAAGATGGGGCTCCACCCCATAATGGTCATATAGTAAGAAATTGTTTAAAGGAAAGATTTGGGGATAGGGTCGTTGCCACCCATGGGCCAGTACAATGGCCACCCCGTTGGTCAGACCCAACCCCACTTCATTTCTTTTTATGGGGTCATATTAAAAACCAAGTCTACATTACGCCCCCAGCTACACTGGAAATTTAAAAAAGCAGGATACGGGAAGCTTTTGCAAATATCAACCCAGAAATTCTCAGAAACGTAGTAGAAGAGAACGTTTACAGGGTAAGACTATGCAGATAATAATATGTCCAATGTGGATATTTTGAAAACCTTATTGGTCACTAACACGGTCACTAAGTTAGGATTTAGAACTGTTAATTGGTATGTTATTTACTTGTAACTTTAAAATAAATATCTAGGTAGTATTAAATATTATCGCCTATTTAAATTTATTGCCGATCAAATCTAAACAGTTATTATTATTGTGTAGGTATTTTTGTACATATGTAACGGTCATGGCACTCTGGATGAAAAAATAAAATTCATTTTAAAAATGTTAAATTGACGCAAAAATTAATAAAAATAGTGGAGTTGTACGTATAATGATCTCTAGATTCCAAAAATCTAAAAATATACAGGGTATCATATTTGAAAATCCAAAGTTAAGGTTACTTCTGGCTAAACTGAAAGTCGTTAAAATTTAACAAGTACCTACCTTAAAAAGTATCTTTTTATTAGCATATGACACATGCCAAGTTTTATCTTGTTCGACTAAAATCTAAAGAAATGGCAGCCGGAAAGTGATCTCATGGTCACCCGGTATACTAAATTTTTATTTTTTCAAGTTCATTTTTTTTTTATTTTTAAAGGATATCGTTTAAATTAATCAAAAGCCACTATTTAATACACTAAAAAATTATTGGCCATGACCAAAATTCGTACGATGTCGCATGGAAAAACAAACAAGTTTATTTCCTACCGATGGTCGGGTGATATCGCACGACCAATTCTGACCATAACGCATGGACTATAATCAGGCATGCATGCGCATCCAATATAACCACACACTAAGTGTATGGTTACTAGGGTTGGGCGATTATGAATTTTCACAATTAATTGTCGATTGATAAAAATAATCGATTATTTCGATTAAGTCTCTCTATATCATTATGATTTAATTTTTTGTTAAATTTTTTATATTTGCCTCACATGGTTAGCCTGGTTCTTTTATTACTTTGTTTTCTTTCAAAAATTCCAGCAAACAGTAAACATAATACGGGACAAAAATTTTATTTTAACGTTATGTTACTGTTTTGTCTTCAAGAAAAAAAGGCATAATATTATATTATGTTTATAATGTAGGTATATTAGATATATAGTTTATTCCAACAGGAGAATTCGCTTCACTAGGATTATGAAAATTCATAATCGATTAATCAAAAAACAATCGATTAATTGAAAAATAATCGATTAATCGAAAAACAATCGATTAATTGAAAAATAATCGATTAATCGAAAAATAATCGATTTCTAAAATTTTCATAATCGTTTAATCGATTATTCGATTAATTAATAATCGATTAATCGATTACTCAATTAATAACGGTTAATCGATTGTTTTGCCCACCCCTAATGGTTACATTGGATGAGTATGCGTGCGATATTCTAGTCTTACGACGTCGAGCGACTGATAGCCTTACGATTACGTGGTTATACAATCTGCGATTAGTTGCGTGTGTTGTTTAGTTTGGCAAATAAATATAAAAAAAGCTCTACTTGCGTGCAAAAATACGTTTGATTTGGCAAGGGACTAGCGATGGTACTTATTTTTCCTATTTTTAATAAAAAAGGACCGGGCCCCCAAAGAAAACCGCTTGCGGTGCTATTTCTCACAGGAAATCCTGCCTAGCCCCCCCCCCCCCTCATTCCTAAGGTCTGGATCATATACGACGAAGAGGACAGGTATTTTCTTCTTCTATCTTTTGTTTAAATACTGTATTACTAAAAAGAAAGAGCATTGAGTTACGATATTTACTTAAAAAGGGACAACGAAGGAGAATTATGTAATCCACTTTAATGAGTTAAGGAAGAACCTCAAAAGGTTGTACCGGGTGTTCCCACTAAGAATGGCTGTCGACCGTATATCAGAAAGTGTTAGTCGTATGGCTTGCGGAAAAAAAATATATTAAGTAAAGTGGTCATGAGAAATTGTTGGAAATTATTTTCAAGTTTCTCAGACTGACGCTAGAGAGCGCAACAGTAACGGTAAATATGAATCACTAAGTTTCCTCAAAAGTCGCCTAGTTAATGTATCCCGAAAATAACCTTTTTGTGTATTTCGAAGATTTATTAATAAAATTCACCCATAGAACGTGTTCGTCACTTTTCAAATAAAGTGGTGGGGGAAGGTTGAACATTATTTGTAATAAATACTAATAACTCCGGTCTGGCTTAACATAATTTAGTAAACTTAGTTTTGGTAAAAAGGGCTTTTCTCACTCTATATATCATCTTATGAACTACGACAATATGTGTTTTACACTAGGCGCTGGGGGGTGCTGTTTTACAACTTCACAAACATTGCGCGTTTTTTCCATAATTGTAAATATAAAAGTATATTTAATTTTACCTGATTACAAGGATGACTAAACGTTTAAGAAGTCAGCGGAAACCGCAAGTTAATATCTATTTTCAATCCCGAGATATCAACCAACAACAATAATCATAATTACGGAACATTATGATTTTATATTCAAGTTGCCATTGTAAAGGTTTTTTTAAGAGTCAAATAGGCCTTGGAAAAACAAAATATGAATTGAAACTGTGCACGCGTGTCACCTTTCATTATTACGTCAAAATTTTTGTCGTGCCAACAGTGTTGTGTCGTATTTGATTTTCAAAATGCCTCTGTTACTTGAAGAAGCGGTTGACATCATTGCGGTGTATTTTGAATGTTTGGGAAATGCAACAATTGCTGAACGGGTTTACGCAGTACGATACCCTCAAAGGCGCCGATACGACAGTAGAATGTTTAATCGTTTAGAGCCGTTTTCGTACTACTGGAAGTATTCGTCGCCCTGTATATCGCAGACGCCGCCGAGGTCGAACCGAGGAAAACATTGTAAATGTTTTGGCATATGTGGAATTTAATCCACAAATTAGTATTAGATTAATTGTTAGAGACTTGGGCGTTACTCGCTCTACTGTGCATAGGATTTTATTAGAAGAAAGGTAAGTTATTATATCTATATGTTATAACTCTTAAATAGTTTAGAATAATGCCAATATTTCTCTTAATAGTTTTCAAGTCAATGTAATAAGTATTTTGTTTTTCTTTAGGCTACATCCCTACCATGCACAATGCTCCACCAGGCTTTGACCCCGCAAGATTATGATAGAAGATTGGATCATTGCTATTGGTTGCTCAATATGATATTGGAAGATAGAAATCTCCTCTCCAGAATTTTGTGGACTGATGAAGCTACTTTCCATAATAATAGAAGAGTAAACCGACATAATATGCATTATTGGTCGCGGGATAATCCCTATTGGATGCGGGAGGTGCAGCATCAAGGAAGATGGAGTGTCAATGTCTGGTGCGGCATTTTGGGTGGCAAAATAATTGGACCGTTTGTATTTAATGTGTCGCTTACTGGGCAAAGATATTAACATTTTTTAAATTACGAACTCCCAATTCTTCTCGAAGATGTGCCCTTGGATATTCGCAGAACTATGGTTTTCCATCACGATGGATGTCCTGCACATTTTGCGGCAAACGTTCGTCAATTTTTTGACGACACATTTCCTGCAAGGTGGATAGGAAGAGGGAGTA
Organism: Polydrusus tereticollis; assembly: GCA_963920685.1. Lineage (NCBI taxonomy): Eukaryota > Metazoa > Arthropoda > Insecta > Coleoptera > Curculionidae > Polydrusus > Polydrusus tereticollis. The sequence continues at coordinate 33,611,248 of OY987328.1, read as the reverse complement.
TATTTCCGTGGCCTGCCAGATAATATTATAGGATATATTGTGATACCGTTAATGAATGTGGTAATTTCTATTTTAGATCACCTGACTTAACATGCCTAGATTTTTATCTATTGGGGAGATTGAAGGATCTTGTTTTCATTACCAGACCCACCACAAGGGAAAACATGATAGAAAGGATAATGGACAGCAGCCGCCGTATCCCTATGGCAGAGGTGGCAACTGCAGTATTATCAACCAGGGAGAGATTGGAGTCGTGTATACAGAACGATGGGCGACAGTTTGAACATTTAGGGCGCCACTGAGAATTATTGTCGTAACGATATATTTGCTTGAAACATACGTACCTTCATATTTTGTTTTTCCAAGGCCTATTTGACTCTTAAAAAAACCTTTACAATGGCAATTTGAAAATAAAATAATATTGTTCCATAATTATGATTATTGTTGTTGATATCTCCGGATTGAAAATATATATTAACTTGCGGTTTTCGCTGACTTCTTAGACTTTTAATCATCCTTGTAATCAGGTAAAATTGAATATACTATTATATTATTTACAATTATGGAAAAAACGCGCAATGTTTGTGTAGTTGTAAGACAGCGCCCTCTAGCGCCTAGTGTAAAACAGATATTGCCGTAGTTCATAAGATGGTATATAGTGTGAGAAAAGCCCTTTTTAACAAAACTAAGTTTACTAAATTATGCTAAGCCAGACAGGAGTTATCAGCATTTATTACAAATAATGTTCAACCTTCCGTCACAACTTTATTTGAAAAGTGACGAACACGTTCTATAAGTGAATTTTCTTAACAAATCTTCGAAATATACAAAAATGTTATTTTCGGGATACTTTAACTAGGCGACTTTTAAGGAAACTTCGTGATTCATATTTACCGTTACTGTTGTGCCCTCTAGCGCCAGTCTGAGAAACTTGAAAATAATTTCCAGCAATTTTTCATGACCACTTTACCTAATATATTTTTTTTCCGCAAGCCATACGACTAACACTTTCTGAGATACGGCCGACAGCCATTCTTAGTGGGACACCCGGTACAATATCGTTTAAATTATTTAAAAGTCACTATCAGCTCCTGTTTTTTGTTTTTGTTTTTTTTTAGGGGGGGGGGGGTTCGATAGGTATTCAATTACCATCGTTAAGCGAGAAGTTCAGATTAGTGCTTGTGCTAGCCACTAACCAGTCAGAACTGGTTACGCTTCCAATTCGAGCGGCGTCGGCGAAATTGGATATATGGGGTAGTGGCGCGACAACCCGGACATACAGTATTGATGATTGATTGATTGATACTCGGGGTAGGAGGCATGCAGTACTCGGCTCACGGCGCGGCGGTGTTGTTAACATAGTATATTTCGTATAAATATTGATACCGGGGATACCCGCCTGACATGTGTAACCCGATTTTATTTTAACAACCCCCGACACTACTTATATACTTATTCAAGCCCGAATATACTCATATAACAAACGACAAATCAGTCAAAATCACCAATTTATGCAGCTAAATAATATGCATAATAAAACTGAACAATGAGTTTAGCCCAAAGTCGTTGATAGGAACGGATTGCATCGCTAAGGTTCCTGGCCGCTTGTGCAAGTGCAGCTAGATTAGTCTGAGAGCGAATGTGTGGACGTTTTGTAGCTGCGTGCACAGGGACACAAGCTTTAAAACAATTAAGCGGAAAGGAGAGATATTATTTGATGGAATAGGTATAGGTAGTAAACTAGTGTCTTTGGCATTTTAGCAGGAAGGGCGCATGGCCATTCGGCATTAAAGTAAAACCGCAATTGTAATTAACATTATCCCACTCGTCTAAATTATCTTACCTATGAGCTTTGCCTAATTCATTTCCAGCATGCATTATTGTTTCACAATATCGACAAACTCTTTTTCTTTCACCATCTTCGCTCATCTCTTCAGACTTGGACTCACTTTCCTCAGAAATACATTTACTATCCTCAGAAGATGAGGGCGTATGACGGGAAACCTTGTATTCCATATAATCGTAACACCGTTGAAAACATTTAGGTTTTTTGATTTCGCAGCTGCATACCTAGAAATACAAAAGCTTAAAAATAAATAATATTCATATAGACAATTCTTTTCTAAAATATGTATAGGGTGGTTTGGGTTGCTAATTATATCCTACAGGTAAACTGGTCTAAACCTAAAATTAATTCCTTATTCCTTGTTTGTCAGATCCAGGAATATTTAAAAATAAGATACTGTTATTTTTAATTTGAACCTTATCACTTTAAAATTCTAGCCCAATTTTTATTTTAAATAAAACTTTTAACACCTGGATATTTCTTCAAGAACACCAAATTTTTTGTTTTAAGCAAGTGCGTAGACACACGGTGAGGCGCTGGCATTTTATGCGAATGCTTTACAAAACTGCTTGTCAAAGTGATCGGAACGCCGGCGCTGTAGTGTTTGCTGTAAACTCTACGGTAATTTTGGAAAACCTAGCAAGTCAGTTTTATAAAGGTTTCAGGAGAGATATTTTTACAGTTTTGTTTGGCCTTTTTTCAGTTCCCTATAAACCTATAAACAAGATAAGGTCCAAGCCTATATTATGGACCTGACAGTTCTAATTAAATTAAAATTATTTCGCGTAATCGCTTCCAAAGTATAAATAACTAACGTACTGTTTTGTAAAAAATAAAAATATTATTACAAAATTTAAAAAAATAATAATTAGAAACCTTACTACCTAAATAAATGTCAAATTAAACATTTCGGGTTTAAAATGGCAAGTTTATTTACTAGTTAGGATTTATGAATCCTGAAAGTCACATCATCTCATCATCATCACATCGTCATCTAGAAAGTCACTTAACTAAACAAACAAAATAGAAATAAAAAAATCCACGTTTCAGAGGCTTGACATAGATCAACCGAATTGTCATTAGAAGGCAAAAATTGCCAAAACAGCTTTCTTCTTTCATCCTGGAATAAAAAGGTATAGGCGCTTTTAAATATTTGCTTTTTCGAGGTATTTAAACCAAGTCACCCCAAAAAAGATTTTTCTGAAAATCTTTAAAGAATAGGCATCGAGACCACTTTCGAAACTCTACCACTTTTATATTTTCTACAAGAGGGATATTAATGTTTTTTCTTTACTTTATTGAACCATCTGCAAAGGAAAAGTCAATTAATATACTGTACTCCAAGCTTGTCAGAACAAGACTAAATTATATTTATAGGCAAATAGGCCAATATAGGAAAACATAGCAAATATTCACACCAACATTTACGCAGTATGTATTATTTTAGAAGAAATATGAAAAACCTAGTAAGTTTACTTGATATGTTTTAAAAATGCTTACGTAGCAAGTTTGTGAACGTAACTAAAAATCCAAGTAAAAAAAAATACGATTTAGGTGCGTTTAAGAGAGACAGAAAGATGTTTGAGTAGGTAACATTTGGCGCTCTTTTTAAAAATTAAGTAAATTTTCAAAACCTAGTAAGTCGACTTACCAATGTTTTCCAAAATTACTGCAGAACTGCTGTCATCAAAGAAGGTTTTATCAATTTGAATTAATTTTTCAGATTTTTAAAGACTGTTTCTACTTTAAGCAGCAGCGGTTTATAACTTTGACCTAAAGAAACGTAATTATGTTATACAGGGCGATCAAGACAGTAATGTAAAAATTAAAAATTTCAACTATGTGACATTTCGTTAATAATTTATTTTAAGAGTAACTGATGAAAGTATTTTAAAGTCCTAATTATTATCTGGGGACAATTTACGCAGTTTTTTGATTATTACCCTAACCTGAACTACAAACAAGAAATAGAGAAACTCCTCTAAAAAACAGCTGATTTTGAAATAAATCACGAAATGTGAAAGCATAATATATATTGCCACAATTTTAATAAAACTACAATTTGTGGTCCATCCTTAGAAAGGTATTTGGTTAAGAGCTTTTGTGAGCTTCTACAGGGTAGTACAGAGTATCCCGACTTAAAATTGGATAATCTATTACAAGTCTAGAATTAAATCTGAAAGACTTTTACCTAAGAGCCTTTTCGTATTATTATATATTATTTATATTAACTAATAAGGGGGTTTCGAAGCCCGAGGATATACCTCGAGACGTTTTGGAGATTTCTGGATTTAGGATCATATAGCAGAAAATATTCCCATTTTCTAGAAAAGCAGTTGCTTTTCTATAAAAATAATGACTTTTAGTTGTCTTCGCCTTTTGTTACAGTTTCACACTTAAGTGTACGTAAGTACATCTAATTTACTTTTGTATAAATAATAAAAACAGTAAAAGAAGCGTGAACCTGATTGAAATTATAATAACTTCCGTGTAAATCTGCCTATATCGCACCTTGAAAACAAAAGTGTCACTATACCAAATACCTTCTTTTAGAATACAAGCATATTATTAGTTTTTGGACTACTTTGATTCACCAATATGACCTTTGTATAGATATTTATGGTTTAACTGTTGCCATCTTGGATCATTATATTAATTTCTATTTTATTTACAACATAGAAAATTCATCTGAAAGTAAAGGTGAAAAAAATAGATGGATTTTACTATTTTTTTTTTGGTTAGTGACGTTTCATATTTCCAATCTTGGAAAAGTTTTTATTTTAGTGACATTTTAAGGATCTATAATAGGAATCGTGTAGCATTAATTTAATTATTAAAAAATAAAACTAGTAAGGATTTTTTTTGTTTTATTATTGATATAAATATGAAAATGAAATAAGAAAATATTCATATAACACAGAAAAACTTAGCCAATATGCTTAAATTAGGGGTTTTTCTTAAAAGTGACAATAATCAAAAACACAGTAGCATCATAAGAATAACTTTACGATTGTTTTATGCAGTAAAAATATTTTCATAAAATGAAGAATAATACTTAGGAATGAGATTCGCATTAATAAGGCTTTTAATATCGTTTTGCTTACGTTCTGATATCCCCACTTTGCTAGTGTATAAACGTTTTAGTTCTTGCGTATTACAAATTCGTGAAAAATTTCTTTGCAAGGCAACTTCTTTATATTCATCAAAGTACGATGTTTTATAAAATATTTTAATTTCGTTAAACTCATTCTTTTCGATCCGTATGACTTTAATGTCTGACAACTTAACAGTTTCTCCAGTAACACTTTTTGTTAATTTTGCCCCTGCTAAATTTTTGATATCTATAAAATCTTGATAAGTCATTTCATTTACAACAAAGGGGTTGCCACGTTTTTTTGAATTTCTGATGCCCGTTATGTATTGAAAAGGAACGTAGATTGGACCAGATCTTAACATTTTTTTAATTTCTTTTTCAATTGTGGAATGTACTGCATCACCTTCATTCTGGGTGTGCCCCCTGATTAAAAATTTATGGGTGATTGATTTAAATTTTAGATTAGTTACTGCATAAATATACATGCTAATTATAAATTGATTTTTTTGCTGACCGCAGCAATTATCTGAGTAGAAGATAATGTCTACATCGGAATTAGCAGATGCGGACTTTTTTTTGTAAAAACCGTAATACGCAAGGACCAATTTCATTAGCCCCACGGTTTGCTTCTGATTCATCCCAAAAATAACATTCTGTATTGTCCACGCCTAACTCACTTATAGTAAAATTTAAACAATTAAGTTTTGATTTATAGTAAAAGGTGGAAGTTTCTCCATTTGGCACTGTCATTACTGCTTGCAAATCGTAACAAGCTACAATAAACTCGTCGCTGATTAATTAAGTCTTTTAGCTTTTCTTCTCTGCTTTTTTCCTTCTCTTTAATATGGCGTGTATAACTGTCTTCTAATTCTGCCTTTTGAGTTCCTTCTGCTAGTTTATATGCGGTGCATTGATCACACTGGTCCTTTTTAGGAATAAAAAAGCTAATGTTAAAATCGTTATTGAAAACCTTTCTGTAAGTATGTTTCTTCACAAAAGGCAAATTATTTTTAATACAATCTTCTTTATAATCTTAATATAAATCTGCGCCATTTTTGCCTCCGTCAATATATTCTCTAGTTGTTTGTTTTCTTAAGTAATGGCTTTCTATGCGAGGAATGCTATTAATATGCTCCTTGACGCCTTTTATTAAATCATCTGGTATTTTTTTATGCTTTTGGTGCTTGCCTCTTTGTTCTCCATCTAAAATTCCGTGGTTGCTCATTTTGTCAATAACTGTTCTTATTGGCCGGTCATTTATTCCCAAACTGTTTTTAAAAAATATCTTGCAGATTCTCACCTTCGCACCATTAATTTCAAAACGAAATGCATGCTTGGGTTTTCTGGTTGAATCGGCTTTTTTATACTGTATCTAGGAACTATTTCGGTCATGCTACGGGCAATAAACTCCCTTTGACGTTCAAGGGATCCCATTTTCCAGTATCCGCTAAATATCTCTTGACGAACATCTTCCGAAATTTTTTCGTTGCATTTTAGTCGACATCGACGACCACACGGGGGTCCAAGAATACGCGCGGGTACAGTTTTTTGTCTTTTAGATATTGACGTATATTGCTGCCCAGAGTTTCGCAATGATTTTGAGACAACAGCATCCCTGAGAGATTTGCGTTTTTTTCGATATTTAGGCTTTATTTCTGGAACCACATCTAGGTTGTTGTTAATCTGTTCTACGTCATTATCCAGAGATGAATCGGAGGAAGTAGATGCATTCGATCTAGCCGATCGAATTAATTCTGGGCGGCGTTTTTTCACAGGGGGCTGATATGTCCTATCGTCATCTGATACTGGAGAAAAATCACCATCATCATCATTATCATCTAGGGTTGGATTTATGCACTCACTTCGCAGTATATTTGTTTTATTTAAAAGTGGCAATGGTGGTGTAATGATCGGTTTGTCTACAGCGTTTATTTCACTTGTAGCTTCAAAATTTATTTTAACGTCATACATTTTTGGAATTTTACTGTCACCACCTACAATAAACTCACTGTTGTCGGCCTTTTCATCACCTTTTTTGGATTCACTAATCCCCAACGCTTTTTCTGAAACGTTTTCCGTGTCTAAATCACACTTTGATCCGGATGACGAAGAACAAGTAGAACAACTTGATGAAGATGATTTCGAAGACGTACTGGAGCTTGATGAATACTCTTTACCTAAAGGCCATTGATTCGTAGAGCTACTTGGTGTGGTAACTAATGCTACAGGCATTTTAGGACGATCGACTGTGTCACTTGATAATTTTGTCTGTAATAACTCCAATATTTTTTTCCCTCGACTCATGATGACCTGAAAAAATGAAAAAACGTTGAAAATTATATTGTCGCTATGTTAAGGACCCAATTTTCTACCCCCATTTACCTTTAGATTATTGCAAATCTTTTTAATTAGCAAATAAATTTATTTTGCTTAAATTGACCTTAAGTAAATTTATTTGCTAGAACAAATGCATAAATGTCACTAAACAAAACTTGTCAGCTATAAATCACCCTTAATCAAAAAAAAATGTTGCCTAGTTGTTTTAAAAATGACACTAAACGAATAATATCACTTAAACAATAACTTTTTTATTAAAAAATAAAAGCGTAGCTACAAAAAGTGTCATTAAACAAAATATGTCATCTTTGAATTATACTTACTTGTAATTTTTAAATCACTTTCAATACTAAAACAGACACTAAACAAAAGGTGTCACTTTTTGCTTCACAAACACATGCGTCTCGCACAACTGTTATCGCTCTAATGGTATGGTGTCATTGTAGCGATCACAGCAAGGTGAAATTTGTAAAGGGACAAAGTAAGCTCCTGCCATCTACCGAAAACATGGTGAACTATTAATTCCAAAGTCTTTGCATTTAGTGGCGTTTTTGCGGTAAACTCTAAATTATAAAAAAGGTAAAAAGTGAAGATTTTTGTATAGTGTCACTGTTGTTTTTAACGTGCGATATCTTAGGCAAATTGTCGTCAAAATTCGAAAATGTACGATTCACATGTTCTCTTGCGAAGTTTTGAAAATAATGTAAGAAGGTACGATCTACATTTATCTATTTAGGATCGCACGAATTAGACATATATAGTAGTGGTGTAAACTTCCGTTACTTTTAAATATCTGTTATGGCTAGTTACTTTTAAAATCAGTACCCGTTACTGTTACTTTTACTTTCGGGTAGATTTATTAGTTAGATACTTTTTAGTATCCTTTAAAATGAGAATAGAATGAGTTATAGTAATATTGGTATTCTTATCTAATCTACTTTAGGGGTATATTCGCTCGATATGTAATTCTGATAAGTATTAGATAGTAATAATGCTAATACATTTTTTCTCTCTCTTCATTTGTTACTTAGCACGATAAGAGGGTAAAAGTAACACATAACACAACAAACAAAATTAATAACTACCTAAGTATAATATGTGTCTATAGTATTATGTTTATAATTAATTACTACCAACCAAAACAAATTTGTACCGACGCCGACGACCGACACTGCGAGCCGATGCCGACTGCCGACCATCTTAATATCGCGAACGCGATACGCCGCAGTATTTCTAAAGCATGAATATAAATATTTACAAAAGTAACGAGTATTTTAAATATTAGGGAATGGTTACTTTGGGTATTGGGCAAATACCCGTTACTTAGTAACGGGTAGATATTTATGTTTCATCACTAATATATAGATCGATAAAAATATAGGATGTCAAAATAGTCTAAAAGATGGTATATATTTCAAAATCAACTGATTATATTTTAAGAAAATTTGCAAAACGACATAGTTAAAAACGGCGCGCCTTGAAAGGCAAATAATATTTTATGCAACTTTACAGGACGAGTCTGAAAACAAGTCAACTCGTTTATTTTATTTTTTGTTGGTTTTACTTGTGACTTTGACAAACGTTTGAACATTTAGTTTCAGGTTTGCAGCGTACTGATACTGAAACTAAAGAATTATTTTAAATAAGGGGATAGGAAGAAACAGTGGAACTGAGTGGCCTGCCAGGGTAAGTCAAAAACCAACACCCAAAATATACACATTGTATACCGTTTACAGACTAAACCGGAATAATCGCTAGTTGTGTTTTGCTCGAGATTTTGATATGCAGTTTGAAAATATTTAATTCTTTAATAACTTTTGTTTTTGTATATAAACATAAAAATATATTCTGTTGTAATTAGATGCCCCAACAATATGTTGTGTTTGCGGTGGACCAGCAAAATATTAATATTGCAATTAAACCGTATAATCATTATTATTTTTTGTTTGAGGGATAAATTAAAATCTTTTTCATTTCTTATTAATTTCTTGCCAACCGTAATCGCCCGGTAATCGTCTGACGATTCTTATTCTTAAATTATTTATTATTATTTTGGACACCTGGTATAACTTTAATCCCCACCCCCGACTCAAAGAAATGAAATGATTAAAAGTAAATATTTTTATAGAAAAGCGATGGTTTTTTAAGAAAATGCTTGTGCTGTAGGACCCTAAATCGAAGAATCTCCAAAACATCTCGAGGTATATCCCCAGGCTTTAAAACCACGATATTAGTTAACTTAAATAATATATAATAAGCAAATGCTCTTGGGTAATAGTCTTTCAGATTTACTTTTTAGACTTAAGGTAATCTACTCATAGTTTGGGACACCTTGTAAAAGCTTAAGCAGGCCCTTAACCAAATAACCTTACGAGGATGGACCACAGATTGTAATATTGTTAAAATTGTGGCAATATGTATGTCTGGATAATTACATTTTACGGTTTATATGAAAAACAGATAATTTTAAGAAAAAATGTATAATTCTTGTTGTAGAGCATTAATAAAAAAAAACTGCGTAAATTGTCCAGAGATATTAATTAAGACTAAATATACCTTTATCAGTTACTCTTAAGAAAATGTCACTTAGTTGAAATTTATTTTGTATTTGTAATTACTTTCTTTAGGTTAAAGATATAAACCGGTACTGCTTAAAACATTAAAAATCTCAAAACTTTATTCAAATTGATGAAACCGTCTTTGAACGACATACCTAAGTTTAAAAATAGGCAAGAAAACGACGTTACGGTCTTATTGACGAGCAGTTTATTCTACCAAGTTGATTTGCTCCTCCCTAGTCAAAACTCTGGCTACGCTCTTGCTACTATAAAATTATATTTATTTTACAAGAAAAATAAAGGTTAATTTTATTGGTCGTGCCAAAATTAACCAATGCATTTTATCAATATCGAAAATAAAGAAAATCTGCAAAAGACGAAAATTTAAATTAGATTAATTATATGTGATCTGCACCATGTTGTAGTATCCATACAGGGTGGATCATTCTTATGCGTGGACGGAGATATCTCGAATTGTAGAAGACATACAGAGAAAGTTCTAATAAAATAACAAAGTTTTGCTTAATATTAGGAGGTATATGTGAAGACTATTTTAATTTAAACGGGGTAATTCACAACAGTACTGCAAATGAAACGTATATATTTTTATTGGTACCCTGTATTTTGTATGCATTTTTAAATTAATTACTTACTTAAAAGTTGGTGAAATTTGAGACATAGTTTGTTTCTTGGTTTGCTTCTTGTTCTCGAGCATTGCTTATTTAGCCACAAGGGATAAGACATAGTTTTATTGGTTTATATTAAATAGTTTTTGAGAAATTCACAGTTGAAACCGGATATTGACATCATTTTGGCACAGAGAAAAGCAAATTGAAATTATTACTTCTAAATACCCGAATAAAGATACACACTTTTTATCGACTTCGAGCTTATCTTATAATACATTTTCTAAAATTTAAATTTTCTTAACAAATTGAAATGAAAAATCTTGTATACAGCGTGGTTGATTAAGTGGACAACAAATGGGAAACTTCTTTATTAATAGTTTCACAGAAAATTTTATTCTTGATAAAAGTTGGTGCGTGTCCAGTAACTATCTCAGGTGTACTTAAAATGGCTTTAAGTCAGGTAGGATACAGGGTAGGGCAAAAAAATTAAAATCGTTTAAGAGTAAAGTGCCCATTATGTCGAAAAATAGAGAAAAACGTTATAAAGAAAAATTGTTTAGAATTAAAAAATATGTCTAATTACAAAGTCATAGCCTTCTATCCAACGAAAAATTTTTCCTTGAAAACTTTAAATTAATATCATGTAATGATTTTTTAATATTTAGGTATGATACCTTTTTAAAGTAAGACAAACAAATCACTTCTGGACGGCTTTTATCAAATTAAAGCAAATTTGTAAAATTTGTTTGGATTTATATTTTTTTAAATTACCAAAAGCTTCATGTTTGTTGCAAGGACACTACAAATTAATTTCGAATTTCGCCAATATCCCTAAAAATAAAATAAATATTATTCTAATATTAATGTACCTGCACAGTAAGAAACTAAAGACTATAGATAGAAGTCGATCACGTGTGAAATAATAAAAAAATACAAATAAGATCAATAATCGAAACCTACTAAAACTATCCCTGACAGCCATGGAAAAATAAATAATAAAATTTCATAATTAAACATAATAAAATAATTCGCGTATAATGATTTTTGTTATATTCACCTTTAAGCAGAATTTTGAATCATACAACATATTAAAGAGAGTAGAAAAAAATGTGAATACATTTAGGTTAATCTTTAATATTAACTAAACAAATTAAAAACAAAATAAACAAAATACAATTGTTATAGAATTGAATTTAGAATGATGTTCGATGCATTTCATTGTCCGCTGATAAAATTCGGTAATAGTAGATCGCAACAGCCTTGCAGGAATATTTCTGCAGTGAAATTTTATTGAATTCTGAAGATCTGCAATATTATTAATGTGCAGATCTTTGTATACTTTTTGCTTTAAATATCCCCATAAGAAAAAAATCTAGCGGTGATCTAGGGAGCGGGGAGGCCACCATGAATCGGTATTTCGTCCTATCCATTCATCACCAAATATGTCCTATTAAGCCATTGGGATTTTATTTACAGCTGAATAGTGAACTTATTTATCTGGTTGTTGTTCAATAAATATATCTGCAGCTTTACGCACTGTTTTATAACAATATCCACATATTAAAAGTAGTTCTGCTTGTTCCGTTAAAGTTAGCATTATTTGAGAAGTCATTCTGTGAGCAAATAATTTCATTATATGAAAAATTCTAAAACTAAATTGTCAAAATATACATTTCGCGAAATTCCAAATTTGTTTGTAGTACCCTTATAAATAATATAAATCTAAAGAAATTTTATAAATTTGTTTCAATTTGATAAAAGCTGTCTTGAAGTGATTTGATTATGGTTAATTTAAAAAGGTAATATACCCATGGAATGCCATGGATTTAGGCATAATTTTTAATTCTAAACAACTTTTCTTAACAACGATTTCCTCTATTTTTCGACATAAGGGTAATTTACTGTTAAGCGATTATAATTTTTTTTACCCTACCATACCCTATTTGACATTCTAAGTACACCTGAAATCGTTACCGGACATGCACCAACTTTCATCATACGTAAAACCACAAGAGCTTTTTTTTATCGGATAAACTTTTGTTTTTTCCGAAAACTAGATTGCTTAGAAATTTAACGAGAACAAACGAAATGACAAAAACGCGACAGCGAAGCTTGAGCGTTTTTATCTATTACCGTTTGTTCGAGTTTAAATTGCTAAAAAGTGATCTAGTTTGAGTTTAAAAAATAAGAGTTTATCCGATCTTAAAAAAAAGACCGAGTAATTTTTAGCTAGAGAAATTCACGAATTCTGGCATGAATAGATACTAAAAAAAAATAATACTTTACTACATAAATGTTTGACATCATCAAATTAATTTGTAACAATATGTCAGGTTGCCGAGCAATGAAAAGGAAAAGCTACTCGATTTTGAGCTGGAGATGTTTTTACCATTTCATTTTTAGCTGGAGAGGGTTTTATCGCGATAAAAAAGGATGCACCTTTTTATCGATGTCAAAGTGATAAAAATGCAAATGTTAAATGGATATTTTATTGTAGGAGTGAATTTATCAAGAATAAATTTTTTTGAAAACCCAATAATAAAAAAGTTTCTTATTTGTTGCACACTTAATCGACCACACTGTATAGTACTACACAATGCCAAAAATGACTGCCTCAAGAAGATTTTTAATAATTTCGGTTTATCTTAAAAAACTGCAAAATTTTACCTTTTACTAAAACCCGAAATACTTATTTACCTAACAAGTGCTGAGAGTGATACTTTTCCGTAAGAGACTGCAGTTGACGCGCGGATGCGCCGATTACGCGATATCAATATCTGAGATTTGTTAATGTCATAAAAAGCAGAAGAAATGTTAACATAATATGACGTCACTTTTATAGGACTTCCGCTTTTTAACCGGTCACGATTCCACTAGGGAACGTCATTTTAGTGTTTTACGATATACTGGGTGGCCCACTCTCAACGAAGGATCTCATAGAATCTAAAGTACTCAATTTTTTAATATTTTTCAAAAACAGGGTCATAGGGAGACACTAGGCGTATAGTTTAAAATTATTTTGAAATATACCGGATGTCCCAAAAAAAAGATCAATAGCAAAGTTATATTTTTTTAGATGGAACACCCTATATCTTACAATATTATTGGATTCTACATAAAATAACAATTATTTTTTTGTAAGTAAAACTAAACTTAATAGTTTCTGAGATATCGAGTTTTGAAAAATTACATTTTTGAACTTTAACAGCTTCTAGCTTTCTAACGGTACGTCTTAGAGCAAGACGGCCCACATGTCCGTATTTTACTTTTCTACTATCTTTCTAAAAGTGTCAACTTCCGGTTAAACCGGATGTAGCTGAAGAACCGGAAATATAGTACTTCCGATTTAACCGGTTAAGTCGGCATTTTTGGAAAAATAATAAAAAAGTAAAATAGGAACATATCAGCCGTTTTGATATAAGGCGTATCGTTAGAAAGTTAGACGTTGTCAAAGTTCAAAAATGTCATTTTTCAAAACTCGATATCTCAGAAACTATTAAAAGTTTAGACTTACAATACACTTACTAAAAAATATTGTAATTTTATGTAGAATTCAAAAGTAACGTAAGATATAAGGTGTTCCGTTTAAAAAAAAAGTATGCTTGATATGCCCTGACTATTTGGGAGACCCTGTATAATTTAAAATCATTTTAAATTGTAGGCCTAATGCCTCCCTATGACTCTGTTATTAAAAAATATTAAAAAGTTGAGTAGTTTAGATGCTATGGAAGCCTGCGTTGAGAGTCGGCCACCCTGTATTATAGGTAGGTACACCAAAAATCATTAAACTCAGTTAGCACTTTATTAAGAAGAAATTTATTATAATTAGAAAAAAAAACAAATATTTGATACTTGCAGCCTGAAATTAAGCAATCCAGCCATATACCTATAGTAGGTAGTAGAAAATGGGAATTGGGACAGGGCCGGAGTAGTCAGTCTTCCTTCCAACTTGACAAGACGAATAGCTTAGAAGCATTGTAAAAATTGTTTAGAGGGCCAAGCTTAATAACATTAGAAACTCTGTGTATAAAAAAATCCGTGTATAAAACACGCATTAGTAGAAGCTGAAGATAACACCTCCACCTGCGTCCCTCTTCGGACGAGGCTGATACCGTTTTGGGCGGGACTCTCGGCTGTCCTTAAGCTAGGGCTTACTCATACCCCTTGACATTGATTTACTCTCTAAGCACTTATTTGAGACATGCTGGGCGACGATTTAACATATGGTACTGCATAGAAGGCACCAGGTTTTGTAACCATTCATTTTACTTCAAGCCCTTGAAGGTTCTACATTGGAAAAGCATACTGTCAGGTAGTTAGTGAATGCCAAGAAGCAGAGTGAAAGCAACCTCTTTTCCTTTATAGCTTCGCTGATGACAGCACACTTGCTTCATCTTTTACCTTAGATACTTAAGCATCGGTTGCCAATTCACATCTCTACTGGTAACAAGACGTCTCACATCACAATAAGACCTAGAAGAAAATCTGTCGTGGGGTAATAGTAACCATCAAGTCTAATAATGCTTATCAAAGCTCAATCGGCAGATTTTTTTCTACGGGAGTTAATGTTAAAGAATTAGATATAATTATGGCTGACCACTCGATTCCCTTAACTTCATCAATTTAGTTATTGCGCGTCAATCTGGCTGATCATAGTATATCTCCGTATAGTCACGCTGCAGCTAAAGCAACCTCGCAGACGGTAATAGTTAGAGGACAATGGCAACAACCGACAAGCTAAGAACCCATAAAAATCAGGGAGGTAGTTGATCTAATGGGAGAGCGTGAGTTAGAATTAGAAAATATAATAATATGTACCTGTTTTTTTTTATAAATAATTGCAATGCTTGTAACGTGCCTAAATGGAGTTAATATCATATTCTTTTAAATACGAATAATCTCGAGGTATTACAGATAGCCCCACCAAACTATATATCATTCTTTAAGCTATTTATTAGGCAATTTCATAAAATATAAATTTAGAGGGTATTCCATTTAAATATTATATATCTATGTTTGATCTACCCCATGTTCGTGAATTATCCCAAATTAAAATATTTTCATGTTATAACTCTTAATAATCTGCAGAACGTCGTCTACATCTCATCTAGAATTTGCGGTATCGTATGTCTACGCGCTAAAGGCCACCCTGTATACTGGTATGCGCCTGAGTAAAATATGCAATCAAACTAGCAATCTGATTAGGCTAAAAGAAGTATTGTTAGAATTTGTATTTTTATATAAATTTTGAATGATTTTTGCTAACCTCGCGTAACTCCGAGGAACTTTTGGCAGCTACGTAGCTGGAAAAGCAAAAAACTGGTCCATGCTTTCCATTAATTAACCCATGGTTAACAAAGTAATTTGTATTTTTTCTGATTTCATTTTGTATAGCCAAGACATTCAATTTGGCTCTGTAATTCAATATACATTTACAAGGAGTTCTTGCTATAATACTCGTTAAGTTGTACACCGGACCAATCTTACTCATTGTAATTCCACCAATTGCAAATTTAGCTTTGTTGTTTAGTAGCGTTTCTTTCAGTTGACTAATATGTTGTTTTCTTTGCTTAATTTCGCCGCAAATACATATTTTTGGTCCTACTGTTGTCAGGATGTTGTAGATGGGTCCAATCTTTGTCATTACGACTCCTTAAAAAACAACTTATTATTAACGTATTATATTATGAAGAATTGCGTATAGAAAAATCACATCATCATAAATGCTCACTTGGAAAAAGAACATACAGAAACAGTCAAGGGCCAGTCGAAAACAGGCCTGCAACCAGTGTGCCTCTAATATCTAAATGAAACGAAATGCTCTGTGCTTATTTAATTAATTCAATATTCAATAGAAATTTAGTACTTTTATTTTCCCTTTCTTGTGTCGCCAGCCGGTTGCCTCTAGAAATTTGAACTTTATGTGTCGTAGTGACATATTTTCAATTAACTCCTCAATGAACGGCGCCGTTTTTATTTAGATTTTCATGGTGAAGGGAAGGCTATGCTATTTGTAAATCTCAAATATTTATGGCCACACCTAATGGTGCGTACAGATTTGCAACAATACCTCAGGTTAACCTACATTAATCTGGAACAAAACATCGGACCGAACCCCGTCGCGTATCTTGATCGCGTCTGGCTCGGACGAAGCAAGATTTTTTTTTTCAATTCTTCACCCTCCATATACATTCTCTTGAAGCCGAGACCAACAGAGTTTAAAAAGAAACATTTATTTTATACTTAAAGTAAAATGTTTAACTGAAAATCCTTTAAAAAATAGAAACAAATAAAAATAACGTAAAAAAAAGTATTATAGGATATTTTAAATACTCTGATCTGTACCTATGTGAAATTAATTTTAGATTTTAACACGAAAGTTTGTATAATATAATCATAAGAATCTAAATATCATTATTTTCCTTTTGATTGCGTTGCCACAGGGGAATTTCAAGTAAAGAGGGAATAATATAGAAAGTCTAGATCAACAGGAGACCTTCTCGCTTATGTTACTCACGTTTGGAACAACGCAATAGAACATCGTGGGGAGTCCCGGGCGGTAGCACTGGACATTTCCAAGGCTTTTGACCGAGTATGGCATGAGGGGCTCCTAACTAAAGTGAGAGCATACGGAATGCCGGTTCAATTTTGTTCATGGTTGTCGCGAGCTTTCTTAAAGACCGTTCTCTGCGAGTGGCGATGGACGGATTTCTTTCAGACACATTTAACATCAACGCCGGAGTCTCTCAAGGTTCTATATTGTCGCCCACCCTCTTCTTACTATACATTGACGATTGGATGCTCGGATATCGGCTGCCAATGCACATCTCTATAGGCAGCAAGAGGTCTCACATCTCAACAAAGACCTGAAAGAAATTCTGTCTTGGAGTGACAGTAACCAAGTAGAATTTAACGCTAAAAAGACCCAGGCGGAAGTTTTTTCCAAAAAAGTTAATGTTGAAGAACCGGATGTAGTTATGGCGGGACTCTCGATTCCCTTAGCTTCATCAATTTATTTATTGGGCGTAAATTTGGATAGTCATATGTCTTGGCATAGTCACGTTGCGGCCATTGCTAAGGCGGCCTCGTAGAAGCTTGGAGTACTTTTTCGAACTAAGAACCTCTATACACCCCAACAACTTGTGATGCTCTATAAAGCCCAAATTCGACCATCGCTGTAGTATTGTTCGCATATTTGGGGCTCTGCTCCTAAACATACCCTGAGATTGCTAGATTCCATTCAAAGAAGAGCCATTCGCTTGATCGGTGACCATAGTCTGACAAACAACCTGGAAAGCCTGAAACATCGAAGGCGGGTTGGCGACTTGAGTCTATTTTACAAATATTTTCATGACAAGTGCTCAACTGAGGTTGCCCGCTTGATATCACCAAGAGCGGTACATGGTAGAAATACACGACGAGCCACTGCAGCCCACAAGTACGTGGTTCAGCTTAGTGTCCCTCGAACGATCCTGTTTCAAAATTCTTTCATCTGGAGAACGTCATCACTCTGAAACGACCTCCCTGAGATCGTGTTCCACAACGAGTATAATCTCCAAAGGTTCAAGACCAACGTGAATCGTTTCCTGCGCACACGCACCGCTCCCAAAGCGACATAAAGGATTTATCCTGCAGTGCTGTGCCTTATCATAAAAAATATATAATATATATATTATGTTGCGACTGCATAACTTACGAAAACTACAGAAAATCGCGCAAAGTAAATGGCGAAACATGGCTTGAGGCTTCCTTAGATTTGGCCTATTGTTCCCATTAAAACAGTGTTTGCCTATTTTACAAGTACGTCTTAGGCTAGAGTGATACAGAAACAAAGTGAGAATAACTATTCGCGCCTAGTTAAACGGAGATAAACGGGCGTACGTGAGTCCAGCACCTCGACCTTAAGGGTCCCACAGATTATCAGTTCTACCTTTAGACCCTTAGATATGACTGAATCGATTTGACTGATCTAATAAACGGATGGTGTGTGGTGGTTTTATCGTTCAGTTTTTTCGACTGATCAGTCCGCCTGAAGAACGGTAAAGTAAATTTCATCGATTTGCCTATGCGGTTTAGCTATCGAAGGGGATTCGTTTTAACTGTACGATTTCACTAAAGGTTAAAATTAAATGTGTGGGTACATGGTCACATCAGTACGATTTTACTGAAGGTTAAACTGCTAATCTGTGGGACCCTTTACATGCATACTTCGGTACTTCAGACGGCGACCCCTGTTGTCACATAACAAATTTTCAATTAAATAATACAGTGATCTTCCTTACTTAAAATTTATTTTTTATTACGTTTTTATTTTATTTAGGCCGGAGTGACGCCCGGACCCACCTACCTCATGCCACGGATCGCCACGGGGGGACATAAAAACATCAAATCAATTTATTTTGGGATACAATTTACAATATGTACGCCACTGCCGTTTTCTTTTTTGATAACACAGTCATGTTCCATATATATGTTCGACTAATCCCACAATATGAAAATGCATTACCCAGCGATCACAGCATACAACTTTGATGTCTCTGTCATCGGTCGAATGCAATGGACCCCTGGCAATGCCTTCTCATAGTGAGGAATTAGTCGGACCTATATGGACGATGCCGTACGACTATGCATGCAGTGGACGTCAAGCATTACAAATATGTTAACTAAACTCGGAATGGAGTTATGTTCACCGCATACGCACCTCTTGATTTAAAAAAAACGGCCTTGTTCGCGACGATGTTCGTGGCGGGGTATCCGACGTGATTTTTTTATATTTACGTGGAATTTCTTAGTTTATTCAAAATGTATCTCTTTACAAAAGAAATTGATATCTACTCTTATACAATGTGGTAATTCATCCCTCCACCTGAAGCTGAATTTTAAATAACGCTTTTGTTTAGATAAATCAGTCAAGAAAGCCAACTTAGTAAAAGTTCTGTAAACGTTATCCTTACCTCCAAGAACATATTTAAATTGTTGGTCAATCAAATATTGTCTCCCAGAAGCACCAACAACTGTATTTCTATATTCCTTATAACAGTCGCAAGTCTTATTCAACAGGGTTCCATGCACAATCGGTACAGGATCGTCACATATGCAAGGCGATTTTTGAAAGCCACCATGAATTCTAATTATATTTTTTTGAGCTTCATTTTTCAGACAATCGTCACATACACATATAGACTGAAGCAAGCTTTGAGCGGATTTTTCACAACAACTCCTTTTGACCATTTTGAAATTGAGATTTTGTTTTTGGCGGTTTTCTTCACAAAAACATATAAGCGGTTCAGATGAGGTTACTTTACAAAGATGGGGAGCGATAAGTTTATTTTTGGTAGGACGTGGCTTTGGTGGATTTAAAAGATTTGGACAGGGATGTTTTTGGGTCGGAAATATTAAATTAAGCATCTGCTCTTTAACTCCTGGCAAAGAAATGAAAAAATCTTGTGCCGCCTTATATTCGACTACTCTGGATTTTCTCTCCGCGTTGCTATGAAGTACTGAGTAATTAAAGCAGAAGTCGGAGGACCTAAAAATAGAAAATCAATTTGTTAGTGTTAGTTAAATTTCGGCAAAGTGGGTCGAAATATTTAGAGATTTCCTACTCTTGAAGATATTCGTAAAAAACGAAAAGAAGCTTTTCGGTTTATATTTATTTTTGATCTTATTTTAACAGTTATTTGAAACATTTTACATTAGGTCACTTTTTTTGTTTGCAAAATGGTGTCTTTAGGTCTTGAGTCCGACGTTTCGTCAGGAAGCCATCGTTAGGTAAATTTGCTTTTCATTGTTTTTTCAAATATTCTTAAATATTTATAATTTTAAATACTTTTAAATAAATAAGATTTGCCCCTAACAAGCACGTCCTCTAAGGAATTTATGAATAAGTTTATTCAAGAATATCACATTAACATGTTTATTATATTGTAACTATCAACAAATCGACAGAAACCTATTTACAGTCTACTAAGTCCATTTACACTATTTGCGGCCATTTGCGACAGATAAGCTTGGTTTAGTCCCCTTAAGATGAAAAAAAAAATATTTTCTGAGTTATTTCGGCAAATAAATTCTTTGTTAAGGGCATTAATAGTTTACAGAACTTATTTAAACCTACATAATACGCCCTCAAATCTCCAGTTTGACTATTTTGGATTTAATAATAATTTTTTTCCAACTTATTTGGGTACATACATTTTTTTTAAAGCCTCCAATTGCTCAACAAATCGACAGAAACCCATTTACAATCTAATAGGTCGACTTACACTATTTGCGGCCATTTGCGACATATAGGCTTGGTTAAGTCCGCCTTAAGATGCAAAAAATTCTTTTCTGAGTTATTTCGGCAAATAAATTTTTTTTAAGGGCATTAATAGTTCACAGAATTTATTCAAACCTACATACGCCCTCAAATCTCCAGTTTGATTATTTTGGATTTAATAAGTGGTATGCTCGACAGTTATTTAAGTGGACCTTTCATTTTGGAAAATCGCCTCACAGGAGACCACTGCTTCAATTTTTTTTTAAATGAATTACAAGGACTACTACAGGATGTTCCTGTAAATATCAGAATGCAAATTTACTATCAGTACGATGGAGCTCCTGCACATTTCGCTCGACAGGTCAAGCAACATTTGAACGAAAAATTTCCAGGGTGTTAGATTGGTCGCGGTAGTCCTATTGATTGGCCTCCAAGATCTCCAGACCTTACAGCCCTTGATTATTGTTTATAAGGCTGGTTTAAAAAAAAAATTAAGTAAAAGTGGCCATTCCGGACGCACTAATTCGACGTATTAGAACTACTATTACCTATTATTTTTTTATATTTTAAACCTAACATAATAGCTATTTTCCTAACAAGTGCAGAAAATCGATTTTTCCGCACGCAAATGCCGTTGACAGCACGACGCGTAGCGGAGTGGTGTCAAGCATTTAAGTGCGGAAAAATAGGTTTCTGCACGTGTTAGGAACAATAGTTTTTCTACTAGCGTGAGGAAACAAATTGAAAATAATTTAAAAAACGGAGTTTTTTTTTAAATTTTTATTACAATGAACAAAATTTTACAATATTAATTTACTTATTTATATTGTAATTAATTGTAAACGTACAATAATTACTAGCACTATTTAAATTAATAGCAGAAGCCAGTTGGTTGCGGTTCTCCAGTAAAGATTGGGGTGCAGGAATAATTGATATTTCAGTAGGTTGCAGCTCGTTTTCTGAGTCCTGAAGCCCATCAGTTTGTTCATGTTGTGTACTTGTTGCTGGATGGGAGTAAGAAAGGGCTACACAGCTGCTGGTGGAAGCACTGGCTGGGGTTGATTTCAATATTTTACTTGCTATTAGTTTTTTATTTTCCAAGGATTCGTTTAGATAACCTTCGGCGACTTTTGTGGATTGCCACCCCCCATGACGCTTCAGGTTGGTTATGCCCACTCCGGCATTTGCAAGGGCAGTGGCAGAAGACCTTCTATAACAGTGGCCAGTGTACTCTTCTGGATTCGGCAATCGTAAATAGGCTGCTACCTCAGATGGCATTTTTCCAAATTTATTTATGCCAACGCATTGGATGGTACATTTCCCTTTGCGATATTGTACGAAAAAACGTTGGTGTGAAGTATTTTTTGGTCTAAGTGATACATATTTTCTTATCAACGCCAAGTTTTTCTCCCCAGTGACCACAAAACTTCGGCTTGTGTGCGTTTTATTGTCGGCTATTTTCACTAAAACGAAACATTTTTCCAGCTGTACGTTTTCAAACAACAAATTTGTCAATTCTTCCCGTCTGCACGCCCCTGCTAGGCCAAAAATTGTTGCCACTTTAATTAGGAGGTATGTGTCATCAGGAGCGCTGTCTATAAATTTTTCCATGTCACTTGTGGTTAAAATTTTCGACTTTTTTGGTCTGAAGCCAACCATTTTTTTCTTGAGAAAAGAAATTAACTTAAAATGCATACCAATATCCACATTTTTTTTCAGCTTGAGCATAGTTTTCAACATTGAGTATCTTGACCAGAGTGTGGACGGCTGGTACGATTTCGATAATTCGTAAAAGTAGGCCAAAAAAACTTCTTCTCTTTCAAAATTCACATTTTTCTTCTCCTTACTCCATTTGCAAAAAAGGGTGTATTCTTTTTCATACCGTTTTCTTGATTTTTCTGGCAATAAATCTTCTTTGAGATTTTCAGCCGCCAAAAGAATCTCCTCCGGTACTTCTTCTATAAAATTTTCGTTCATCTCTTCATCGGAAATCATTTTGCGTGCTGAAGAATTCAGCAAAACTCCAGTAGAAAAACTGATAAACTAGTTTAAATTTATAATATTCTCTTGACAGTGACATACAAATCAACAACTGGTTATATACACCATAGCAACTAAGATATTTCAAAGGTAATATGATGAACAGTGACTTCAAATCGTACAGCATTTAATTTAATTAAATTTAATTTCAAAATATAACAGTGCGGAAAAATCTTTGCCGCACGGTGCGGAAAAGTGGATTTTCCGCACTAAAACATGTGCGGAAAATGCGTTTTTCCGCACGCTAGTAGAAAAACTTATTTACCTTAAATAACTTTAGTATGTTTAAGGTTAACATCTGGCAATCATATTGTCAACACTCAACAGAATGTCATTTCGCCATCGATGCACCTCTTTTCAGGACCTCCTGGCCACTGCGCTGGCGGGATTCCAAACTAATGTACCGAATTTCAGTTTATGCTTAATAAACACTTTTTGTGTATAAAAACCCTAGCAAACGCTTGCGCTTGCTACTCACTAGCGCCCTTATGTATCCTCTACCTATCCATTTTAAACATGCTTGATTATTTGCTCGATGATGTGATACCTGGTACTGAATACCCATACCGAGTGACAATTTTTAATAGAAGAATGGAATTTCGGATATCGATATGGTTGGATATATGTATTACACATTTTAGACAAAAAAAAACATTTGAGAGTTACATTCTGGTACGAAGAAACCAGTACAAACTTGTTTATTTCAAATGAGACAACGTTTATATTTTGATTTTTTTAGATTCCTTATAATATTCTAAACAACTTTCATGTAGTGTCTTATGTCTAATGTCAATAGTTGTCGAGTAATTTAACTTTGAAAATCTACCAATCCCCAAACCACCTTGATAATCTTACAGGCCGAGTCTGGTATATCATCAAGTTGGCCAGAAAAAACAACATTTTAAAGTTTATAACTTAATATTGTCAAATTATTGATTACCAACTTGATATTATTAATTTATTGGAGCATTCTTATACCGATTTTTTCTGGTTCCTGTTTGTACCAGTACCTAATTCTGTTTTAATAATTTCGAATATAGAGGTGTCAACGAAGGTAAGTTTTATAAAAGTTAATTAGAAGATCAAAAAGGTGGATTCGATAGTGAAAATTTCGTCACAGTAAACCGTTTATGCACAGAAGTTAAGATGGTGTCTGGCATCAAGGATCCTGCCAATGTTCTCGTCAGGAATGTTTGTGAATTGTGCAATCGTAGTGCAGTTAGTATACAATTCAATGTGAAAAGTGAATATTGCACAGAAATGTTGGTGATAAGAAAATTTTTATTCTTGATGGAAATAAGGGGTTATGGTGAGATGATTTGAGTGACTTAGACGAATCCTTCTCATTAGTCATGACAGTTATTAACGACGGCAATAGTTTTTTACCCTGTTCTTTAGAGATAAAGTTCATTTGGCAACGCATTGAGCGAGTTTAGTATATAGAGGATAATTACAAGAACCGCCCCACCTACTCTTGTAAACAAAGCCACTGATTGCGAAAGTTTTAGAATCCACCTTCAAACTACTATAAACTTAAATATTAATTTGCGAACAATCGAGCAACTGGAAAAAGAGGCCGAAAGCTTTATCAGACTTGTACGGAAAGCTGCGTTCAATAATGGCAAAGAGGTCGTCCATATGACCAAAGAAGTAAATTATCCAGTTGAAATCAGGCAACTAGTCAACGAAAAGAGAAAAGCTAGTAGAAGATGGCAACAGAAGAGAAGCATCTTGGTGCTAAACTTGGGTGGAAAGAGCATGTGAAGAAGAATAGAACTGAGCTGGATTTAAAATATAGACAACATTACTGGGTTCTGGGAAGGAATATCAATCTACAATAAAATGCTTATTTACAAGCAGGTTTTTAAACCAGTGTGGATTTACGGTATTCAGCTTTGGGGCTATACCTGTGATAGCAATATCAAAATGATACAGACGTTCCAGGACAAAGTGCTGCGTAATATGGTGAATGCTCCTTGGTATGTTCGCAATTCTGATCTTTATCGAGACCTTGGAGTTTCAACAGTGAAAGAAGAGATCAAAAGGTATTCCGGCACCTGCATATCAACGCAAAAACTCTACAGCTATCAACATTACGTCCGAGGACTGAAGAGAACCAAGCCTTTGATCTTGTGTAGTGCATGAAGTATTAAAAGCAGAGCACGAAACGCAAGTCAAAGTGTATCTTCTAGCTTGAACAATCTAAAGGACATCAATGGATAGACTTTAGTTGATAAGCATATTTTGTTTTCAAGATTTATTAGAGAAAAATTAATGGTTAGTCTATAGATCAGTGTTAATAGATAAAATATCAGCAGGCGTTTTATTAAATAAAAAACAAGATTTGGCAACGCAATTATTGAGTATCCCAGTGGCGGCTTGTTAATAGGACCTGCAGAGATGCAGCACTGCCTAAAATATTGATAACTCTATTTTTTAAAATAATATTCTACAATAATATGTATTTTGAATACTTCTGTACGTACGAACTCGTCGGCTATGTTAATTCGCACACCTCGTTGTCGCTGTTGCAAAGCATTATCATTCGCGTCAACCGATCGTTCGCAGCCCAAACGTTAAGTCAGGAATCACACTGAGCGACCATGATCGACCGTCCGCGATCGACCGGCTACGACCAACAGGTGAAATAGTTCAAATTCACAGTTCTAAGTCACACTGATCGACCGACCACAACCGACCGCTGTTATGAAAATGTCATACCTGAGATTTTAGGTTACGTATATTTCACAGAAATGTTTACAAACTAACCTTTATTGTTCTGTGTATTTTACAAACAATATACTAGTATTACTAGTAATTAAAATATCTTATCAATAATTATTAGCTAAAAACAAAACCAGCGTCACAAAGTTTAGTTAGGTTAGAGTTAGGACGCGCACGCCACTTCCACTAGTTCCACTTGGTGTAAAATAAAAAATAACTAAAACTTTGTCATGCGCATTAAATGGGATAGTCCGCGACCGACCAAAATTTCCAGCAGGTTGGAATTTCAAACACGGTCGTCGTAGGACGGTCGCGGACGGTCGAGGACGATGGTTCAGTGTGATCTTTGTGGTAAGAATGTACGTGTTGGAAATTTGGTCGTTAACGGTCGGTCGCGGACGGTCGATCATGGTCGCTCAGTGTGATTCTTGCCTTACCCTAACAAAATTCAGCGGCGATATGGAAATTTGGGCTTGAACTGGCCAATCAGAGGGCCATAATTTCTTGAGATTCGTACTGCACTTGTACACATCGGGTGGATGTATTTTTGAACCGAGATAACAATTTTTGATGGGTTGTCATTTAAAAATGTGTTTGTCAGGAATAATTTTGTCAATTTGAGAATACACCCCCAAGAATATTTTTACTAGGTCTTATGGATCAGATGCGAATTATAGTACAAAATGCAAGAATAGTAATTTTGAATTTACCTTGGTAAAAAACTAATAATGAACGCTAATTATATTATAATATTAAAATATAAATTTTCCCATTTTAAGCAGTTTGGTAAGTAAATACCATTTTATTGTATTTAGTTCGCGAGTAGGAATTTGCAAAACATAAAAAATGTTGCTTTCTATAATAACTTCAAAAAGAAAATGTCGTTCACTTCTGACTGGATTTGTGTGCAGCACTGCCTGGTTCAGATATCACGAGCCGCCACTGGAGCATGCACAGACGCCCAAATGCCCTATCTCCGTTGACTTGGGCTTAACCTGTGTCACTAAACAAATGATCCCGGCAGCCGAACGGAGCCGAATGCAGTCACTCGCGTCTACAGACAGGAATATCAGTTTGGCTTCCTGGCTTCTTGGCTTCCTGGCTTCCGCATGCGCATGCGTAACAGCCTCGGAAGCATTTAGCTCGACACGCAGGCTTTTATTCTACGGTTACTAGATTAACCAAAGTCTGTAAGCAATTCAGTGGAGCTGTGGATATAGCATCTGGGTTTGGTGCCATAGGTCCCGGGATCGATTCCCGTTCCGGGCACTTTTTCTTTATGACTTTTTTTTAGTTTTTTTTATCTCTTTTATTTTTTTTTTAAGTAGATCCACTCAAAAAGGGCTGGTAAATAATTGGCCGGTGAACTTGAAAAAGGCGAATTGAAACAAAAAAGGTGGATTAGATGCCGTGTTAGCGCTGTTTAACCAATATAAGTCTATAATTATTACAATTTTTTTATATCTACCATATACCGAATTGCAACCAAAAAGGTGGATTAGATGCCGTGTTAGCGCCTGTTTAACCAATAAAGTCTATAATTATTAGTTACAGCATTATGTGCGCATGCGGAAGCCAGGAAGCCAGGAAGCCAAACTGATATTCCTGTCTGTAGACGCGAGTGACTGCATTCGGCTCCGTTCGGCTGCCGGGATCATTTGTTTAGTGACACAGGTTAAGCCCAAGTTCTCCGTTGCTGCTCAACTAACTCAAGGTAATAGCCGGTCATACACGGGCGATCTATCTTGCGAGAAAGATTAATCCCGAATCCCGACGAAATAAATATAATAGAATAGAATATAATAGATAAGAATAGATCAATAGAATATCTATTTATTAAAGGGGCGAGACACTTAAAAGACAAAGTCGATGAAGACAATTTAGGAACCTTCGTATTATCGAAACCGCTGAAAATAACTGTCAACAACTATACAGGGTGAGGATTTTAAAGTGTTACAACGCAATATCTGAAAAACGGCTATAAATATTTTAGTCAAATTTTGGGACGTGGATAGAGAGGTTGGGGGACAAATTTTAAAATATTTTTAATATTTACCCCCCCTCCAGATTTGATGTGGCTAGTGACAAATTTGAAATGTCAAATGGAAAGGTATTTTTTTTTTTTTGATAATTCGATTCCTCGTCAATAACTACGTAAGTGAGCAGAAAATTGTTACATTTGCTCTACTAGTTGCTTAGTTACGAATTTTTCAATAAATAAAATAGGAATACTTAAAAATGATAATTCCTTAAAAAATCTAACGACGATCATGCTTCAAAAGGTGTTCGAAATGACCCCCATCCATTTCTAAACATTTTGCAATTCTTTTTTGACATGAGTTGCGCACGCGAGTTAACATTTGAGGCGTTACTAAATTACATGCTTGTTGAATACGATCTTTCATGTTTTCTGGTGTGGTCGGTGGTGTAGCCATAACTTTCTCTTTTATAAATCCCCACAAGAAAAAATCTAATGGGGTTAAATCTGGTGACCTTGCAGGCCAATTTACAGGACCACCACGACCAATCCATCTGTTTCCAAACATTTCATTTAGTGTATCTCGAGCTTGTCGGGCAAAATGTGGCGGAGCACCATCTTGCTGAAACCATAGTTCTTGTTGATTTCCATTATTATTCAGAAGTTGTGGCAAATCGGTTTGTAAAAAATTATTATACATTTCTCCATTTAGGTGACGGTCAAAAAAATGTGGTCCAATGACTCTATCTCCGACTATGCCACACCAGGTATTAACCGACCAAGGATGTTGGTTTGGCAGAAATCTCATCCAGTGAGGATTTTGAGGTGCCCAATAGTGTAAATTGTGCCGGTTGACCTTAAATTAAGAAAAGCAAAATTGATTGAATCAGTATAAAATTAAAAATAAATCTAAATGTATGTGAATATTCTCTAAACACCCGTTAACGGGTGTTTAGATATGTATTTATTTATGTACACCCATCAAGTAGTGGATTACATATTTTTGATTATTATAAGTTACATTAATCCATATTGATTTAAATAATTACCTGACCACAATTGGTAAATGTAGCTTCGTCAGAAAATACTATCTTTCTTAAAAATGCACTGTTTTCGTGAATTAAAGTTTGTAACCACGTACAAAATGTAATCCTATTTTGAAAGTCTTGGCCATACAATTCCTGATGAATAGTTATGTGGTAAGGGTGAAAATTGTGCTTGTGTAAAATAGCCAGTACCGATTTTTGGCACATTCCTGAATCACGAGCAAGTTCCCTTGAACCAACATGAGGATTTACAGCTATTACACCCAACACTCCAACGGCCATATCGTCATTAGTTTTTGTTTGTCTTCTAACTCTGTTCTTATTTTTTAGGATTCCCGTGCTGCGGCCTCGATCTTCTAATCGCTTAAATGCCATATGAGATTTTTGAATGGCGGGAAACCTAACAGTCCACAATTGCGCCGCTTCCCGGTAGTTTTTTCTACATTCTCCCAGAATTAACAACATGTCTATTTCAATGTCATAAGATTGTTCCATAATTGCACTGAATAATGAACTTTATCAGATTATCACTACTTGTCAAAGTCAAAAGTGGTTTCCTAGGATACAACATAATTAAAGGTTTGAATAAACAATAATCATAGGTGTCATGATTTAAAATGTGTAGTTTTAAGTATTCCTATTTTATTTATTGAAAAATTCGTAACTAAGCAACTAGTAGAGCAAATGTAACAATTTTCTGCTCACTTACGTAGTTATTGACGAGGAATCGAATTATCAAAAAAAAAAAATACCTTTCCATTTGACATTTCAAATTTGTCACTAGCCACATCAAATCTGGAGGGGGGGTAAATATCAAAAATATTTTAAAATTTGTCCCCCAACCTCCCTATCCACGTCCCAAAATTTGACTAAAATATTTATAGCCGTTTTTCAGATATTGCGTTGTAACACTTTAAAATCCTCACCCTGTATATATAGTTGCCCCTAACAAGCACGTCTTCTTGGTAATTTATTAATAAGTTTAATGAAAAACAACATATTTATTATATTGTAACTATTTGAAATAAACTTATTGTTATTATTATTATTATATGTTTTTGAAATCAAATCACCAAATGCAATTCACCCCTGTAGTTTTATTTATGAGGGTTGCCATTTAAAAAAAATTAAAATGGCGTCGTATCTGCCACTTCTCGACATCTGTCGTATTTGATTATAGCGTAAATAGCTTGATCACGGGAAATTATGTAACTGTGAAAATAATTGGAGTTTTCAGCTGAAAAGGTCTATTTAGTAAAGGAGTGAGACTCTTAAAATATAAAATTAATGAAGGCAAATTAAAAACCCCTGTACCTACTTCCGAAACGGCTGAAAATAAGTACTAACAACTATAGGTTTCTGAAATCGGATCGCCAAATGCAATTTACTCGTGTGGTTATTTATGAAGGTTGTCATTTAAAGAAATTCAAAATGGCTTCGTATCTGTCAAATTTGTGAACCTATATATTTTTTGACATAAGATCTGGCTTCGTTGTCGAAAATCATTGAGAAATATGTAATTCGTTTTTTATTATAGTCAGCAGGAAAATTGCCAATCGGGTGAGACATTTAAAAAAATGTCCCTGTATAGAAAACACGGTGCTAACTCGAATATTAAAATTATTATTTACGATAGGGTAAAGTCGGGTGAGATGGCCACCGTTTTGCATAGTGTGCGCCTGTAAATATATTGTAATGGTTAGGATTATGACATATTTTTTTTGTAACAGCTTAACTATCATCCCGACAGTTAGATAAATAAATAGGTTCAAAATACTTTTAGAATTTTTGTTTTATTATTTATAAAAATAAGTTGTATGTGGCCATCTATCCCAATCCTGTGGGGCTAGTTGGCCAACACAATAAGGGAAAGATGGCCACAAGATAAAAATGAAAATGAAATAGAAAAACGTTAAAATAACAAACTTTTTAAAGGGCCAAATAAAATATCAAAACATTAATTTTTCTTCTTTTTAAACGCGGTTTTACCACAATTTTGGCAAGTGTTTAAAAAAGAAGAGCAATTTTCATGAAACCACATCTGGCATATTATGCATTGCAACCAATCCTCTTTTTTTCGGGTGCTGATGTAGCTTTCTCCACATCCTGAACATTCGGTTTCATCCACCTCGGAAAAGGTATCACTTTCCTCTTCATATTGGACGTCTATATTCTCCTCCTCCTCATCAGAACTTGGCAAAGGTGAGCCTTTTCTTTTCCGAACAATTTTTTTTTCTGGAATTTTCTTTTCTAGAGCTTTCTTTTCTGTTTGTTGGGTTCTCTTTGCAGATCTATCTTTCACAATCGCAATATGTTCAGGAGAAGTTAATAAGGTAGCAACGGACTTTGCTCGTTTTTTTGCAGAAACGACTAGGTTGGGTGTAGGATTAATCTGGTCTAAAACTTTTCCAGGTGTCATATCTGGAACAGATGTTCCTTCCACTGGAGTTGTACATCGAGGTTCTGTATGTGCATGGCTACACGATGGCACTGCATCATCCATCATATTGATCGGGCGTCTTACTTCTTGTATTGCTTCAGCATTGTTCACTTGAGAGTTTAAATGTTGAATGTTCGTTACTTGTGTTGGTATTTCCTGGCCTTCTCTTGTTTTGTTGTTTACCATTCGATCAGAAATAGTGTACGCATGATCGGGTACGGAATCTGGGTTCCAGGGAAATATTCCAGTGGCTCTGAAGCCGGACATTGCACTTCCAGCGGTCGCTGACTTTCCCCAGCTTTTCGTTAAAAGTTCACCAAATTGGAGTCGCCCTAGTTTTCTCCCGGGGTGACTCCGCATCCATTCTCGACATGCTTGATAGTAGAAGTGTTTAAGAGACTTAAAAAAAGCCCTATCGAGAGGTTGCAAATAATGAGTGGTATGCGGAGGTAGACACAA
The DNA here is from genome assembly GCA_963920685.1 of Polydrusus tereticollis. NCBI lineage: Eukaryota > Metazoa > Arthropoda > Insecta > Coleoptera > Curculionidae > Polydrusus > Polydrusus tereticollis. The sequence goes on along the minus strand of OY987328.1, from coordinate 33,579,836 downwards.
CAAAACGACATTATTAGCTTCAGCTGTTTCTAATAATTCAACGCAAGAACAATGAGATGCATGCCCATCAAGAATTAATAGGGTCTTCCCTTCACCTTTACGTGGTAAGAAGTGGTTTTTAAACCAATCTAAAAAAATTGTTGCAGTAACATAGGCTGATTTTTGAGACATCATAATATGTGAACCAGGCGGCATTGAATCAGTCCACTCGGTCTTTAAATTCTTGCCTTTAAATATACAGACTGGCGGTAGAAAAAAACCCTCGGCATTGCAGCAAGCTATGCACGAGATTGTCTCACCCTTTTCCCCTGATATCACTGTGACAACATCTTTTGCTCCTTTTTCGGCTATAACATGCCCCGGTCGATTATTTAATTGAAGGCCTGTTTCATCGACATTATAGATGCTTCCAGGTTTGTCGAAAAGCTCATTGCTTTCCAGTACATCTTGCAGAAGTGTAAAATAACTCCCCACGTCCACACGATTCATGCCTTCACCTCGCCCTAGAGATACACCCTCAGCTTTTCGGACAGCCAGGTCAGGATGTCTTCTAAAGAAGGACCTAAACCAATCGGAACCAGCAGTTCCCTTTTCTTTATTAAACTTATGACTTTCAGCAAAATTATAGGCAAGCTTTCGAATATCTGGTACAGTCATAGGAAAACCATATTTTTGTGCCTTTTTAATATGTAGCACTAATTTGTTTTCATTTGCCTCCCCCAACATGCTGTCTGGTCCCATTTTACCAGCCGTGAAAACATTATTCTTCACTTTCCTTTCAAGGGTCTTCCTAGGGATGCGATAAGTTTTTGAGGCTCCGTTTACAGAAGAACCGTTTCTGACAGCTTCAATTGCAAGCCTTAGATTTTCTTGCGTATAGTTTCCACGATTTGAGTTCTTTCTGTTATACTTCGTTGGCATTTTTCCGCAGCAAACTCGGAAGGACACCAAACTGTAAAGAAATAGACGCAAAAAATAAATGGCCATCTATCCCTACAATTTGGTGGCCATCTCTCCCGAATACTAGGGAGAGATGGCCAACGTGACAAACAAAATCCACTGCATGCTTTTAACAGTTTTTAGAGGTTAGAATTGCCGAATGAACTTCGTACTCACCTAATATGTTAAAACCACGGGTAAATTAACTTCCACACATTCACAGTACTAGGTAGTAAGAGACTATTATATAATTTTACCAGGACGCGATAGTATTTTTATTTTCCGAGTGCTTTAATGTCACCTTGACGTGGTCGAAAACACACTGGCCGTGCTTACACATAAACGTTGGTCGCCGGGGAGGACACACGCAGCGTCGTCCAACAACGCGTTATTGAATATAAGCTGTTGGTCATCTCTCCCGGCTGGCCATCTCACCCGACTTTACCCTATTTGAAATGGGAAAAAGCATTATTATTTATACCTATACGCAACGGATGCGTATCGTTAATGGAATTTGTTCTAGGATTTTGGAAGAAAAAAATCCATGTATCTATGCGATGCGTGTGGATATTAGGGACTCAATTTTTTAAGGGACCAACAGAAGACTAGGAATTGTGGACTGACTTTCCAGCGCTTCGATTGGCAAAAATAAGGAAAGCAAATTCGAAATAATGAGAGCAGTACAGTGGCGTAGATATGCTGTTGTTTGGTGACCATGCCCAAATTTCCTCACCTGCACCTGACTCCCCCCTCCCTTGCTGCGCCTAAGGGTGTAACTATTTTGTCATTTATATAGTAGTAAATAGAGGCTCGTACAAATCAGTTCATGAGGAATACTTGCTGGAGTAGAGTAGTAGTAGTAGTAGTTGGTGAGGGGGGACACACGATTCTGGTAAGTCCGTAGATCAAAGGCGATAATTTTTGCCTGACCCTGAATCTTCCTCCATTCACTCAGCTACCCAGGCCCTCGTCAAACCTACTCGTAAAGGTCGTTCCAGGCTAGGCTATTTGAATCTAGATTCCTACCAACCACACTTCGTATCTACGCCACTGGGTCTGTCAACAAAAACGTTACCATTTGTCAAATGAGTCCGTTGCGCCCGATGCATTTAAAAATGTTTGCATGCCCTTTTGCTTCTAGTTTTAAACCACACACAAAGGATTCGAAAGTACACTTACCTCCTGTCTTGCTCGAACAACTCCATATATGAAAAATAAGGACTTTCAGGATATTGCTTATGTTTGTTCTTGTAAATTCCAGTATACTTTGGAGGTGGAGGATTGTACGTCAAGGGTTCTAAATAGGGAGATGAATATTTGACCTTCTTAATTTTCTTTTTAGATTTTGTGACCTTCTTAACACTTTTCGGAGGTGAGGGAATCCTTACATGAAGTTCTCGTAAAGTTGCAGTGATACTGAGATGAGCTACCGCAGAAAGAAGAAGTCTATCATTAAGGGAGTAGTTTATCCGTCTCGGGTCGATAAGTTGGTAGAGTACTAAAAGAAACTCCACTGGGGATCCACAGCTGTGTTGCAACGCCTTGGCTATGTGTTTTTTTCTTGGCCTAAGTACCAACCCCAAGGAATTTAAAATGTCTTGACAGTTTTCTGTGGTTTTATTCCTTAAAACAAAAATCTTAGTCTAAGCTACGAACATGGTTTCCGCGCAAAATTGATTGTTCATTTGTAAGAATTTTATTTTTTCCGTGATGTTTCTTTACAATGTTTAGTAATTGTTCACTCTTTATAATTGAGAATGAAACCAGATGCTGGTAAAGAACACCAATTTTTAAGCATACCTGCGCCCTCTGACATGGATTTACAAAGCCGCAAATATCAGAAGAAATCCTGCAAAGACAATTGCAGGAGTCCTCGCTAGGCAGCACTTTGTCCGAGCTGGGCATCTTGTCGGTTTAGTAACCGAAAACTTAACACAATGACAAGGGTTTGCTTTTTCCTTCTGCCAGAACCATCCTTAGACGCGTTTCGCTGTATAACAGCTCATCAGTGAGGCTTATAGGTTCTGGCTTTGTAGTCGAAGTCAGAGGGAGCTGGTATGCTTAAAAATTGGTGTTCTTTACCAGCATCACGAGATGGAACCCTCTGGTTTCATTCTCAATTATATCCCGCTTCTTCTGTTTTTAAAACTCTTTGTTTATTTAATCAATTGACCCTTATAAACAATCTTGCAATACTTTTGTGCCACAATTTTTTAATACATTAATTTAAAAAGTATTTACTGTGCAGGTTGTTTCAATTCCTGGTTCAAATTATTTGTTGTTTGACTAAGTGTCATAGTACTACACATTGTTTCACGAAGACGAAAATAAAATTATTAACATCTTTTCAGTTTGATTAAATTATTAAAAATTATTTTTACCTTATATCTAAACGGACGCTCTGCTTGAGCTGATTAACTACTTTAATCTGTTTTGGACTCAGCTCCATGAACCAGTCGGGCCCAACTAATCGCTGAACTAGATTGTGCTTATGTCTAAATTTGTTTAATCTGCATGTTTTGGCTTCTTGTACCATCATGTCGTGTTCTTTTGCTAGCTGCTCCTGCCACACCTCCATGTTTTCTCTCCATACCTCATCGATAAATTTCCATTGAGGTGGGCCTCCACTAAATAATTGTACCTAGAACAGAATAATATGCCTTAATTTCTAACAAAATCAATTTGGGAAAGGGCCTGTATCTCTAGCTCTCTGCCTGTCGGTATATCCGTCGGTCTGTTAATTAATTAATTTATTTATTTATTTATTTATTACCACATTCTACAGAAAATTCCAATTATCGAATGGGAAATAACATAGTTTTAATATAATATGAAGCGTGTAAAGTTTAAAAAGAGGAAAAGGAAAAAAGAAAAAATATACTTATTTATATAGGTGACTAAAAGAAAAATATGAATAAAATGTTTATACTGTTACAAAGTCATACGTTTAATAGAAGCCACTGTGCAGGTGTGTATATCTAATTGGTCCTGAATTTTATTATATTTGTCACACATTTGATGTAGTGGAGAGAATTTTAGAGCATTTGTCCTTGGGATTGGTAAGGCAAAAGTTCGGTGATTTCGCGAGGTTGTTCTTGGTACCTGGAAGTGCAGAAGCTGCAAAATATTCTCAGCGCCAATTCTTCCCGAGAGTATGTTATGCAGAAAGGTAATTTGTGACTTTGTCCTCCGTGATTCAAGACTTTCCATTGAAAATCTTGTTAGGAGACGATCATGTGGGCACCCTATTTCAGGGTAGAACCCATCAAGCTTAAAACTAATATATTTTAAAAAGCGTCTTTGAATTTTTTCAAGGCTGTCAATGTGCGTTTGATAGAAAGGACACCAAACAACCGAGGAGTAGGTACTCTAGTCGTGATCTAACAAAGCTATTAAACAGCAACTTAAATGTGTCGCAACTCGTGAAATCTCCAGCGTTTCTTATAATAAATCCCAACAGTTTAAAAGCCTCTCCAACAATCTTAGAAATATGGTCGCGAAAAGAGAGTCTTGAATCTAGTACCACACCAAGGTCGCACACTGAGTCACATCGCCTCAACATTTCTCCATTTATACTATAGTCATATATAATTGGCTGTACCCTTCCAGTGAATGTAATAATACTGCATTTAGATACGTTTAATAATAGTTTATTTCTCTCACACCAATCGTTCATCCGCTCAAAGTTATCTTGCAATCTTCTGCAGTCCCTGTCGTCCTCAATTCTGAGATATAACTTAACATCATCAGCATAGATCAAGCTATCGATATCTAGGATAGAGACAAGGCCATTAAGAAAAATGATGAAAAATAGGGGTCCCAGGTGAGACCCCTGGGGGACGCCTGACGTGGCAACAAACTCCTTAGAATTATGACCATGACATTGAACAAACTGGACGCGATTAGTTAAATATGACATAAAAAATAAAAGTAATTTCTGTGATAGACCAAAGGTGGTCCATTTGTCAAGAAGAATGCCATGATCGGGTCGATCAAAGGCCTTGGAGCAGTCAGTGTAAATTACATCGGTTTGCTCACCCGCGTCAAGAGATTCAGCGAGATCCTGAGTAAGACAAAACAGATTGGAGACAGTTGAGCGGCCTCTCATAAACCCGTGCTGTTGCGCAGATATGTGAATGCTAATCGAATTATATAAATATTCGTGTAAAATAATTTCAAACACCTTTGAGAAGTTATTTATGATACTTATTGGTCTATAGTTCAAAATATCACTGCTGTCCCCCTTTTTAAAGACCGGAGTTATGCGGGATATTTTCCAAAGATCCGGAAATGTAGATGTCCGGAGTGATAGGTTAAACAGGATTGTTAGTGGGTAAGCAAAAATCATAGCACAATATTTCAGCAGGAATGCCGGAATTTTATCTGCCCCTACGGTGGCCTTAGGTTTTAGTTGTTTTAATACGGTAGTAACTACCTGTTCCGATATTTTATCAATATCTAAGGGACTCTGCGAGGGATAGAAATCGGTATCGTCACTTCCTTTTTGAGAGGAAGCAACATAGGAGTTTTGAAAAAACGATGCAAAACTGTCCGCAATTATCTGAGGATCACGAATTAGTGTGCTATCGTAGGACATAGTAGTAGGTAGGGAGCGATTACTTTTTTTGTCATTAATAAAACGCCAGAATCTCTTTGGATCGCTTCTTATGTTGTTTTCGATACGTGAGCAGTATATCTTATAGGATTTTTTTATGTCATTCTTAATATCTCGACGTATATTACGAAATGTTTCTAAATCAAGAGGATTATTTGTTCTTTTATACCTTTCCACCATTTATATTTTATCTTTATGTTCTGTATTATTTGACCGGTAAACCATGGTGGATAAGTTTGATTTCTTTTTTGAGTTTTCGGAACGTGCAAGTCTAAAGTATTGTAAATAATCTCATAGAATTTATCACATGCACTATTAATGTCCGTAAATTCGGTTAAAGCATTCCAATTTATATATGAGAAATTTAGATTACCAGATTTGCCCTTTTAAAGTTAAAGAAATTTAGGCTATTTTTTTGCCTGTTATTTTTTGAGGCCAAACGGATTTCTAGAGAGAGCACCACGGCAGGATGGTGAATATCCTCGGCGGTTAGGACATCAACAGCCCTCTCCGCAAAACCATTAATGTTGTTAGTTAGTGCAAGATCCAACAATCGGCCATTAGCGTTTGTTATTGTGTTAATTTGATTTAGGTTGGCGAAGTTTACAAAGTTATTCAATAGGTTCGTCCTACCAGTGCCGGCCGATATATCTGAGTGATATATAAAATCAGGTATGTTAAAATCTCCTATTAAAAGCACTTTATTATTCAGAAAATGCGGTATTGACAGAAAAGTTTCAAACAGTGATTCATACGTCTAAACCGTCGCATTTGGAGGGATATATAATGCAAACAGATAAATAATGATGCCATTAATAATGACCTTGACACCAACCATATCAACACAAATCAAGTAATCAAACATTGATGTATCTAATCTGACGACCGAGAGATTCCGCCTCAGAGCCAGTATTGCGCCACCCCCCCTTGCAGCTCTGACCAAATCGAACCTTCTGTCACACCTGTATGTTAAAAAGTTTGTCGGGAATATTTCGGAGCTTACCACACTGTCATTCAATCAAGTTTCTGTAAAAACAATAATATCGTAGTCACAAGCAGCAGTATTATTGTAAATTTCATTTAGCTTAGTATTTATACCTCGTACATTTTGATAATAGACTGACAAAGCATTCAACCCCCCAGGATGTGCGACAGTAGTGGGGAACTGCATGCTGGATGAAACGCTGAGCACTTCAGGAGCTGAGCCGCGCTGTGATTGCTATTGTGACCCTAGAATTTCTAATTTAAATTTTTCCAATGCTTGTTTATATGCGTGCCAAGAGCCGTTAATGTTGGTCACACGCTGTATTTGTTTAACTGATGAAGTTAATCTTAAATACTTTATTTGTAATTAAACATGTCTTTATCAAAATCATTTAATATTTTAAATAATTTAGAATTTATCCTAAATAACTACGGAAAATGGATAATTTTAACTTAATATTGTCAGGAAAGCCATGAAAAAAAAATTAAATAAATTAGTTACATAACGCAGATTTAGTAAAACAAAAACTAAATGAATCTGTGTTATTTCGCTAATTTCTTTTGGTTTTATTCATATCATTCTTGATAAAATAACAAGATTACTCAAAATGCGTGAATTATTATAAATTTTAAATTATTTTAAAAGTATCAGATTTAGACAGTTTAATAAAAAATAAAGGCATTTAAAAGATGAACTCAATAAGTTAAGAAAATCGGTTTCAAAAAATTGAATTGACACAATGTTTAAATTTGTGTCATGTCAAGACGAACATCCTTTATAATAAATTGAAATAATACTAGTATACAACCACGATTAGGGCACTTATGGAATAAAATTTGTTTACCTAAGTTAAAAGCATATTACATACAAAGGTTTTCATTTTAAACTTTGAGGGCCTATATCTTGAAAACGAATGGATATATTTGGATTTCTTAAAAAGCCGTCGTTAGGTAGGATCGCTTTGCATTTTTTAAAGAAAGAAAGACAATATTAATGCGATACTTTCGACGCCCTGGGCGTCGCGACGTTCCAAAAATATAAATCGATTGCAGGGACTTTGAAAGAACTTTATATTTTAAGAGTCCATCACCGCAAGCCCTGACTGGCACGCAATCGACCATACAGTCATGTAAATTAAATGGGGGCTTACGCTCAGCTACGAGCGAATTTCGAGAAAACTGGTAAATTATTTAGCTTTGGTTAAAAGGATATTGAAAGGCAACTCTACCACTGTTGCAGATTTTTTATTAAGGATTTACATGTGGAGAAAATAATGCATAAAGTTGCAATTTTAACAGCGATAAATATATTACTGCATACATATCGAAAACGAAAGTCGAATAGAAAAATCTGCAACATGTTAAGCCTCGCATATAGAGTTGCCTTTCAATATCCTACTAACCAAAGCTAAATTTAATAATTTACCAGTTTCCTCAAAATTCATTCATAGCTGAGCGCAAGAAACCCCATTTCATTTACATTGCTGTATGGTCGGTTGCGTGCCGATCAGGGATTACGGTGATGGACTCTTAAGACCTTTTTGTCACTTGCCCTAATTCGATTACTTCGCTCCTTTTTAAGTAACACAAGGGCTTATTTAAAAATTCCTAACTAAGTTTGGAAACGGGTCAGTAGTAAAACTAAATTAATTTTTCACTTAATAAAAATTCATTCGCTTTTGTTCAAAATTTATTCCTTCTGTCCGAACACAACTGTCAAAACTTTTCAAAAGTTTGCTGTGGGCAGTACATGCCGCTATAATTTTGTTCATTAGATCGGCCGTATCTTCAACTGGTGTCTCGTAGACAATATCGCTTAAGTGACCCCGAGGAAAAAAATCTAAGGATGTTACATCTGGTGTCCTTGCTGGCCATGTTATTGGTCGGTTGCTGCCAAACCATCGATTGAGATACTGTCTGCCTAAATGCTCAACAATTTGAGCATTATGAACAGGAGCCCCATCCTGCTGCAGCGACATATTCGTTCTGTACTCAAAGAATACCTCTTCTAATAGTTCTGCAAGTGTAATTTGAAGAAAATGTAAATAACGTTCTCTAGTTAAAGTCCCTTCGTAAATATAAGGTCGAATAAGATATCCATTTATTAAACCACACTAAACATTAATTCTAAAGGCGCATTAATTTCTTCTTTCTCTAATCCAACGAGGATGATTCTGGGACCAATAGCGACAATTATCTCGGTTCAAAATTCCCTGTCCATATTGTCCATTCCATCGCTCCATAAAATGTTGGACAAGATATTTACATTTTGGCAATACAAATCGGAAAATCTTGCTAAGAAATTTAGTCTTCGTGCGGGATCCCCTGGCTTCAATCTATGGATTAATTCGGTTTTGCATGAATAAAGCTTGTTGTTCTGTAGAATCCTCTATGAAGAGGTAATGGAAATACCAGCAGTATTTTCTTTGATTTTGGCTAGTGAATTTTTAGGATTACCAACAACTTGCTGTAAAACTTGGGCTGTATTTTTATCATTTGTAGCAATTTTCCTTTCGATTTTACAAATCAGCCATATATGAGGATAACGATGCCCACTCTTTGTGCGTCCATAGCATCTGGCCTGCATTGACCGTAAATCAGTAACATATCCACTTTTTCTTTGTTAGTGTATTGAACAATTTTCATAGAATAGTATCAATTCTTATAAAAAAAAAAAGGTCAGAAATCCAATGAATCAAATGTCCTTTTTACACTTTAGGGAAGGTAAATTATTTATCTTTGCGAGTCTATTAAAGTTATTAGAAATTAGGTTTTATAGTTTTTTAAAACCTTGTATTACCTTAAAACATATGGAGTCTTAAAATTTAAAGTACATTTAAATGTACCTACATTCGAAGTCCCTGCAATCGATTCATATTTTTGAAGCAGCGCGACGCCCAGAACGACGACTTCTTACGAAATCAAAGAGATATAGGCCCTCGGGGATTTTAAGTGAAACCCCCTGTATAAGTGTTAGTCCCCTAAAATTCCTTAAATATCAGAACAAAATTATCCACTTGGCAATGCAGCAAGCAAATTTAAAAAAATATTTCGTAAAAACAAAATATTTAACAACTTTTTTTGGGCTTTTTGGTAATTATTAGAACAACTAGAATTTTTGCTTGCGAATTTTTGACTAATTTTTTGCATACACCCTAATTTGAGGTTGCTGATCTTGAACCTGAAGTTTTTTTCAGCAGTTTCTAAAGCTGCGTCCAGACTTGTGACAAAATCCCGTATCGTGGCACCGTCGCCAACCTTTTTGGGTGTAGTCTGGACGGCACCGTAATTGCAACACCGCAACACGTGACACCGCCACGTTTATCACGTGCCATCTCAGTCTTATTGGTTTTTGGCGGCACATCAAAGGGATGCCGCGCGGCTTGGTTTGCCAAGTCTGGATGCATCATCAGAGCGTTTTGATTTATAAATGCATGTTCGCGACGATGATGCGCAACGATGACACGCGACGAGGACACGCTTCGAAGTTTTCCCCGCCAGAAAAATGTTGGCAACGCGGTCAGACCACGGGGTTTTGTCACAAGTCTGGACGTACCCTAATAGTTTTTGAGGAAAAAAGTATTTACATTTTCTCACTTACATGTAAGTTAGGTTATTTGCATGCAATCCTTAAAATTTCGCCATTTCCACTAAAATATCACTTGTAGAACTTTCACGCTTACACTCCTTTGGTAAAATAAACGAAAACTTTGACAACGAAAACCTTGATAAGATTGACAGCAAGGAGGTAGATTGGATGCGGATTCGCATTTGTGTCTCGACCAGCACCAGCCAAAATCGTGACAATTTTCAATCGAATTTGCGCAAAGTTGGCTGTGCAATGCATCGCGGCGGCTTAAATGTCTGCATTAACAAAGCAATTTTAAAATTTTTAATTTGGATATTATTTTTGGCTATATTAATGAAGTGTAAAAAAAATATAAAGTCGTAGAAAAAGTAAAGTACACAACTCGAGTGGTACACACTCTTTCGACTTACGGTACGACCGTATAATAGGCTTCTTAGCACTCTTGGTATATAATATTTACTTTATTATAATAATTACCTTTCTTTTGCGTTGTGGTTTACATATTTCCGGAGGAATATCCTCATAGGTGGCAGAGGTTTGTTTGACATTTATTTTTACATCGGCTCCTTGTAGTTTAGCCCAAACTTCTGAAATTTTGTAGTCAACGCATGGTTTATTTGTCCTATAAGAATCAAATACATCTTCCTTTCGTTTTGTAGATGTTGGAAGGATTTTTCCGACAGAATACCAAGGGCTAACGTTACATGCCTCCATTATGTCTTTGTCTATTGTCTTTTTCTTTTCAACTGGAGATTGATTTTCCGTCATCTTGTTGGGTATTTTTGAAGAAAATGTAACTTATATATGTAATTGATATGCCTTATATAGTATACCCGAAACAATAAAAGAGTTATAAAATATTCAATAAATTCAGTTAAGGAATTAAAATCGTAAGTAAAAACACACAATTTGAAAAGTAAAAATAAGAAAATTTTGACAAATATTGACAAGGCAAGGACAAAATGACTGTTCACCTAGGTACTTATCAAAAATATGGAAACAATTTAGGTATAATAACATGCAGGTTGAATCAGGTCTTAATTAGCAAAGAGCGAACGCGAACGGCTTGAACCTAGCTGAACTATACTCCAAACCCAATATTATTGTCGTAACAGTCGAAACTATAAAAACTGAAAACTGCGTTAATGCCATACTGACTTAAGTCTGACAGAGAACGAGTTTATTAGAGAGTAGGTGGAACTAACCAGTCAAAGGGTCGCTCCAACAATTTATTTTTTTATAAACTTTATAAACGGACATGCTCTACTACAGCTTCCTTTACTTCCAAGCTATGAAGGACAAAGTCTGGGAACGTTGCAGGTAGACCGATGATTCGCTATTTTTGTTTGCGCTCTTGTGCTTGTGCTTGTGAAGTGTTGACGTATACGTTGTTTGTTATTTTCCCGAGTTTTAGTTATCAATGTTATCATTATAGGAAAATCTTAAGGTTAGTTCCAATGTTTGTTTAACTGGCAAAATGTTTTTATTTGGGTACGGCAAGGTTTAAAAAAGGGACGATTGGACTACCCCAATATATTTAAAAAATGATTTCAAGGTAAACTAGCTAAAGAAATTTGTGACTTGGCTTGATATATGGCATAACGATCCAGAGGGGGTGGGTTTAACTAGGGACACTTATGATGCTATTAAACGTAGTACCAGTACCACAGTCCTAATAGAAATTATAGAATACTCATTTATCCATTTTGAAATAAAATACATTTTAGCTGGTAAATTTCAAACAGATACCCTTGAAAAAAGATTTGGTCGATAAAGGAACCTTTCTGGTTGTAACTGTCATGTATCATTTAAACAGATCCTCGAATCAGAAAAAAAAATTAGACTTTAAAGTATTGTAAAGTCAGGGTTAAAAAATTTTACAGTGTTAAAATCAAATAGTACTTTGTTAAGCATGATATTGAAAGTACAGAAATATTAGAGTTTCCTTACATATTTCAATCGGATTATCTTAAGGATTACCAGTTGGATGAGTCTAAGTCTGTTTAAATGTATATATGTATAGTTATATATAGCCCATTTTATCTACAAAAAAAGGAAATTAAATACATTATTATTAATTATTACAATTGCATTGTTTTATTTATATTACATTGACTCCACTGAAAGTATCGACTATTTTTTCAACTTTGAAAACCTTATTGTTCGAGTCATAGGTTTAAACGTGGGGGATGAATATTTTGAATCTATGCAAAGGGGGGGTTTATGTCTTGCTACCAATGAATTAAATATTATGTACTTTTATATATTCGCAGCTTTTCAGTTTATTATAGCTACTAAAGAACTTAAGCCTAAATTTTTGAATCTGCAAAATCACCAAGTTCTTTTAGATAAACTAGGTTTGGCTAGTTTAGAAAGTGATGAGACATGTCCCTGTGGAGAAAGCTATCGAAATGTTTTATAAAGTAGCACTTACTCTTAGCAATATATTACTAAACAATTACACAAAAAACAGAAATGACCTTCAACACCAAAATACATCATCAAAAAAAAGAAAGCTTTCCACTTTAAAATAGGTTTTAAAATCACTAATTTTTTTAAGTTAATTTAAATTTCCTATTATTATATTATATACTTATATATTATTATTATATTATTATATTCTTGTTACTTATTAGACATGTCTATACTGAAGTAAAATGCAAAAAGTTCAATAAATAATTTGAAATAAACCGCCTAAACGGGCGAATCTGCACGGAAGTTGCGTTAGTTACTTATTAAAAATAGGTCTACCTCTAACAGGATTTGCGACGTTGCCTTTCTTACTTTACGGCTTGGAAATGTAGGGGGCTATGGCTCTATCCATCAAAAATATTTTCGGCAATGCAGAAAGTAGTAGCAACTTTGATATTTTTTTTGAGCGTCCTGTTGACGTATGGCATTAAGTTAGTCACGAAATTTCGGTGTGGTTAATTAATTATTAATGTTTATAAAAGCTAAAAAAAAACAACATTTTAAAGCTTTGTTAAAATTACTTATTTTTTTATTAAAAATTAGGGTCTGGCTTAGGCGCGTATACTAGGAGAAAGGGAGGGAGGGGGGGCGTTAAGAAGAGAAATATGGAACAAGTAAAGTTCAAGATCTTTTATATGGTTTCCGTTCGTTGGTAAGTTGTCAAATATATTATTTGAAATTTGATATGCAGTTGAAATGTTTTGTGATTTAAGAAAATAGCGAACAAATTTAAACACATATTTATTAGTCACTGAACATTAATTTTAGCAAAACGTAATAGAAATACTATAAACAAATAGAAACGTTGGTGTCGTTCGTCGTAAATGATAAAATCATTCATAAGTTCCAAATTAAGAATATCCTGCTATATCTAACTAGAAGATAAGTTCTAAGGATAACATAGGTGCTGGTTTTTAAAATTATATTTGGGTGCTCTAGCCTAGGACATAGATAATAATTATAATAAAATAAGTATGCAATAGAGTGGGGGTTTGAAGAAAACCGACCAAGCGCTGCAGGCAAGCATTTTCTAATTCTAAGGCCAAATTCTTACCCAACTTTGAAATAAAAGAAAATGTGATAAAAAATTTTGTAGTTTAATTTATTTAATAATTCAGTACTTAATAAATCAAGAACTATTCTAATGAGAAATGGACAAAAAATAATCGATAAATCGCAATTTTAGGTGCCTAAGAATCTACGCCTTCTGATATGTACTTAAGTAACTATTTATATGGATGCTCCGCTCCCAAATTTTACAAAGCACCCATGGAATCGGAGGCAATAAAGGATAACATTGTTGTCATGGAAGTTATGTGGCTGTTAGCATTAACAGCACAGAACAATAAAGGTTAGATTAACAGGTCATTGATAATTTGGGCCGTAACCATAATCTTTTAGCTATCGCGCAGTCGCGTCATCGCCATCTACTTTTCTCTTGTCATCTGTTACTACTTGACTTTTCTACAACTCGTTAAGGTTATGGAAGACGTGTCAGATGTATTACCTGGTAACGAATACTATGTGGCCGCTGTTTCTACAGGCCGATCCGTACCTATGCATGCACGAAAAAGAAGGAATACTTGCACGAAGGCAAAAATACTTAAATTAAGTAAAAATTTGATTTGTATATGTTACCGGTCAAACCCGATTTCAGGATAAACTAGTTTTGCCTAGGCCAAACCAGTCTAGCCTAAAAGTAATAGGATGAACTAGTTTGTCCTAGTCGAAACTAGTACCTATGTCCTGAAATAAATGTGAGGCTTTTAGAAAAAACTAATTTATCCCAGTCTAAACTAGTTTGAACTCTAAAAAATTTGTACAGATGCTCTTTTTATGCACTAGAGCGCAAAAAATGCCAATTCGCACTAGCGCCTAAATTAAATTGCGTATATTATTTATTATAAGAACTACATTTCTCCTTTGTCTTGATTTTGCTTGTTCTTTTTGTAATCTTGACAACATATTGACATTTGCAATCATTGACATTACCAAGTCCAAAGTAGGGTGCGCCTTTAAGGCACTAGATCCTTAAAATCCCTTCTTTCACTCTTTTAATTCTAAAATAAATCTACATCCATAAACACGTGCATAAAGTCTATTTTTCACTCATGGAATTGTCGCATTCGCCTGCGCCTCCAGCGAATTTTTCCATTCGTAAAAAAAGATCTACTTTACCCACTTGTTGCATAGGCAGCATAAATAACTATTATTGGCGTTGTACTAACTTTTATTATTTACTTGTTATTACATGTTAAACTACTGTGGCATTTTGAGTTGCAGAGTACTGATTTTTTCTTGCAGAGGCATCGATTCGACGTACACTTCTTGCTGCAACTGCACTTAAAGAAACCTTGGCCTGTTCCGAGTGAATGTTTGATCGCTGCGGTTCTTAAGGAAATCTCATTGTGTTGGTTAATTTCTTCATCGGATAAAAACTTTTGTGCGCAGATATCAAATTCTGTTCTGAAATAGAAAGAAATTTCCATTAAAAATATCAAATAGCGACGCCACGGTATAAAACAATTTTTATTTTTAATGGATAAGTAAATGTTATCTTTATTATGATTATAGACGTAATTACCTGCAGTATAACTTTTGTAAAATATCATACTTGGTTCCGATCTTATAAAATCCGTCTTGGGTGACTTGAAAAACAACTCCAATAACATTTCGAAAATCTCCTTTAGCCTTGTCTAAATGTCTACGTCAGGGACAGGTATGGTGATGTTATCTCCAAGTTTTGCTGGTGGGTGCGATTTATCAGAAATTGCTTTCATCATCTTGGCTTGCTTTTCTAGGTAATGCGCTGCCTTTGTCCGTGCTTCCAAAATATGTTCTGAGTTTTTCGTTAATTCATTTTCATTCCTGTCTTCGCCCCGAAAGTTAAAAATATGTCATTTAAATGGTAGGCTACCTCTTCAGCTCTCTTGCTTTCCAAGGGACGAAGCAAAGTAAACTTCGTTAGGTGATCCTGATGTACCATTATACATTTAAAATTTCCATCTGGTTGTGTCTGAAAGTCAATTAGATCGACTTGGCATCAGCTGTTCATTTCCGAGTGCAGAATCGGCTTGGAAACCAGTCCCCTTTTCCTTTTTATCTTTTTTTGCTGGCACACTACGCACATGGATAAGAAAAGACATATCATTTCCTTTGTGACGTTCGCAAACTTTTTAGAAGTTTCAGCCAACATTCTGTCACGACCACCATGTCCCACTGCGACGTGAGCTGCGTCAATAACGTCATACAACTCATCGGCCGAGAGAAAATATTTTATATTTAAATTTTTTTTTATTTCGTGCAGCAAGTTTCCTTATGCCTCCTATTTCCACCACATCAAATCGGTTTAGTCTCCGTTGTTGCAGGGGTGTGTTCTTTTCTACTTTTTTAGCCTCTTCAACCTCTTGCATAAGTAACAAGTACTTTTCCTTTGTCATAACATTAAAATTTTTCAGTGTCAGATCTTAAAATCTCTTCCAAGAATCTCTCTCTCCATTCTTTTTGGCTGATGTACCCACTTGACGAAGCTCCATTCATGATAACGAGAAACAGAAACACACTTGAAATATCATACAAATAAGAACAGAAAATGTTTAGCAGTTTAGCGATATTAATAAAGCGATTACACCGTAAGAAGAACACCACTGAAAGCCGGCGAACGGGCGAACATACTAAATCCTCGCGCCCAGCGCTGCCAGACTTGACGTATGAAATTATCGTGCAGCGATGCCATAATTATCGGATTTTTCTGAAAAATATGTTACAACTTACAACACGGAATAAAACCTAATTAATTACCCGCTGTATTCGGTCCGAATCTACTGGGAGCACTGGCGTAGCTAGGATTTTGTCTTGGGGGGACAAACAAAGTAGAACTCGCGAGGGCGGATTTAGTTCTTAAGCGCGGGAGGGGTAAAATACCGCCGCAGGCGAAAATTTTTTTGGAATCACGCCCAAATTTCAGAAATTTACGTTTGTAAATGCTCTCAAGATGGAATTTTAGAATAAAAAAAGTTAATGAAATTATGTTACAATTATCGATTATGGTACACGTGAAATTTCAACCTTAGTTTAGGAAGAAATTATGTTACAATTCGATAATTATGTTACATCTGGCAGCGCTGCTCGCGCCCGACAAGGCAAAGCAAAGACATTGCCTGTTTTTAACTAGTTTAAACTAGTTAATTCTAGCGAGTAAAGTAAAATCGCGTTCAAACTAGTTTAGACTAGGATAAATTAGTTTTTCCTAAAAGCCTCACATTTATTTCAGGACATACTAGTTTCGACTAGGACAAACTAGTTCATCCTATTACTTTTAGAGAAAGATGTTTGTCCCTATTCTTTCCGTCAGACCCAATCCCAATCCCCGTATTACGGCTCATCGGCAAGGATATATGCCGATGAGCCGTAATACGGCGAAACGCGTCCAAGAATTGGGTCTGACGGAAAGAATAGGGACAAACATCTTTATTTAATATCACGTTTTCGGTTCATAGAAACCGACGATTGGCTTTCAGCGCCACCCGACATTAGATACCTGCTTATGCGGGATCCATTCCAGCGTTTGGTCTTCTCTAAGACCTCGCTGGTCTGGTTGGGTGGATAGCTCGATTGCTACGAGATGTCGCCACGTGTAACATCTCGCATATGTATTTATTACTTTTAGGCTAGACTGGTTTGGCCTAGGCAAAACTAGTTTATCCTGAAATCGGGTTTGGCCGGTAACATATATACTGTCACGAATATGTTATTTATTATTATTAAGTCTTTACTAAATATTTCTCGCCCTGTATGATGGTTGACCATACAGTTAGCATTTTGCTGACTAATCATAAATGATATACGGTGAGAGTTCGGTTTTGCTACGAGCAGGGAGTCAAGTCCATACCGTGAGGGTGTGTGTGTGATACTGGGTGGTCTGCCCAAAGAGCTGAGCCCCACGGCAATGTCATAATGTAAGTATCACTTATTTTTTCACTGTAAGCAAGGTCCTCTAGCAATTTATTTTAGTTCTTCAATTCTTTCTTTTTATATTTCTGTATTTAGCTTGTTCAACTTATTCAACTAAAAATAAATATTTATTTGTTTTGTACCAGTGTCTATTATTTAAATTCATCTGTTCTACCCCCAAGGGCGGTTTTACGGGGGGGTTAATAGGGTAATTACCTCCCCCATGAATTTAGAATTTGAAGCATCATCATTGAAAAAAGAGCGTGGCACCCAAAAATTTTTCGCCTGCGGCGCTATTTTTTTTCTGATCCCCCCTCCCAAACTTATTTTCTGGTAACTTTTTTAAAAAAAAAAAATCGGATTTCAAATTATCCCCCCCCATGTTGAAAAGCTAAAACCGCCCTTGTCTACCCCTCAAATAACGGCAATACAACTTATACATTCTTATTAGTAGCAAACGCTAAGCCGAAACATGGTGGAGGCGCTAAACGCTAAGCCGTGACAATACGCAAAGACATTTTAGCTTTAATTAAGAAGTGGATGTATTAAACATATAATTATACTCATACCAAGGCCGTATTAATATCTATTAAATTTTATCCATATTGGTTTAAGAATCGTGCTTTTTGGTCAAATTGCACGATAAAGTCATTCTAAAATACTGATTGCTTAAAACAAATATTAACGTATTTTAAAATAGTGGTTGTTTTGTTCTAAAAATAGGTAATCTTGAACGTAATAAAGATAAATTTACTTTGAAATATTTTATGCTTAATTCAAGTATCTCTCTTGTTCAAGTTAACTTTAAAATGTTTTAAGATTTAGAAAATATATCATTTAAAACAAGAAAATTTATGTTATGTTTTAAAGTTCGACAATTTTAGGCCAAGTAATAGAAAAGTAACTCGAAGAAAGTTTTTGCTTTGAATAACAATTTCTTGTTTAACACGTTGGCTGCCGTAATATAAAAAAAAAATCCAGTTATACCAGCCGTTATCTTTTTTTTTAAGAAAATGGTTTTAATGGAGTAGCTTTTTACTTTTTTGTTAATGACTAACCTAATTTTCGCCTGGAACATATATATATTGATGAGACCTTGCATTGGGTACACGAGGCTCCAAATAGCACTTTTCGGGATAAATGGCCACGTGAGACCTATGTGGAGTCACAGCGCTTACGGACAAGGCCATGTGGGAGGGGCCAAACAGGCTTGCACATGTTAGGCTAAGCCGTTAGTTAGTTATTAGAGGTTAGTCTAAACAGATTGGTGTGTGGAACGTAAGTTTATAAAGTGTGTTTTTTATACAAAAAAATGAGCTACAAAAATGAACAACGGCGTTTACAAAAAATTTGGCAGGTGAGTTGTTCGCTAAAATACAATAATGATAATAATACTAATAATAATATTAATGGTTATAATAATAATAATAAAAATAACAATTATAATAAAAAAAATAATAATAATAATATTTTTTTTTGTAGGATATTTTATCTGACGAAGAGGACGAACCTTTTGATAAGTCATCTGATGAATATCTTCCTAGTCACAATGAAAGTTCAAGTGATGATTCAGACACATACAGTCTAAAACGGCGTCAAACATTCGTCAATACAATTCACTCCCAAAAACTTATAAAAAGCAGCGATGATGCTAGTTTTGCTGGTGTTGCGAGTACGTCTTGTGTTTCAAGTACGTCTGGTGTTACAAGTACGTCTGGTGCAAGCAACATATTTCCCCAGATAAGTAAAGATGTAGAAATGGACACCATAGAAGAGGTTATACGAAATTATACTGCAGGTTATGACAGTGATGAAAACGACATACCAGAGCAAAATAACACAGAGCTAGTTTGGCAGCAAGTAACAGGTGAAAATTTAAAACACATTTCTTTTACTAAGCCCGACGCAGGCATTAACCCCCAATTATATGAAACGTATTACAATAAGTGTCCAATAGACTTCTATGAATTATTCCTAGACGATAATATATTAAATATGATGGTTTTAGAAACTAATCGATATGCAGCTCAATATAAATCAGAAGAATCAGCTCCTAAAGCAAGAATCCACCAATGGCATGATACAAATATAGAGGAAATAAAACAATTTATCGGAATCTTATTTTGGATGGGTCTGTGTCAGTTTCCTTCCATAGAATCATATTGGTCGAAGGATACAATGTACTACAATAAAATAAAATTCTTGATGTCACGAAATCGATTTCAACTGCTGTTAAGAATGTGGCATTTTCATGATAATGAAGTAGTGACTGATAACAGGCTCCAAAAAATATTGCCACTTTTAGAAAAGCTCATTCAAAATTTTCAAGCTCCACTAATTCCAAAAGAATCTATTTGCATTGATGAGACCCTTGTACCATTTAGAGGCCGTCTGAAATTTAGACAATACATTAAAAATAAACGCCATAAATTTGGTATAAAGTTGTACAAACTGTGCTTAGAAAAAGGGTATACATACAACATCCAAGTATACTGTGGACAGGACAAAATAGAAGGTCAGTCTTCATCACAGAATGTCGTACTAGTCCTTGCTAAAAACTTACTAAACCAAGGACGTACGATATATACAGACAATTATTATACAAGCGTGGCACTGGCTCACGAATTGTTGGAGAAAAATACAAACTTGGTAGGTACCTTGCGTACAAATCGCAAACTAAATCCCAAAGAAGTTACTCAAAAGCCATTGAAAAAAGGGGAGACAGTAGCCGCCGAATCCAATTCGGGTATCGTAATTCAGAAATGGAAGGATAAAAGAGATGTCCTTACTCTAAGTACGAAGCATACTTCCGAATTATTGAAAGTTAGATACGGAAACAAAGAAGTTGAAAAGCCATCGTGCGTAGTTGATTATAACAAACACAAAGCCTATATAGATTTGTCTGATCAGATGAAAGCTTATAATACAAGTTTAAGGCGAGGCGTTAAGTGGTATAGAAAGCTAGCAATCGAGCTTTTGACAGGTAGTGTCCTAGTAAATGCTTTTGTTTTACATCAAGAGGTAACCAACGATAAAATGAACATAACAAAATTCAAAGAGATGCTTGCAAGTAAACTTTTAAATTTACAATCAAATGATAATAGGCAGGATAATGAAACTACACAACACGTTCTCGAAGATGTAGGAAGGAAATATAGAGGAAGATGCGTCAGATGTTATGAAAAACTAACAGAGGAATTCGGACGCATTCATGCACAGGCGAAATCTCTACGGACCAAATTTAGATGTTCTCAGTGCATGAAAAATTATTGTATGCCATGTTTTTTTGAGTTACATAATTGTACAAAATAATTTTTGCATTTAAATCTTCTTTTAGTTCCTAGAAATATTTTTTTTAAATATGTTTAGTATTTTTATAAATAAAAAATAACATTTGTACATTTTGAATTTTTTACCCCTAAAGTTGCAGCCATGTGTACCCACCCACAAGTCTCAATTCTACAGGCCAAAAGTATATTTTGCCTTTTCCGGCCATACTTTCTCGCCTCCATAAGAAATACACGCTGCTGTGACTTATCTGTGGTGTCACGCGGCCCAAAAACATTTGAATGTCTGAGACCACTACGTGGTGTCACGCGGCCATTATTAACAAATCTATGAGACTCCACCTTGGGTACTCATGGCAGTCAACGTGTTAAATAATGTCTTACTGCTTTACTTATTTCGTAATCTGTTAAAACAATTAATCATATTCTTATAAGCTTACCTAACGAGGGGATGTAAAGTCTGGGAGCCCCGAGTCCTTGTTTATTATATAATTCATTTTGAAAAATGTTGAAGTATGTAAAGTAAAAGTAAAGCACATGCAGACAGTAATTTTTTTTAAATAACAAACTCACAATATAACAGTTTTACAAAAAAAAGTGCACATTAGAATCATTCAATAGATTATGGGTAGTAAAAAACAAGCAGATTTTATATATATTCTTTATAAATTTTATAAATATTCTAAAAACGGTGTACACCCATACACATGTAAAATTTTGGATTTAGTATAACTGTGCTACTAAACAACATCAAAAGTAATGCCCATAAGGGGTGATTTACAGTAACCTCTCGGTATCAGTTTTGGAAAAATAATTGAGAAAATATTTTAAAGTGCAGTTTAGTAAGGCGGGCGTGTTGTAAGCCATCCTTTCCATTGATTTATTTTTAGGTAACACTTATTAAAAATAACAAATATTATTTGCTTATTCCTTAAAAGTAAATTATTAAGTCCATTCTTATAAATAATTATGTCCATTTTTCGACAGTCTACAACACATTACTAAAAATTGCATAAAAGCAGTTAGTAAAGGGCGAAATCAATTTTTTGGTCTTAATTCCAAGGTCTTAAAGCAAGTGGTCTTACCATTACATCGAATCTAAATCCATAAGATAAAACTTGTCATTTTTAAAATATCTTCAACACTTCCAAGGTTTTTATTTTTCTTATATCAAAAGTTTTATTCCACTCCTCCAATGCAGTTTTTTTTTATGATAAGGCACAGCACTGCAGAATAAATCCTTTATGGCGCTCTGGGAGCGGTGCGTATGCGCAGGAAATGATTCACATTGGTCTTGAATCTTTGGAGGTTATACTCGTTGGGGAACACGATCTCAGGGAGGTCGTTCCAGAGTGATGACGTTCTCTAGATACAGTATTCCATCTTGAATATTAGAAAACATATTATAGTTGTAAATTAAGTAGGTAGGTACTTTATTTTGTTTATGTACTTACTTAATTTGTCACATAATCTCATCATTTTCGAACTGTTTTCATTATCGTCATCTTTTAGTGTCTTTTCTGTTTCTCCAAATAAAATTAATATATTTCTTACTTGATGATATCGTTTACCCCTTTTTGGTTGTGGCATGCGTTTTATGTTTAAACCACTATCATTACCATTACCACTTCCAACTCCAATCTGCAATGCTGTCTAAAATGGAAATGCCGCTAAGAAGTCACGTCACAAAGCGCATCTGCTTCTAAATTTCGGGAACTACAAACTAGGGCTCGGAATTTTTAAAATATAAGTATTCGAATAGTCGTTTGGTATGTTATTCGAATAGTCAAATATAATCGAATAGTCGAAAAATTCGAATAGTCGAATAGTCGAATAAATCGAATAGTCGAATAATTCGAATAGTCGAATAATTCGAATAGTCGAATAGGTAATTCGAATATTCGCATATCTTTGAATAGTCAAATAGTCGAATATTCGAATAGTCGTCTCTTTAAATATCGAAATACAGTTGTTTAATCACGATAGAAATGGTTTAACTGCTTAAACATAATAAAGGAACATTTTTAAGTATTAGTCATTTTTAATATCTAAATTATCGAATAATAATAATGTGCATTTTGTCGAATAAAGTAAGATGACAAATAAATCATTCTGTTAAATTATTTAATAATAATATTTAAAGATATGAAAACTTGAGAACTCTGTAATAAATAAAAAACTCTTAAACAAAATGATTATTTAAATTTTATGGAAGTAGTCCATCTCACAGTGGAGTAATATTTTATTTATGGAATAAAACTCAAAGTCTGCTCCACTAATTTAATAAAATAACTTCATATTATATGCCCATGCATGTTTCGAAGGCATAAACCTTCATCCTCAGTGGGTAATTATTAAGATGTAATAAAATATGAAGAGACCAATGACATTGTTACATTGTAAACTGAAAGGCGAAGGAAAAAATACAATTAGATAATGTGAAAGCAGCACAGGTATCATCAATAAAAGTTTAATATATGGAAAAAGATATTTTGTAAAATTTCGAGATTAATATTAAACCGTGATTACAGTGAGATAAAAGCTAGTGACTTACCTTGTGTTGCAGAAAAAATTTTTCAATTTTTATAAGGAAACATATTGACGTAAATTAAATAACTAATGCATTATAACTAATATTAATAAAAGCTTTTTTAAAAAATTATGTTTTTTAGATTAGTTTTATTTTTATTTAATTTTGAACTTATTATAAAACCCAACTATGGCTGGGAAAATAAAATCAAGAGCAAAATAGGGTACGATCATCATGGCGAAGTCGTACCAAATGGTAGGTAAAAATTTTTATATAGCCAAAGTGTGAATGGATTATTCTATTTTATTTTTTATATTTTATTCAAAAAACGGTAAAATTCGTCGCAATGCGACAATGTCAAAGGTTAGCTCTATTTAGACGAATGGAGTAACAACTAAATAAAGAAGGAAGATAGACACTATAAGTTAGACAAGGTGTGAACTAATATAAAATCTAAAAAACTTAAAAAACATAGACCTCTGTTAAAGCATTATAATAAGATCATAATGGATGAGCAAGACGAAGTTTGGACGCCAGTCACAAGAGAGAGTGAACTGTTTGTTTTGTAGTAACTGAAAACTGTTTATAAATGTAAATCATGTCAGGAAACTAGGATGTATAAATATGAGGTACCATAAACGGATAAAAGATGGTGCGGTATGACAGGGTAGTTATGAAAACCGTAATGACATAGGATAACATTGATGGTTTAAAAAATAAGGTTATGTTTTAAATGTTCAAGAATTTAAGAGAATTGAAAAAACTTAAGCAAGTAAAGTTAATCTGATCATTAATGCAGTGTAAAGAGGGATTGTTGAGAGCCTTCTGGATTTCAAGGATCTCCAAGAGATTCATTGTAGTCCCCTTTTCACAAACATGGAGCACCTTAGTACTGGTAGGAAGATCAAAAGAATGGTTAGAATTGATAACATGATTGGCGAAAGTGGATCTAGAGTTTATATCAGTATGGTTTTTGTTTTTTTCAATGATTTTGAGATGTTCATTGACTCTGGTTATGATCTTCCTACCACTCTGGCCTATGTAACAAATATTGCAACCTGTATGAGAACAGGATATGGAATATATACCTGACCTGTTTAAAGTGGATATCCTGTCCTTTGATTGTACTACAAAACTGCGTAAGTTCGATTGAGTTTTGAAACTAATATTAATATTATATGATCTGAAGATATCTTTTATTTTATAGAATATGTTATTAAAGAACGGTAGTGAAAAATATCTCAATTATTGTTTTTGGATTGGTAAACAAAGTTTCCTGTGGAGAGATCGGGACAAATGTTTATAATAAAGTTTATTTATGAAATATGTTGGATAATGGTTATTATATGCTATTTGTTTGATCAAATTAAGTTCGGTTATGAAGTTTTCATGGGAAAGAGGGATATTGAATAATCTATGAAAGAAACTATTGAAGGCAGCTGTTTTATGGCTGTGTGAGTGATTTGAATGAAATGGAATGACCAGGTCAGTACTAGTGGGTTTGTGGTAAATACCAAATTGTAATTTGTTATTCTCTTTTTGTATAAGTAGGTCTAAGAAGGGAATGGAATCATTAGACTCAATTTCCATGGTAAATTCTATAGAAGGATGTAATGTGTTGAGATAGTTGAAAAAGGATTGTAATTCTAGCGGGGACCCTGTGAATATAACAAAAGTATCATCAACATATCTGGAGAAGTGGATGACCTTATTGAAAAGAGGATGTGTTTCAACTTGTGATTCTAAGCTTGCCAAAAATATCTCTGCTAAAAGAGGACTAAGAGGTGAACCCATGCCTAAACCTGTTGGTTGGGAGAAAAATCTATTATTGAATTGGAAAAAGTTTTGTTTGAGAACAGTATCTAATAAAAGGCAAATATTGAGGACATGATGTGTGAAAATAGAGAGATAACAGAATAAGAGGTCTCTAACAAGCTTAATGCACTCATCAGGAGGGATACTGCGGAATAAATTTTTTACATCGAACGAAACCAGAATAGAATGTTCAGGAATGTTGATATTCTTTAATCTGTTGGTTAATTCATATGAGTTTTTTACAGCAAACCTACTAGAAAAATCAGTTAAGTCAGTTAAGATGGAGTTTAGCCATGTTGCAAGTTTATGAGTAGGGGAACCGAAGTAGCGTACTACTGGACGTATTGGAATGTCCTTCTTATGGATCTTAGGCAAACCGTCCAAAAGTGGAGTTTGTGGATTCATGGGATATAACTTGCTCTTGTCTGTTTCAAATGTATTTAGAGTATCATTAGTAATAGAGAGGATTTTCTTTAGATAAGTGAAAAAATTAGGAGTTGGATCAGAAGGAATAGTGGAGAAGTTGTCAGGGCTCAAAAATTCTTCAACTTTGGCAATATATTGTTGTCGATCTAAAACGACTACAGTACTGCTTTTATCGGCTCTCGATAAGACCAAATTGCAATCCGAAATCTTGCGGCGGCAATTTCTGGATTATTTGGAAGACATGGGTAAGGCCAAGTTTGAACGCTTGTCACATAAAATCTATATTTTATCTTCTGAACAAAATAACAAGGTTTATCACAATTCTTATACACATAAACTAAACCATACAAATAATCTTTTTAATTCTACCAATATCAACACTAGCTTTTATAATGAAGTCTTTTGTGAGGATCTGGACATTACCAACATCACAAATGGTCACTTTTCGGATTTTAAATTCCACGATCGTGTTTTAAATTTATCTTCCACCTCCTTGACTAATGAAGAGGTGGACCTTTTGTGTCTGGGCTTAAACTACAACTTTAACTTCACCCCAACACCTTTGAACTTACAGCTTTTGGCAGTTGCATCTGAGAGAATTTTGGAGAGTGCCAGCTTGTCTTCTGAAACACATACTGTCAGATCACAACTGACAGTTGTTCTCAACAAATTTAATGACTTACAACATCCGGCTAACCCTTCTAATATTAAACGGAATAATACTTTGGCTGTCTTTCGCCGCAAGATTTCGGATTGCAATTTGGTCTTATCGAGAGCCGATAAAAGCAGTACTGTAGTCGTTTTAGATCGGCAACAATATATTGCCAAAGTTGAAGAATTTTTGAGCCCTGACAACTTCTCCACTATTCCTTCTGATCCAACTCCTAATTTTTTCACTTATCTTAAGAAAATCCTCTCTATTACTAATGATACTCTAAATAACCAACAGATTAAAGAATATCAACATTCCTGAACATTCTATTCTGGTTTCGTTCGATGTAAAAAATTTATTCCCCAGTATCCCTCCTGATGAGTGCATTAAGCTTGTTAGAGACCTGTTATTCTGTAATCTCTCTATTTCCACACATCATGTCCTCAATATTTGCCTTTTATTAGATACTGTTCTCAAACAAAACTTTTTCCAATTCAATAATAGATTTTTCTCCCAACCAACAGGTTTAGGCATGGGTTCACCTCTTAGTCCTCTTTAGCAGAGATATTTTTGGCAAGCTTAGAATCACAAATTGAAACACATCCTCTTTTCAATAAGGTCATCCACTTCTCCAGATATGTTGATGATACTTTTGTTATATTCACAGGGTCCCTGCTAGAATTACAATCCTTTTTCAACTATCTTAACACATTACATCCTTCTATAGAATTTACCATGGAAATTGAGTCTAATGATTCCATTCCCTTCTTAGACCTACTTATACAAAAAGAGAATAACAAATTACAATTTGGTATTTACCACAAACCCACTAGTACTGACCTGGTCATTCCATTTCATTCAAATCACCCACACAGCCATAAAACAGCTGCCTTCAATAGTTTCTTTCATAGATTATTCAATATCCCTCTTTCCCATGAAAACTTCATAACCGAACTTAATTTGATCAAACAAATAGCATATAATAACCATTATCCAACATATTTCATAAATAAACTTTATTATAAACATTTGTCCCGATCTCTCAACAGGAAACTTTGTTTACCAATCCAAAAACAACAATTGAGATATTTTTCACTACCGTTCTTTAATAACATATCCTATAAAATAAAAGATATCTTTAGATCATATAATATTAATATTAGTTTCAAAACTCAATCGAACTTACGCAGTTTTGTAGTACAATCAAAGGACAGGATATCCACTTTGGACAGGTCAGGTATATATTCCATATCCTGTTCTCATACAGGTTGCAATATTTGTTACATAGGCCAGAGTGGTAGGAAGATCATAACCAGAGTCAATGAACATCTCAAAATCATTGAAAAAAACAAAAACCATACTGATATAAACTCTAGATCCACTTTCGCCAATCATGTTATCAATTCTAACCATTCTTTTGATCTTCCTACCAGTACTAAGGTGCTCCATGTTTGTGAAAAGGGGACTACAATGAATCTCTTGGAGATCCTTGAAATCCAGAAGGCTCTCAACAATCCCTCTTTACACTGCATTAATGATCAGATTAACTTTACTTGCTTAAGTTTTTTCAATGCTCTTAAATTCTTGAACATTTAAAACATAACCTTATTTTTTAAACCATCAATGTTATCCTATGTCATTACGGTTTTCATAACTACCCTATCATACCGCACCATCTTTTATCCGTTTATGGTACCTCGTATTTATACATCCTAGTTTCCTGACATGATTTACATTTATAAACAGTTTTCAGTTACTACAAAATAAACACTTCACTCTCTCTTGTGACTGGCGTCCAAACTTCGTCTTGCTCATCCATTATGATCTTATTATAATGCTTTAACAGAGGTCTATGTTTTTTAAGTTTTTTAGATTTTATATTAGTTCACAACTTGTCTAACTTATAGTGTCTATATTCCTTCTTTATTTAGTTGTTACTCCATTCGTCTAAATAGTAGCCATGTAACGAAGGGAGTTACGGGGGTTTTTATACCCCCTTTTATAATAAATCAAACTCTCCTCTTTCGAGTAAAAATAATGTCAATTTCTCCTATCAAAAATGTACCCATTACAAAAGTGCTTATTTTACTTGTTATACTAATTATGAAATCAATAACCTTAATTACCTTAATTACCTTAGGTCTACATGTTAGGTTTAATAATAATAAATATACTGAGTGTACGAATACGACAGAAACTAATAAATATATTTATATAATAATAGGATATATTTTGTTCTTACACTACACCTCCTACGGCGAAAAAAAAAACAAGAAAAAAAATGTTTAGCGTATCTATCTTTAGAAATTCTGGTTACTATTATTGTACAATTTAGCTCTATTTTTGTGAATTTCTTTGATTTTATTTCCTACTAAAATAACAATATTTGGTGATTTATCTTCTACGACCACATATGGACCGTTAAAAATTTGTTCGAGTTTATTCCCGGTTTCATTTTTTACTAAAACTTGGTCGCTTTTTTTATAAGTTTTCGCGTTAACTTTAGAATCGTGACTTTTTTTTTTCGTTGTATTTTTGACTGAATGAGGTTATTTTTGGCATCATCCCAAGCTTTCTGTAGTCTATATTTTAGTTCTAGTGGGTAGTTATCGAAATTGTACAATGGTTCAGTACCCGTGTCGATATTTGAAGGGAGTTTGCATTGCTTACCAAACAAAAGTTCATATGGAGTGTATTTAGTGTTAGTGTGAACAGTATTGTTGAATGCAAAACACCAGAACTGAACCCATGAACTCCAACTGTCCGGGTGTTCTGTCTGCTGTTTGTATTCGTAAATAAGCGCCTAGATTTTTGTGTGTATTTTCCAACGACCCTAGTGTTTGGTGATGGTAAGCTGTTGATGCCAGTTGTTTAATTTGTAAAATTTTGCAAGCTTCCTTCAGAGTTGTAGCTATTAATTCTGTACCTTATCCATATCTTAAGATAAAGTTATCCACGAAAGATTTTGCAATAGTTTTTGCTTCTTTATTTTGGATAGGGTAACCTTCGACAAATTTCGATAACTCGCACTGCAATGTTAATATATATTTATTTCCGATATGTCTTCCGGCAAAGGTCCTACAAGGTCTAAAAATAATTTTTGAAAAGCGGAAGAAGCAGTTGTGGTTATTGACATCGGCTCAATATTAGGCCGAGAATGTTTAAACCTTTGACAATGATCACAACGTTTTACAAAATCGCTAACATCTGAATGCAAACTTGGCCAAAAATAGTACTTCTTTATGTTATTATACATTCTGTTAATGCCCGTATGACCGCCGCTCGGTAGAATGTGGAAATCATTTAATATTATTTGCCGCATTTCTATATTAGATATTTTTTGTACATCTTTCATAATTGAAATTTTTATATGACCCATTTTTAATTCTGAGGGATCCCTACCTATAATATTTATTAATTGCGCATTATTATTATTTTTTAAAATATATATTTCTGGTACCTTACATTTTATGCAAATATTCTTAAGTTCTCTCAACGATGCACTGCATGCGAACGTCGATCGAGAATTCTTAATTTTTAAAGCATTTTCTTTTTCTGAAAAAATTATATGGCTTGTACAATAATCATATTTTTTATTTTTTGATAAATTATTAAATTCTAATTCTGAAATACAATAAGCTTCACAAGAATTTTTCTGCGGTTTTAAAAGTTCCACCATTCCTGGGTGATCAAGCCGTTCGTGTACGGAACTGTCAAAACTCTGCTTATTTAATTCTTTCTTAGCTTGTTGCCTTGTCATAACAAACATTGTGTTGCACACGCTGTTTGCCATTTGTTTCAGTTCTTCCGATGTTGTTTCGATTCTAGATAGTGCGTCTGCTACTACATTATTACTACCTTTTACATATCTAATGTCAAAATCATACTCTTCTAACAATAATCGAAATTTGGTAAGTCTGCTAGACGGATTGTTCATTCCAAAAAGGTAAACAAGAGGCCTATGATCCGCGTAGATAATGAATTTTCTACCAAATAGGTAATTTCTGAAACTTTTTACTGCAAAAACTATTCCCAAAAGTTCTTTTTTCAATAACGGGATAGTTCACCTCTGCCTTATTTAACTGTCTAGAAATATATGACACTGGCGAACCATCTCCGTTCGAGAGAGTAGCTCCTAAAGCTTTATTTGAAGCATCTGATGTCACTATAAAAGTGTTATCTTCAGAAAAATTTGGAAACTGAAGCACTGGCGGGCTCACTAGTGCTTGCTTTAGAATTTCAAAAGCTTCTTGGCATTCTGGTGTCCATTGAAAATGTACACCTTTACGCGTCAAATAATTTAATGGAGCAACTATTTGTGCAAAATGTTTTATGCTTTTTCTATAAAAATTTGCTGATGCCACAAACCTCTTGACTTCCTTTTCGTCTTTTGGTATAGGATAGTTTTGTATAGCCTGAACCTTTTGAGGATCGGGACAAACACCGTCTGCCGAAATGACGTGTCCGAGATATAAAAGTTCTTTTTTCAAGAAGTCACATTTTTCAGGATTTAGTTTCAGATTAACGTCGCGTAATCTTTGCAGTACTTTTATTAAGTTACTGTTATGAGTTTCTAAAGTATTACCGAAAATAATTAAATCGTCTAAGTAAACAAAACACGACGAATAAGTTAATCCCGATAAAGCAATTGACATCGCTCTAGAGAAAGAACTAGGACTTCTCTTAAGCCCCATTGGCAGTCTAGTCATTTGAAACTGTCCTTGGTCAGTTACAAATGCCGTACAAGGCCTACTTTCTTTTTCTAGCTCAATCTGATAATATCCTTGCGATAAATCTAAATGTGAAAAATATACTGCCCCGGACAACGAATCTAAAATTTCGGATATACACGGTAATGGAAATTTATCATTCTGTATATTTAAATTTAACGTTTTTCTATAATCTATTACCATTCTCCACGTTTTATTTCCTTGTTCATCGGCTTTTTTAGGTACTAGTAAAATAGGGGCCGACCAGGGAGAAGAGGCTTCTTCAATTGTTTTTTCGCGGAGCATTTTATCAATTTGGTTGTTAAGTTCCGTTTTCTGAGAATAAGGTTTAACATAAACAGGACTTGTGTTAGGTTGTAGATGAATTTTTTGTTTGTAAATTTTGGTAGTAGTTAAAGTTTCCCCTTTTAAGTGAAAAACATCCGAATATTTAGAGCAAATTTTTTGTAAAGAAAATTTTTTTGATTTTTCAAGATGATCTAATTTTACTGTGTTTAACAATTTATCTACTCTGTTTACAGTTTTGACATTGTCGCATTGCGACGAATTTTACCGTTTTTTGAATAAAATATAAAAAATAAAATAGAATAATCCATTCACACTTTGGCTATATACAAATTTTTACCTACCATTTGGTATGACTTCGCCATGATGATCGTACCCTATTTTGCGCTTGATTTTATTTTCCCAGCCATAGTTGGGTTTTATAATAAGTTCAAAATTAAATAAAAATAAAACTAATCTAAAAAACATAATTTTTTAAAAAAGCTTTTATTAATATTAGTTATAATGCATTAGTTATTTAATTTACGTCAATATGTTTCCTTATAAAAATTGAAAATTTTTTTCTGCAACACAAGGTAAGTCACTAGCTTTTATCTCACTGTAATCACGGTTTAATATTAATCTCGAAATTTTACAAAATATCTTTTTCCATATATTAAATTTTTATTGATGATACCTGTGTTGCTTTCACATTATCTAATTGTATTTTTTCCTTCCCCTTTCAGTTTACAATGTAACAATGTCATTGGTCTCTTCATATTTTATTACATCTTAATAATTACCCACTGAGGATGAAGGTTTATGCCTTCGAAACATGTATGGGCATATAATATGTAAATTAGTGGAGCAGACTTTGAGTTTTATTCCATAAATAAAATGATTATTTACTGAACACAAAAAATCAATAGAATCAATTGAATTGATAGTTGAATAGTTGAATATTCGAATAGTGAAATATTCGAAATTCGAATAGTCGAATATTTGAAAGTCGAATATTCGAATAGTCAAATATTCGAATTTCGAATAGTCGAATTTTTTACCTAACAAAAAATTCGAATTTAGAATAGTCGAATATTCGAATATTCGAATTATTCGAATACAATTCCGAGCCCTACTACAAACAGCCAAGTACGGCGGTACTTAAAAGAAAGAATGGCGTGTCAAAGAAGCAAAATTTTCTCGATCAGCTCTTTGTTCAAGAATATAAAAGTATTTTGTTGCTAAAACAGAATTATTTGTTTTAAGTTTTATTGATTAACTTAATTAAGTTATATTATTAAAATAAATGCCGTGGGACTTTATTCCAAAATCCTAAAGATTTCTTCTTTTAAGCACAATTTTAGGCTTACTTCCACAACAAAAATATTTAATTTGACTGCCAAAAATAAGTTATTCTAAAAACTTGCTAGCTCGGTTAGAAAATATTTCAATAATTTGTCTTAAAATACTTTTTCTTAATACAGGTTTTAATTCAAAATTATAACATACTTAAGCTGAATTTTGTCAGTGGATTGGTGGAAAACATTTATTTAAACAAAGAAACGTAACATTTAAACTAGGTAAATATTGACAAGAAAATCTATGTTCTTGAAATAAGAATTATCTTTTATCCGTGTGTTCAACTTGCAATTTTGAATCATGGTTGCATCAGCTGATATTATGATTTTTAACGCATGTGCATCACAAGTCCTGATATATCCACATTTATGATTGTTTTGTTTGAAATTTGATTTATGGTTCTAATACTGGTTCAAATTGACATGGGGTAAGCCGAAAGCGAATTGACACTTGATAGTGAAGTCTTTGAATTTTTCCAACCCAGTTCAGTTCAAGCTTATTGTTAACAAAAAATATGGATGCAGAAGACCTATTATTGATTTCCTGTTTATTTTTTTGTCAAATTGGGGGTTTTATTTCTAAATCAATTTCACCAACAGACATTTCTAGGGAATTTTGAGAGATGTGCCAGTAATTAGAACTTGTTTTATTTCAAGGGTGAAAAGCGCTGCAACTGTCACTCACGCTAACATGCATAAATGTGAATCCCAAATTTCATGTCATTTTAACGCAGGGTTAAAAATGCAGGGTGATCATGCATAGGTGCGGATCGACCTTACGATTTTCCCATAGAGGTCAGAGAAATAAAGCAGTAACTTAAAATAATTTAAAAAACGCAACGTCTTCCGCTAGCCAAACCGTTCGCATACCTGCTAAGTCATAAAAATGTAGAGGATATAGATGAATGACCCTTGCTCAAATCACGTGATTTGTGACGTCGCTAGCTCTTATCCTATAATAATATGTTATGTTTGACAGACTGGCGAACAATCCCATATAAAATATGTTCTTGATAACGTGGTAAATTTCGTATAATTCCTCTTCTTATAAAAGAATTTCTTAAGCCAGACATCGGTGTTATGCTCTTGTTTTTTGCTGTAAATATCTTGTCGATAACAATTTTGAAAGTTTTGATTTTAAATTTTGAATTTGATTTTATTCTCATCTTCTTCTGTTTTGTGTTTAGTTTAAGGTTTACGTGTTACGTTCTTTTCTTATTCTCTATAATACATCTGTATTGTTTATCAGGGAGGGAGCCAATCTTTAGGGAATTTATTTTTCGACTTTGGTAGTAAATGTATGTGTCTAAAATGAGCCGGTTCGTGGATGAATTGGCTCACATATGGTATTTTTTAATAATTTTGTCATAAAAAGTATACACAGTAGACACCAGTGTCTATTCGAAAGTCTCGTCTTGTTTACAGTACACCACATCGGTATACCGTATGCAAGTACAGGTCTTGTTACTGTTTTGACGCATTTTACTTCTCTTGTTCAATTATGAATATACCGCACATAATTGGCCTTGTGCCTTTGCAAATCTCTCTGTCACGTTGTCGTTTCACAATGATTCGTTTTCAAACGTAAGGCCAAGATTTTTAATATTTTTCTTCCAATTATTAATTTGTGCATTGCCCACTCTTACCCTTGTTTGGGGTAGTTTTGTGATAGCTTTTGAAAAGTAGATTGCTTGGGTCTTCATTAAGGGTCATCATTAAGACAAAGCTTCCAAGAGTCTAACCATCTACTAACTAACTTGAATAAGATTGATATGGCGCTGAAGACAAAGCACTAAGGCAACTTCTAGGTTGCAATAGTCGCAGTATCATCAGCAAACAAATACAATTGGGTGCGCGGATCTCGCGGGATATCGCTATTATAAATATTGCATAGCAGAGAGCAGTGGCGACCCCAGGGGTACTCCCGCTCTAATGTTTCTGACGATTGAAATTGTATTTTCTGATGACATCGCGAATGTCCTGTTGGCCAGGGAGGAGGAATTACCCCCACTACCCCCTCTCCTTGTATACGCGCCTGCTTCAAAGCAGAGATATTAATGTAAGAAAATTAAAAATGCTCTACATAACGATGTATTTAATCCCTTATATAATATAGATAATGTCGAAATAGCCACTGATCACTCACAGATGCCACCATTAGAAGTAAGACTAAAATATAATAGAATATTATCATACTAGACATACTATAGTTTTTGGATATTTTATATAGATCTTGGTCGAATTTTCATTTGACGAAGGTATAACGTAAGAGGTATACAAATTTTGGATGGTTCATCTCTCGTTTGTGGCTTGATTGTAGTAAATCGAAACGTCGTTTTTTTACGAGACACAGTGCCGTCAAACGTCAAGTTTTGCAAATATGTATCTTGTTTAATTTTTTAAACATGCTGGTTTCGCAGGCAGCTTAATAATATATTTATTTTATACAAGCATTTATTTATAGTTATGACCAAAAAATTGTAAACTGGTTAGAAATAAAATATGCTAAAATTTAAGTATGCACTAATGGGTTAACCCATTATTTCTATTCATTGTTTGTTAGCCATTTTTCTGTAGGTAATAAGACACACTTTAATGCTACTATTTAATAAGTAGGTACCACTTCCTATTTAAAATTTCGAGAAAATTTAAGATATATCTTGACATATTAAACAAAATTTAAAATTTTGAGTAACAACCGATAAGAAATCTATTTTTTTTTTACTGGTTGTCTGACAAAAGTGTAATTGGTTCAGAAACTACTATATGTAGATTAAAAAAAAGGTTCAAATACGGGACGTTTCGTTTAAAATATCAAAGTTACTACTACTTTCTAGTAGAAGCGGCAATACCGCATTGTCGAAAATATTTAAGCATGTTTTTTTATGGAAAAAACTAAATTTCTGGATCATTTTGTTGGCTGGGTTCGTAATAAACGTCTAATTTGCCATCCACCGTAAATCGCCCTATGGTCTATATATTACAACCCAGTCGACCTATAAATCGAAAAACAAATTGGTACCGTGGAGTCTTCCCCTTTCTTGTGAATTAAAAGCTGTGTCTGGCAGGTTTCGCCGCATTTTTAATACCGTCGAAACCTGGGACTTTTCTAGTATTTAGCACACTCACCAGCGATCTTGCTTCATCTAAAGTTACTACAGGGAAATTTTGCAATGGATGTTCGATTGCTTTTTAAATGTCGATCGTTCTGGAAACTCATCCCTGAGCGGATCTGTACACACACAAAAACTTTAACTCTGTTTTAACACGAAAAATAGTTCAAAACGGTCCACACCAAAATTGGTTAAGGAATTTTTATAAACACGATGTTAAATTTGCAATCTTTAAGTCATTAAATGGTACAACAGTACAGTTAAAATTTACCAATTGAAGGTGTACTAATAACACTTTATTAAGTTAAAAGTTAACCACAAATATTGGTGATTTTAACAAGTAATTTGTTAAGTTAACCAGTTGGTTAAATTTAACACTTTATTAAGTAGAATTTATACTATTCTTTTGTCTTGTTAACTAATTACGGTAGTTGATTATAACTATTTATAGAGGTAACCGTAACACTAAAAATTGTTAGTTAGAGATATATACAGGCTGAAATATTAAATATATTTCACAAACTACTGAATATAAATTGTTAAAAATTGGTACATAGCTAAAAACAGCACACCTAGGAAAGATAAAACTGTTTCTGTAACTGTACAGTTTTATTCACATCAAACGCAAACGTTATTTGAAGTATTCTAATTAAATTAAATTTTATAGGGTTTAGTGGATTTATTCTTTAAAATTACAATTATGATAAATAATGAGTTAGTTGGGTGCTTGAATGAAATAAAAATCCAATGCTTCTGAAGTAATTTTTATTTAGAGATCCTTTGAATACAAATCTTTTGTCTTAAAAGCTAAAGCGAATCAACCCCTTATAGGGTAAATAATAAAAAATAACTTTCCATATCTAAATATAATTATAAGAACAGGCTTAACATTAAACTGACCTAATTATAAGTTGCCACCTTTTTCTACACCATATACTACTTTGAAGACCGACTTTTTGAACCAACATGCCCGATGCGACACCGACTTTTGCTTTTTGAACTGAATTGGGGGTACAATAGCCCAGTTTCGTGAACAACGAGTTATATACTCTTGCACCCTATATAACTAAATTGAGCGATAAAATCGTTCTATTCTGATGTGGTTCTTTTAACTCTGTCTGGTGTTGTTTAATTATACCTGTAGTTACAACCCTTTCAGTATATTTGTCCCTACAGAGGGACAAGACTTTTAGGTACTCTGAAGTACCACAATATCTTTATTTAAAAATGCACTTCGGGCAATACAATATCAAAAACTAGAGATTAGTCATAATACAGGTGGTTACAAAATTAACAAAATTATTTTATCACTAAGTTTAAAACCTTACAATTTAAAGATTTTAAAAATTTTTAAACTCTAGTTTTAAAAACGTTGTTCAATTAAGTAAAACGTAATTATCGTGCGTCCCCGAGGAAGGACATAATTACTTAATGACTAATTATTTTTCTCCGCCCGGGTTACTGAAAGGGTTAAAACAACCAAAATAATTGTAAAATAAATAGGTAACCCTATTTGGTGTGATTTAGTTTTTATGGTGTTAGATCACTTTTGGCATAGTTGTTTTAACTTTCCTTTTTTGTTAATTTTTAACTCCGCCAATTCAACCACTAACAAAAAAAGGTTTACTCCGAAATTATTTTTGTGTGTAGTGGGATTCTCGGCAAATTGCTCGCAGAGTTTGTCTGCGAGCAATTCAGTTTTATCCTTAGCGTCCGTCAGTACAAGACCTGCTTCCTGATTTCTTAAAAATGACATTAGTTTTTTGGAACCTTTGGTCAGAGTTCGGGTAATTTTATATAGTGAGTTGTCTTCAATAACCAAACTCTAAACTCTGTCGTACCACAGGTCTGATTTGTTAAAGCTCCGAATTTCGAAGATTTGGACACTTTTGTGCCAGAAGATTGAGCAGAAGCCGTGCTAATGTCATTTGTGATCCTACTCACTGCGTTTTCGATTTCGTCCGAGTTACGAAGTGGACCTAGTGGCTCGATATTTCTCAAAAAATTGTTGTAGCCAGTTCGTGGTGGTCCGAAATACAAAACCTCGGCCCTGTTCAAGCAGGTTGCCCACTTCTACGACAAGCGGTAAATGGTCCGAGCTAAGATCACAATGGCTGTGAAATTTGAGTGAGTGAGTTCTTTATCACGAAAATGTCGAAAGTATCCGGAAGAGCTCTCCCGAACAAGTGGGTGGGCTCCTCCGGCGGTAAAATGTGAAAATTTAGCACTTCAAAGAACTCATATAGGGCGCGACTTCTAGGATTTAAGACTCTGTACTCCTAAACTATATGCTTTGCATTGAGGTCGGCCCCTATAATCGTTCTGTTATTATTATTAAAGATTTTGCTAAGACAGTTGCCTGTGAAACCTACCGACGGGCTACAGTAAACCGATTCCAGGTGAACACGTTGGTTATTCCTAAAGTTAATTAAAATAAATGTCGCTTCAATATGGGCACAGTTATCAGGACCTAGCACAACTTGAGCAGGGATGTGCCTCTTTACCAGGATCATGGTGTCTCCCCCTCGTCTATTTAGGCGATCTTTTCTAAATATAATATAGTTTGGGAACGAAAACCTCTCTCCCTTCAGCCATGTCTCTTGTAAAAAAAGTACAT
Source organism: Polydrusus tereticollis (assembly GCA_963920685.1). NCBI lineage: Eukaryota > Metazoa > Arthropoda > Insecta > Coleoptera > Curculionidae > Polydrusus > Polydrusus tereticollis. The sequence goes on along the minus strand of OY987328.1, from coordinate 33,541,492 downwards.
CTATTTCATTTGTTTCTACAAAATCAATAAGTTCGTTTCTCCTGTTATTAAGGTTAAATGTGGCCAATTTGAAATACGCCGGCTCCGTCTGTACCACCACTAAACCGTGATTCTCTCAAAAGTACTAACGATGGCTTTTAGCTGAGCTTTCATAATTTTAGTGAACTGTTCGAAGAAGCTCTGCATAGTCGCTTGCAGTGCCGCCTCCAGTGCATTTGACGCTGGTTTTGGACATTGGTTCACATTGCCAGCGCTGGCCAACTTATTATTGTTTTGCTGGCCCCAGCGGAAGTTCAGATTAGCCTTTGGTGAATTGTTATTATACGTATTTTTGAGCAATTATTGGGGTGACGCGGGCATCTCAGGTAATTTGCTGGGTGTTCACCCCCGCAATTCGCACATTTTGCCTTCTCCTCACGAGGTTTAGAGCATTCGTAGGAGAAGTAGTCCAAAGCACACTTTAAGCACTTGACGGGAGTATTACACCTGAACTATGAATGTTCCTATAACTGGCAACGATGAAATTGTGAAAAAGACGCTCGCGCTTTCTGTGCTTCGACTTTAATAGACATTGAATCTAAAGCTCTTAGCTCATAAATTGATTTTTCAGTGCGCTTTATAAAAACTAGCACCAATAGTAGTGGGGCGCCGGTGCGATTATTCCAGCGGATCACCCTGGACGGATGGAACCCTAATTCAATAAGATCATCCTTGATTTTGCCTTCTGACCACGTTTCGAGGACGCCTTGGAGCACCACATGGAGCTCTTTCTTGTCCTGGAAGCGGAACAAATGATGTAAATTATTTGTTATTAGGAATTTAATAATTTTGTGTGACACCGTGTGTTTATAGTCTTTCCTCGTTGTTCTCCAATTGGACGTCAAATCCATTGGTTTGCGGCCCCAAAGGTACCTTGAGAAGCCCCGCCAACCTGGAATAATCGCCAAGAGTTCTCGGTAAGTCGTTTTTAGTGTCTCTCAATAAGCCATTGTGACTAAATATTGTAAAGAGTTTAATTTCGAAATTGGAATATAAATTATCCTCGACTTTTACCCGCCGCCTACGGCTTTCTACAGTTAATTATTGCTCAGAGCTATAATAGTTGAGCCCTCAAACGCAAAACATTGGTCCATCGAAAACGGATTGTTATCAACTTTTCAAAATTAAAGTTTCTGTTTCTAAAATCTACATAATATATTTTCAGACATCCTTGCGCTATTTTATTCATATATTTTAACAATTGTAGTCACAGCAGTGTATAAAGACTAAGAAAAAACACATTTTTTTGTTATCCCTTGTTGTCGCTAATCTCTTTATCACCTAGAGAACTGTTAAATTTAGAAGTCATAGAAAAGAATATTGGGAGAGAAGAATATTTTCTTGTAGTTTTTACAATATTGATTTCTCGATATTGAATCAAATTTTTAAAAGACTCGTCTAAAGGTTGAAAACTTTACTGTTTTTTTTTTGTCGAAGCTTGCTTTCTTCTAACTTGAGCTGGGTAAGTATAAACTCAGCAAGTGGCTAGAGAACAAAGTTCTCACATATATATATATTTATGTCATCCTCTTTTGTTGGTGCTCGAATGCTCCATGAACGTAATACTGTACTCTTGGCCACCGCTGTGGTTGAACTTCTAGATAATCAGGGCTGTTTTCAAACGAAAACATTTTTTTATACTGATGCTATAGTCTTACAAAAAATATGTGAGAATTTGCCATTTCAAAAAATTGATATTAAACCATGGTCCCAACTCTCGCTGACCCTTATTTTTACCGCCCAGGAAAAATTGATATTTTGTTACGGGCTGATATTTTTTGAAAATTCTCTCGAATTCTTATCTACCTAGTTCCGATAATGAGCCATCCGCAATAAATACATGTCTTGGCTACGTTTTAATGTAAAAACATAACCAAAATCTTTCAAAACTCTTATCATTTTTCTGTAACACTAATTTTGAGACGTCAATTGATACCGCTATATATAAAAATTCTGGGAGATTGAATCCGTACTTACTTCTACCATATTAATGTCTCCAGAAAACGAGACACGTAAAACTCAATTTGGTACCACGCATGCGCGAGATCCGCATGGGAGATATATTGTGACGTTGCTCTTTAAAACCTACTTACCCTCTTTCCCTGGCATGCGAGATCTTGCTATTTATCGTTTATTATCGCTCGAACGCCATCTTAAAAAGCAACCTAAACTCTACGGTCAATATTGCAATTTCATGAAAAAATATTTGGGGTTGGAACACATGCAACTCATTTGAAATCCTATATGACGTCTACTAGCTACTACATTCCCTATCATTTTGTTTTACGCCCGGATAGTCCAACCACCAAATTTAGTGTGGTTTTTAATGGTTCTGCAAAACTACCCAACCAAGACTCCTTAAATAATCACTTTTTGACCGGCCTCAAGCTTCAGCCTGATATTGTAAATATTTTGCTTAACTTTCATGTCACAAATATGTTCCTTGTGCCGACATTAAGCAAATGTACAGAATGATTCTCGTTAACCCTACTCAACATGACACACATTTGGAGATTTTCGCCCAAGGAGTCCTTAAACGAATATAAATTGGTATCTCTAGTTTATGGATTAACTCCTTCGCCATACTTAGCGCCTCGCACTTTACGACAGTTGGTCTACGATAAAGGTTCAAAATATCCCAAAGCCTCTAACACTATCCGCTTCCATACATTCGTTGAGGACATCACAACCGGAGCTCCATCGCTTGAAGAAGCCACACTTCTTAAAGATGACCTTGTTCAACTTCTTAAAAGAGGTGGGTTTGAACTTCGCAAGTGGTCTAGCAATTCTCTCTCTTTATTAGAAGACCTACCTTCAGATCATTTAAATCAAAATCTTATTTCATTCGATCAAGAAAGCCCCGAAGTTTCGGTAAAAATTCTAGAATTACAATTCAACCAAAGATTGTTTCTCCTTCTCAATATCCCCATTGGAACGACCCTGTACAAAACGCAACATGCTCTCTGATCTTGCTTGCTGCTTAGACCCTACTGGTCATTTAGCCCCCTTGGCATTCTAAACCAAAACCCTGTTGTGAACTCTCTCGTCACATGAACTCTCATGGGATTAACGTGCACTTGAAGACATCGTTCGGAGTGGCAATAAATATAAATTAGAACTTTCTCGTTTGCCACAACTTTTGATTCCTAGATGGATTTTATCAGATAAAAATTGGCTTCTTTGATGCTTCATCAAAGGGTTACGCTGCCATAATTTATCTTCGGGGCATAGCATCTGATGGCATCATAAACACGCATTTTCTTTGTGCAAAGAACAAAATAGCCCCCCTGAAAAGTATTACGATACCACGTTTGGAGCTATGAGGAGCTATTCTCCTAGCTAAACTGCTTACCTACATTGCAGATGTTTATAAAGATACTCTTAAATTTAAGGGAACTTACGCCTGGTCAGATTCCCAAATTACGCTGTCCTGGATTCGGTCACCCGCTCACCGATGGAAAACTTTTGTTTCAAAACGCGTGGCTTACATCAAGGAGAAATTAGACCCCACCTACTGGTATTATGTTAACACCAAAAATAATCCCGCAAATGTCGCCTCTAGAGGACTATTTTCATCCGAATTATTACACAACTCGCTATGGTTTCATGGCTCAGAGTTTTTACTCAATAACGCAAATTTAACGACTATGTCAGAGTATCCGCCGTGTGATTCAAGTATTCTAGACAACATCCGCACAGCCGAAGAAAAGGAAATTGTTTTTGCGTCGTTCTCTTCAAATGAGAATTTTCTTGACAGTCTTGTTGTCAACCATTCGTCGTTTTCATTGATTCAAGGCACCCTTGCCTACATTTTGCGTTTTATCCACAACGCAAAACCAAAATCTATAAAATCTGTAGGACCACTACAAGTTAGTGAACTGAAAATTGCCCTCTACTGTTTAGTCAAACGCACACAAGAAATCTATTTTGAAAACGAATTTAATAGAAAAACCTTCTTAAAGCCTTTGCGCAAACTTGGAGTATTTCTTGATAGTCAAAATATCCATCGTATTGGTGGGCGTTTAAAACATTCTTCGTTGTCGTATGATGCTAAGCATCCCATGCCTTTACCCCGGAAGTCTCCGCTAACCATGTTGATAATAAAATATTATCATACGAACGACATTTACATGTAGGACTTAATACGTTGCATTTCTTGCTGGCGCAGAACTTTTGGATTATTTGAGCTAAGTATCGCTTACTTACTTGCTTACTTACTTAATTTCTTTATTTCAAATTATGCGCCAATTACAATTATTACTAATTACTAACTACAGACACTAAATGAAATGACGTCATAAAGCACAAATATCTAGACCTATTCAATTCCATACATATTATTACCTACTTAATTATATACCTATTAACTAAAGCCGAAAACCTAATAACTAACTTTACATATTTCTAAAATCATCCAGATTATAGGGTTCTAAATCCAGTAATAATTTCTTTATCTCAGCTTTAAAGTTGTTTTCCCCATCCATTCTTTTAATTCTGTCAGGTAATTTATTATACAACCTAAAGCACATATAATGAGGTGAATTTTCTGTTAAAGTAAGCCTATGTATTGGATAATTAATATCAACAGTTCTAGTGTTCCGCTGATGATTTATTGGGCTTTGAAAACAATTTTTATTTTTATAGAAAAACATCAGGCACTCGTAAATGTATAATGTATATATAGTTAACAATCCTGTACTTTTGAAGACAGACCTACACGTTTCGTTATATTTCATTTTCTTAATTATTCTAAGTAGTCGCTTTTGAACCACGAATACATTCTGAATTTGATTATCTCTTCCTCAAAATATGATTCCGTATTTAACGCGAGCTTCAAAGTTAGCAAAATATAGGATTCTTAACGTTTTCTCGTTCTCGTTCATATAATTGGCAGTGACCCGAATACCATAACAAATCGCATTCAGTTTTTGCAAAATACACTTGATATGATAGGACCAATCCAGAAATTCATTAATTTGTACACCCAAGAACTTAGTATTTTCAGAAAAGCTAATATCATCGTCACTATTAAACTGTACTGGTTTTTGTACATTTGATGCCCTTGTTCTAAAGAAAACTGCATTTGTTATATTTTTATTTATGATAAGTTTGTTTTTTGAGAACCAATTTGTAACTGTATCCAAAAAGCTTCTGGATTCATTAATAAGTTGATCAATCTTTTTGCCCCCTATAATTAAGTTAGTGTCATCGGTGTAACTCACTATATTCTGATTGGCTTCTATTATGTTATTAAGGTCGTTAATGAAAACAATAAACAAGACGGGTCCTAATATACTTCCCGGAGCTATGCCTACATCGTTGATTAAAATTGCGAAGTTGTAAGATTTCCCATTTTTTAGAATAGAGACTCTCTGTTTTCTATTATTAAGATATGATTTTACCCCGTTATAGGCGTTTCCTCTTACCCCATACATTTCAAGCTTCCTGTTAAGTAATTCTCTATTTAAACCGTCGTATGCCTTGGACAAGTCCAAAAACATTCCCACAACTACGTTGCCATTCTCAAGGTGCTCCAGAATTGATTTAGTAAATTGGAATATTGCAGTTTGGTAGATCTTCATTTAATGTACCCATGTTGATTTTTACTAAATACATCACAGCTGGTTAAGAAGTTAACTAATCTTGAGCACATTGCCAGCTCAAACAGCTTTGAGAAACCTGTCAGTAGACTAACAGGTCTATAATTGTCCATCAGTTCTGGATCACCTTTTTTAAACAGAGGTTTCACAAGAGCGACCTTTAAGTGTTCAGGGAATATTCCATGTTTAAAGGAATTATTAATAATATGGCACAATACATCTTTACACGCATTAATGGAGAGTTTTACTTCCTTGCTTCCTTGTCAGTCGTCTTTGGACCGTATTCTTTCTCAATACAGGGGAGGATGGTGTTGTACGTGTGGCAAGTGTATAGACAGCTAGTGGCATACTTTAGAGACCTTTGGTCAAATTGTGTCCACTTCCTATGTCCAACTAGTTCTAGGCAATTTCTAATTTTGTGTTTCATGCATCAGTCGTTGCAAGAGTTTCGTATTTATATATTTTTATTTTTTTTGTGGGGTTCATATGGCACTGTTGTGACTACAATCTACTGATGTAAATTTTTTTTAGATTTAAGTGTAACATTTTTTTTTACCTGTTTTTGCATTATTATTGTTGTTACTGTAAGTATATAGGGTACCGGCTACAGTTGTTGGCCATGTGGCAGTAATTGGCCGGTTAAAATATAATATATATTAATAAGGAATTGGCATAATATTATGAACTGAATTTTATTTTAAATAGTTATGGCAACATGGCTGAGGCCATTTGTCATTTTCTGTAACTTTCTGTTGAGTTCCTAATAAGTTTAACGCCGAGTCGTTCATACACTGTCAAGTCAATGCAGTTTTAAGGGTGTTTCTTAGTGAATGCATTTGTACACAGCTCAGTGTAAGGTAAGTAATTACTTTTATTCTAATACTTAAATGGGTAAGTCTTTGTGATTTATATTTAAGAATGGAGTGCTTATTGAGTCCAAATACAAGTTTTCAGGGTTATGCTTACAATTTTCCTGGTTTTTTAGGCGGCCAACTACTGTAACTCAGAAATATCCGTAGAGGTAGTAATTAGCCGGGTGGCCAATTGCTGCAGCTACTAGGTTTTTCTATTTATTTTTGAAATGAGTAATTTTGTACCTTAGCCATCCTTCCTTTTTCAATTATTAGTGTACCCATAGTATATAAATCACAATAAACAGTAGTTGGCCATGGCCAATAACTGTAACTTTGGGGTGGCCAATAACTGTAACTCCTTATTCAGAACTGCTGAAATCGTTATTTACTTGGGGATTTTTAAATATCTAAATTTAAAAAAATTGGATAAAGCCCGTTTTTTCTTAAATATTACTTTCATAGAAACTTCATATGTAAATTAATGTAATTTTTGGTTATTTAATAATAATTATTAATTTTATATTCCAAGTGTTTGCTAACCTTAATGACTTAAATATTCTTATACAAATAATATTGATTTATTAAAAGATAACCGAGACATTAAGAAAATACTGTTGGCAATATTTAATACAAAATATTTAACATATTCATTTTTTTAATACACCTAGGTAAGCTCCGTTGAAATCTATGTTCTAGCCGTCATTGGAGTCATCTAGTTTTTCATCTTAGTTAAATATTTAGTTTACTATACTATTTCTTTACAATCTGAAGAAAAAAAACTTTCTTTTTTCTAGAATGCCAGTAGCTAGAAACGGACAGAACGAGACCAGTGGTGCTGGTGGTGCTGTTTTACGATCTAACCCAGGTGGTGCAGGTGGTGCGTTTTACGATCTAACCCAAGTGGTGCTGGTGGTGCGTTTTATGATCTAACCCGGGTGGTTCGGTGGTGCGTTTTATGACCTAACCCGGATGGTTCGGTGGTGCTGTTTACAAAATAACCCGAAATTAAACCCGACTTTTTACGACCTAACCCGGATGCTTTCATGAGGCGGCTTCTTATCTAATCCTAACTTGATCCTGAATATTTATGAACTGACCCGAGATAAAACCCGACTTTTTACGACCTAACCCGGATGCTTTCATGAGGCGGCTTCTTATCTAACCCTAACTTGAACCTGAATATTTATGAACTGACCCGAGATAAAACCCGACTTTTTATGATTTAACCTTAGTGAAACGCCGCTGCTAAAGCGGGATAATTAAATCCCAATTTTTATAAGCCATCCTTAAACCCAACTTTTTACGATGCGACCTGAGCCATCCTTAAACCAGACTTTTTATTATTTCCCCTTAGTTGAAACGCCGCTGCTAAAGCGGGATAATTAAATCCCAATTTTTATAAGCCATCCTTAAACCCAACTTTTTACGATCCGACCTGAGCCATCCTTAAACCAGACTTTTTTTTATTTTCCCTTAGTTGAAACGCCGCTGGCGGGTAGTAAAGCGAAATAAATCCCTAATTTATATGGTCTAACAAGATAAGTATAGTAAAGCGGTACATTTGTCACCCCGCAATAATTATTTATACCTAAATAACCCTCTCAAACCCTCTGCCGACTCGATTTAAAAAGAAAGGGACATAAACCTTTATTTATTATTCCGAAGGACCCTCATTAAAATTCAGTAGCATATCTAATAATTGATTCCAATTTTTGCACCACTTATATAAAATACAATAAAATAATTACCATCTAGAACCATTAACTAGCGATTTCTTTGTACTCGAAGTGGATAAATTATAGGACTATCTTGTAATGAGAACAGAGTAATAAAAAGTAAATAAAACTTAAATACGTATAAAATACCAAGCAGGTATAGGTACTATACAACTTGTGTTCGCCATCAGGTAAAAGCCCTCATAATGCTTTTATAAAAATTTCGGATAATATCATAATATAAGTAAATAGGCTACAATTTCAGGAAAAAAGTAAAAAAAATCAATTCACAGTGTAAAATTGTAGTTAAATGGATTGTAAATACGAAATAATATAAAAAGCTACCTTTTGTTTGCGATGATGTATGCACAATAACTCTATATTATTCGGTCCTTAAACTGAAAATACCCACTAGATAGGTATCATAAGCTGTATTTGTCATCAGGTAGAACCCCCAATAAAATTATGAATATCAGGCGTAGGCAACAATAAGCAAATCACGTTGGTTTTTTAATTTATTATTAATCTGGCTAACTTAAGAAACTCACAATATAACGACCATCCAAAAAAATCATAATACATTACTGGGTGTGAAAGCAATTGCGCTGCAAAATATAGTGTATACCGACTCTGAGGTAGTTAATTAAAATCCCAATTAGCGCTAAAAAAAATCAATTAGATATTTACTTTAGATATTTTAATAAAAAAATTCAATATTATTAGCGCCACCTATCCGTTTATGGAACCTACATATAGGCTTAACAAGAATGACAAACTTTGGGAATATTATTTTACATGATTCTCTCGATTATCGCATCGCTATCACATTTCAATATTCTTGGCAACATTTAAGTTTTAAAATTAGCACAATATCAAATCCGTTACAATGAATTAAACAAACACATACATAATTTTAAAATCTCATAATAAGAATATAAACTAAAATTATAATGCGTAGCAGGTCCAAAATCTAACAAGTTTCGACTAGTCAAATGACGTCAGTTTACATCTGCGAAGAATACCCAACTCTCGAACCATAAAAAATGGTCAAACTTTGTCGGCAAATACCCTTCTATGATGCAGGGGAAGGACAGGTAACTCGAGATGTTTATAAAGAAACGTTAAAGAACATTATTTGCTTATTTCTAGGCTCTTAAAAATTACATGCAATCGAACAATAAATGTTTTCATCATGTATATTTATGAGTAACACATTACCTTCGACATACATAAATTCAAATTGATAATTACTCGCCTTAGTACTTTTTTAGAAGCTTGAATCTTTGCATATAACCGTCTGAGGATACCCAAACTTCCCCTAACATATTTCTCCGCAACCGGGGAAAAAGAGGTAGAAAAAGTAAAATATCAACTCCAAGTGTCTTTGCGAACAATCGGCAATAAAATAGAGTATTTCAGTTTTTAATTTTTCGTAAATAAAAGCTGGTTAGATTAATAGTCTCTGTGAATATAATAACATAAACAAAGTGATATGCCGTAAATTTAGGAGTACAGTATAAATTATGCCTCTATTAAAATATACCGCAATAACTAACTACCAAAGGATTTTTGATATTTTGAATATATTTGATGCTCATAGCATTATCACATTTCCAAAGGCTCTAAATTTTAGAAAAATGTTCTAATAGAATATGTCTATCAATATAAAGTAAAGGTATTGTTAGGTTTTTTTAAAAAATACGACCTACAACAGTCTCTGCTACAGCATGGCTGACTCTGTAGAAACTTCTGTGAAACCATAATAATTATATCAATAATCGAGTTGTCGTTATGATAATATTTTCTTCCAATATCCGACTCCACTATCCATAAAAGTTATGTTAGGAAATTCATAATTGAGCGCATTGTAATTTTTTAAAAAGAAATTCACTTCACACACAAAGATGTAGCCATTCAATCCATGAAAATAATGCAAGTCAGTATGCGTATGTTATGGCTAACTGTTTAAATGTCTATTCCTTCCACGTTTATCGGAAGAAATACTTTTTTTATACTAGTATTTTAGTTGAAAATAAGATCATAAATCATCTATACAAAACAAGCGTCCCTTATGGATTTGAACGAAAATCATAGATTCGACTATTTTCATGAAAAATAAATCTAAGTACGGAATAATGCAGGAAGATTATCTATTTTCTTGGTTTAGAAAGTGATGTAGTTAAGATTTATAACTTAGGAATAAATAAATTATTATTAATCTTTTCGACCTATTTCTCTTGCATATTTAATTTCTTTGTTAGTAAGAACTAATCTTTTTATTTTACAAAGTAAAAAAAAAAGCTAAAGATCGGCGTTGTCAGTCAGGTATAAGAACTGATTTAACACGATGGTTTTTGTACAAACGTTCACATACAATTGTATGCTTTTTAACCGATTATGTCGGAAAAAATGACGATTTATAGATTAGATATTTAGACGAAGAGCTAACCTTCTCAATAAAGTATTGATTATTGCCCTGCTAGCTAGACAACACTTTTTATGTTAGTCAAAAAAAAAATTTTTTTTTTCGGACGCTATTACAGATTTCATCGTTAACTAACAAACATTAAGACCAAAAAATTAGCGTGCAAGATGAAATGTATAGGTTCACTTCATTTCTACATTATTTTACAACTCTCAATCGCATTAAAAACAAGATCGAATAAAAAATAACTTATGACATATGGACGAAAAATGTTTTTCGGGCTATTTAGGTTAGCGACCGCATTACGTCTGAAATACTACATTTTTCGAGCTTATAACATAATTTACTATTTTAACGTTAAAATAGGGGAAATGATGTATCAAAATGGATACTTTTTTTTGTCGGTCACGAGATTATAGTTTCTTTTAAAATGAACTCTAATATTTACAACACAAATTATCCTTTAAACCACATTAGTTTAAAACTCGTCTGTCGCTTTCCCTCTATTGTGAGTTTGATTAAAGTATAGCGTAGTATATATTTAGATGAATTTCGCAAATGTTGAATACTTTCAAAACTGAAAAAGCCGCCCTTTGCAATAAATATCTCCGTAGAGTTAGGTACCCTGCAGATTAAGGGTATTTCAGTGGATAATCATATACAAATTCAAAGATTTTGTCTATTTTAATGGATTAACAAACAATATCTATAGGATGACTTTACTGATAAAAAAAAAATAACAAAAATCCATAAAGTCTAGGCTCACATGAAATTTCATAAAGAGCAGCTGCATAGCCTTATCACATCAAACTATATTTTTATTTCGTTCTATTGTCAAAAGTCTGTGTTTAGGAGATTATCGTTCATTTTAAAATGAACTCTAATATGTACATCACCATAAACTACCTCTTAAGCCGTCGTAAAAATACACTTTTCGATCTACCTCTATATTGATTTTCTAATATTAAATATCTACAATAGTCGAAATTCGCTCGCTAATACCTATGTATGCAAGGTTTCTTCAAAAAATGACAATTTTGTTGTTTAATGGCTTGAAAAAATGGAAAAAGGAGGTTTTTGCATCCATTTATTTCCAGATGAGTGTTAAAAATACTTATAAAACTCGGTATACCGAAGATCAAGCATTAATGAGAGGGTTGAGTCCTGTTTGCCAAATCCTGATTTTTAATTTGACGTTGGCAACGGTACAATTTTTTAACATTTATCATAAGAGGCGTATATTTTTGGAGCTTAGATCTACCAGTTTATCCACGCCCCATTTATTGTTAGTGCTTTAGTAATTTTACTTTCCAATTATTTTTTACCAAAACGCGTAGTTGAAACAGTGTCTATATCAGACGATATAATAAATTTTAAGGATTAATTTGCTTACAAATACACTTTAATTTATTTAGGCTAAAGCAGCCAAACATATACTGGAACTACGAAAACCCTATTACAATTTGGTTGCCTAGAGAAAATTTTGTAAAAAACATAGCTTTCTACACAAATGCTTGCACATTATGTACCTATCATTTTAAGATACCTGCCGACATCAATGTAAGCATTGACATAATGACGCAAGATATAGGTAGGTACTAGAATATTCAAGATTTCTATTAACGATACACTTCAGCATACATGCGAGATGTCATTAATGTCTACGGAAGGCAACAGACATACCAGCTATTTTTACATGGGATTCCATAGACTTGGACGCTTCTTGTTTAGAAATATTTGATGTCATCTTGAGGAGTTCCGTATTGAAGCATCAAACCTACCTGCCAAATAATTGACGAAATATGGGATATCATAAAATATGCCCCCCATCGAACTAAATGATCCTATAAACCAGCTTCACAGACCGTAATTTGTGATGCTAACACGATTAATACGCAATAGAACAAGATTAAGAAACAAAATTTAAAGTAGCTCTTTATCACACGAAAATAATTAAATAATTTACGGTTACAGAACAATAATTATTTTAAAAAGCTGTATAACTAAATATATTATGTTATTAGGAATATTCTGTCTAAAGTAACAGCTAATCTTAGTCGAAAATGAGATCGTATTATTGATTGTTGAATTCGTTAGGTATGAAATAAAATTAGAGATTTCGTCTATTTTTTCACGATTAAAAAAGAATACCTCTATTTAGCTAAAAATGAAACGATTACAGTGGTAGATTAATTCACTTTACCAAGCATGTAAACTACTAATTTTGCAATAAATATCTTCTATATTTCTAGGTAGGTTTACTCGAAAATGTGGGGCTATTTTCATCAAAAATCCCGATACGAAATTGAAAAATTTGCCTATTTTTGTCGGTTTACAAAGTGATAGTGGAATATTGGTTTGATCAAAGAACAATAATTATTTTAAAAATGTTGTATAATTAACTAAATGTCGGTGTTATCAGGCAGGCAAGAAGTTATTTATCTGAATCTTATTTGTACCATTAGCGTTTATATACAAATGTTAGTGGTTTTCAAAAATTGATATCTCGGAAATTATTAGGTTTAGACTTATAATACGCTTATTAAAAAATAATGACTACTTTATGCAAAATTCAAAAATATTATAAGATGTAGGGTATCCCAGTAACTTAACCAAAGATTTTCGGTCTTCGTAAAGCTTTACACGTTTCTTCAGCGTACCAAACATTCACTTTTTTTTAAATATTGACATCGGGTTAGGATTCTGAACATAGGATTAACATCACTCCAATAGTGAACATGTTGCGTTGTCACAGTTCCATTCGTTGAAAAGTAAACAAAACCGTTTGAGCTACGTGGGGAATAAATAAAGTTGGCTTGTTGAAAAATTTTAATATTTATTAAGGTAAAAGACTATAAATATATCGATACAACACTTTGGCATTTCTAATACTACAAACATGAATATCTAAAATGTGATATTTACAACCGTCAACTCTCTCTCCCTTCTCTAATTTTGGTACACCAATGCTGTCTTCTAAGTTTATAATATATGGCGTCCTGCAGTTTAATTCCGAAAATGTTTTAACTAAAAATTCCTCTTTAACACATCCTTTAACGTAAATAATGTCTGCGTCTATCAGATTGTTGGATATGATATTATGTAGTTCCTTGTAATCGGTATCACCATAATTATAAAGGATACCATGATGATTTCCAAATAGATATTTGACTTGTTTCTTGCAAGCCTTACTTAAGGTGTCGAATGGTTTAACTGGTTTAAAAAAGTAACTTTTCATACTATTCCCATCATAAATAGCCAATTCTTTCGCGCAAAATTCAGGTATGTTAAATCCTTGAATATCGACTACAACGAACTTCATTGTCTGAAGACTCAAATCAAACAAGTATATTTTCATATTTTTATCGCTCTTAAGTTCGATTTCAAAAGCACACCCCCACTTTTCGATAATTTCACAGTCTTAGCACATAGATCTTATATTTTTATTTACGATCAATTCATCTTTATTCGCCAATCGTCTCAAACGAGTCTGCTTTTGAAAGTAATATAGCCTTAGTATTCAGAAAATATTAATGATATCGGAGCCTAAAACATCCTTGACACTAAAAAATCATTGTGTTTCCTAACAAAACCCATCATCTTGTCTATTTAGCTTGCTTTCCTATTGTTTAGCAGGTTAAATAAAATTATTATTTCGCTCTTTTTGTCTGTACTGAATCGTTAGGGGAATACGCTTCTAGTTCTATAAGAGAGACAGTTAAAATTTATGTAAGCAATCAAAAATCCTACACTATGAGCTACTTAGTTAAAATTTCATATTTCCTTCCTGGGTCAGGCAAAATTTGTGATGTGTCGGACAAAATTTATAAAAATACAAAAAAAAATGCTGGATGCATTTTTAGCGTGACTTTCTATTTAATACCATCTTATTTCAAGGTATAATTCGGTTGTCAAAATGAGAATAAAATAATTTTCCCATGGTTTATGTCATCTTAAAAAAGTCAAAAGGTTATATTCTGTAGAGGGTCAGATACATTTAAATTTAAATATTTTCTCCAAGAAGAATTTTAAGATAGTATTATAGTAAATAAAAATTCTATACCTCCAATATTTCATGGAAACATATCGTGTTCTAGCGACATAACCCAAAAGTACCTCTATTCAGAAACGCATCGTACTTTTCTTGTCAATAATTGTCTCATTGTCCCATCCATTACATTATTATAATCTTAAAGCACCTGTTACCAGCATTATCTGTTTTTATGGTTTTCATAAAACATAGCGATTACCAATGAAAATTAAACGAAAACTTAATAAATAACTTTTTTTTTCAACTGAAATAGACTGATTTTCGATGGAAAAAATGTTACTTATAACTAAAAATGAATATAAGTCATATACGCAATGATATTTAGAATAAATCAATCTTTTCTAAAATTACTATGAAATATTCACAAAATCGTTTCGTTATAACCAAAGTAGCAAGGCTTGCAGATTTCGTATAGAGTTCAAACGCGATACTGAGATGATCTTTTTTTTTATATTTTTGTAGGATAATGCACCACTACGTTGTAAGTACTTGAGAGAGGACTTTCTTGAAAAATCCTCAAATTTCTCTGCAATTTTGTTCCTTCTAGAGTTAAATTCACACAGAAAACCCCGTATTCTTATCTTTCAGGTTGCTATATTAAAAAGGGCTTATTAGTATGGTTTAGAAAACAAGCAATATTAATTAACGGATGTTTTTTCATCGTATGAAGAGTTGAAAATTTTTTTTTTCCACTCCAATGGTTACGATGCAGAGAGTCGGGTTTCATCATAATCTTTCAGGGTAGCTCAGGTTTGATTGCATGTAGAGAGTCGGGTTTCATCATAATCTTTCAGGGTAGCTCAGGTTTGATTACATGTACTAAGGTTAGTGCTCCTTACAATCGGTTTCAGGTTTGACGCGCCCCCCTCAGGTTTGTTCAGGTTTCTCAAACGTTTGAGAAACCTGAACAAACCTGAGGGGGGCGCGTCAAACCTGAAACCGATTGTAAGGAGCACTAACCTTAGTACATGTAATCAAACCTGAGCTACCCTGAAAGATTATGATGAAACCCGACTCTCTACATGCAATCAAACCTGAGCTACCCTGAAAGATTATGATGAAACCCGACTCTCTGCATCGTAACCATTGGAGTGGAAAAAAAAAAATTTTCAACTCTTCATACGATGAAAAAACATCCGTTAATTAATATTGCTTGTTTTCTAAACCATACTAATAAGCCCTTTTTAATATAGCAACCTGAAAGATAAGAATACGGGGTTTTCTGTGTGAATTTAACTCTAGAAGGAACAAAATTGCAGAGAAATTTGAGGATTTTTCAAGAAAGTCCTCTCTCAAGTACTTACAACGTAGTGGTGCATTATCCTACAAAAATATAAAAAAAAAGATCATCTCAGTATCGCGTTTGAACTCTATACGAAATCTGCAAGCCTTGCTACTTTGGTTATAACGAAACGATTTTGTGAATATTTCATAGTAATTTTAGAAAAGATTGATTTATTCTAAATATCATTGCGTATATGACTTATATTCATTTTTAGTTATAAGTAACATTTTTTCCATCGAAAATCAGTCTATTTCAGTTGAAAAAAAAAGTTATTTATTAAGTTTTCGTTTAATTTTCATTGGTAATCGCTATGTTTTATGAAAACCATAAAAACAGATAATGCTGGTAACAGGTGCTTTAAGATTATAATAATGTAATGGATGGGACAATGAGACAATTATTGACAAGAAAAGTACGATGCGTTTCTGAATAGAGGTACTTTTGGGTTATGTCGCTAGAACACGATATGTTTCCATGAAATATTGGAGGTATAGAATTTTTATTTACTATAATACTATCTTAAAATTCTTCTTGGAGAAAATATTTAAATTTAAATGTATCTGACCCTCTACAGAATATAACCTTTTGACTTTTTTAAGATGACATAAACCATGGGAAAATTATTTTATTCTCATTTTGACAACCGAATTATACGTTGAAATAAGATGGTATTAAATAGAAAGTCACGCTAAAAATGCATCCAGCATTTTTTTTTGTATTTTTATAAATTTTGTCCGACACATCACAAATTTTGCCTGACCCAGGAAGGAAATATGAAATTTTAACTAAGTAGCTCATAGTGTAGGATTTTTGATTGCTTACATAAATTTTAACTGTCTCTCTTATAGAACTAGAAGCGTATTCCCCTAACGATTCAGTACAGACAAAAAGAGCGAAATAATAATTTTATTTAACCTGCTAAACAATAGGAAAGCAAGCTAAATAGACAAGATGATGGGTTTTGTTAGGAAACACAATGATTTTTTAGTGTCAAGGATGTTTTAGGCTCCGATATCATTAATATTTTCTGAATACTAAGGCTATATTACTTTCAAAAGCAGACTCGTTTGAGACGATTGGCGAATAAAGATGAATTGATCGTAAATAAAAATATAAGATCTATGTGCTAAGACTGTGAAATTATCGAAAAGTGGGGGTGTGCTTTTGAAATCGAACTTAAGAGCGATAAAAATATGAAAATATACTTGTTTGATTTGAGTCTTCAGACAATGAAGTTCGTTGTAGTCGATATTCAAGGATTTAACATACCTGAATTTTGCGCGAAAGAATTGGCTATTTATGATGGGAATAGTATGAAAAGTTACTTTTTTAAACCAGTTAAACCATTCGACACCTTAAGTAAGGCTTGCAAGAAACAAGTCAAATATCTATTTGGAAATCATCATGGTATCCTTTATAATTATGGTGATACCGATTACAAGGAACTACATAATATCATATCCAACAATCTGATAGACGCAGACATTATTTACGTTAAAGGATGTGTTAAAGAGGAATTTTTAGTTAAAACATTTTCGGAATTAAACTGCAGGACGCCATATATTATAAACTTAGAAGACAGCATTGGTGTACCAAAATTAGAGAAGGGAGAGAGAGTTGACGGTTGTAAATATCACATTTTAGATATTCATGTTTGTAGTATTAGAAATGCCAAAGTGTTGTATCGATATATTTATAGTCTTTTACCTTAATAAATATTAAAATTTTTCAACAAGCCAACTTTATTTATTCCCCACGTAGCTCAAACGGTTTTGTTTACTTTTCAACGAATGGAACTGTGACAACGCAACATGTTCACTATTGGAGTGATGTTAATCCTATGTTCAGAATCCTAACCCGATGTCAATATTTAAAAAAAAGTGAATGTTTGGTACGCTGAAGAAACGTGTAAAGCTTTACGAAGACCGAAAATCTTTGGTTAAGTTACTGGGATACCCTACATCTTATAATATTTTTGAATTTTGCATAAAGTAGTCATTATTTTTTAATAAGCGTATTATAAGTCTAAACCTAATAATTTCCGAGATATCAATTTTTGAAAACCACTAACATTTGTATATAAACGCTAATGGTACAAATAAGATTCAGATAAATAACTTCTTGCCTGCCTGATAACACCGACATTTAGTTAATTATACAACATTTTTAAAATAATTATTGTTCTTTGATCAAACCAATATTCCACTATCACTTTGTAAACCGACAAAAATAGGCAAATTTTTCAATTTCGTATCGGGATTTTTGATGAAAATAGCCCCACATTTTCGAGTAAACCTACCTAGAAATATAGAAGATATTTATTGCAAAATTAGTAGTTTACATGCTTGGTAAAGTGAATTAATCTACCACTGTAATCGTTTCATTTTTAGCTAAATAGAGGTATTCTTTTTTAATCGTGAAAAAATAGACGAAATCTCTAATTTTATTTCATACCTAACGAATTCAACAATCAATAATACGATCTCATTTTCGACTAAGATTAGCTGTTACTTTAGACAGAATATTCCTAATAACATAATATATTTAGTTATACAGCTTTTTAAAATAATTATTGTTCTGTAACCGTAAATTATTTAATTATTTTCGTGTGATAAAGAGCTACTTTAAATTTTGTTTCTTAATCTTGTTCTATTGCGTATTAATCGTGTTAGCATCACAAATTACGGTCTGTGAAGCTGGTTTATAGGATCATTTAGTTCGATGGGGGGCATATTTTATGATATCCCATATTTCGTCAATTATTTGGCAGGTAGGTTTGATGCTTCAATACAGAACTCCTCAAGATGACATCAAATATTTCTAAACAAGAAGCGTCCAAGTCTATGGAATCCCATGTAAAAATAGCTGGTATGTCTGTTGCCTTCCGTAGACATTAATGACATCTCGCATGTATGCTGAAGTGTATCGTTAATAGAAATCTTGAATATTCTAGTACCTACCTATATCTTGCGTCATTATGTCAATGCTTACATTGATGTCGGCAGGTATCTTAAAATGATAGGTACATAATGTGCAAGCATTTGTGTAGAAAGCTATGTTTTTTACAAAATTTTCTCTAGGCAACCAAATTGTAATAGGGTTTTCGTAGTTCCAGTATATGTTTGGCTGCTTTAGCCTAAATAAATTAAAGTGTATTTGTAAGCAAATTAATCCTTAAAATTTATTATATCGTCTGATATAGACACTGTTTCAACTACGCGTTTTGGTAAAAAATAATTGGAAAGTAAAATTACTAAAGCACTAACAATAAATGGGGCGTGGATAAACTGGTAGATCTAAGCTCCAAAAATATACGCCTCTTATGATAAATGTTAAAAAATTGTACCGTTGCCAACGTCAAATTAAAAATCAGGATTTGGCAAACAGGACTCAACCCTCTCATTAATGCTTGATCTTCGGTATACCGAGTTTTATAAGTATTTTTAACACTCATCTGGAAATAAATGGATGCAAAAACCTCCTTTTTCCATTTTTTCAAGCCATTAAACAACAAAATTGTCATTTTTTGAAGAAACCTTGCATACATAGGTATTAGCGAGCGAATTTCGACTATTGTAGATATTTAATATTAGAAAATCAATATAGAGGTAGATCGAAAAGTGTATTTTTACGACGGCTTAAGAGGTAGTTTATGGTGATGTACATATTAGAGTTCATTTTAAAATGAACGATAATCTCCTAAACACAGACTTTTGACAATAGAACGAAATAAAAATATAGTTTGATGTGATAAGGCTATGCAGCTGCTCTTTATGAAATTTCATGTGAGCCTAGACTTTATGGATTTTTGTTATTTTTTTTTTATCAGTAAAGTCATCCTATAGATATTGTTTGTTAATCCATTAAAATAGACAAAATCTTTGAATTTGTATATGATTATCCACTGAAATACCCTTAATCTGCAGGGTACCTAACTCTACGGAGATATTTATTGCAAAGGGCGGCTTTTTCAGTTTTGAAAGTATTCAACATTTGCGAAATTCATCTAAATATATACTACGCTATACTTTAATCAAACTCACAATAGAGGGAAAGCGACAGACGAGTTTTAAACTAATGTGGTTTAAAGGATAATTTGTGTTGTAAATATTAGAGTTCATTTTAAAAGAAACTATAATCTCGTGACCGACAAAAAAAAGTATCCATTTTGATACATCATTTCCCCTATTTTAACGTTAAAATAGTAAATTATGTTATAAGCTCGAAAAATGTAGTATTTCAGACGTAATGCGGTCGCTAACCTAAATAGCCCGAAAAACATTTTTCGTCCATATGTCATAAGTTATTTTTTATTCGATCTTGTTTTTAATGCGATTGAGAGTTGTAAAATAATGTAGAAATGAAGTGAACCTATACATTTCATCTTGCACGCTAATTTTTTGGTCTTAATGTTTGTTAGTTAACGATGAAATCTGTAATAGCGTCCGAAAAAAAAAATTTTTTTTTTGACTAACATAAAAAGTGTTGTCTAGCTAGCAGGGCAATAATCAATACTTTATTGAGAAGGTTAGCTCTTCGTCTAAATATCTAATCTATAAATCGTCATTTTTTCCGACATAATCGGTTAAAAAGCATACAATTGTATGTGAACGTTTGTACAAAAACCATCGTGTTAAATCAGTTCTTATACCTGACTGACAACGCCGATCTTTAGCTTTTTTTTTTTACTTTGTAAAATAAAAAGATTAGTTCTTACTAACAAAGAAATTAAATATGCAAGAGAAATAGGTCGAAAAGATTAATAATAATTTATTTATTCCTAAGTTATAAATCTTAACTACATCACTTTCTAAACCAAGAAAATAGATAATCTTCCTGCATTATTCCGTACTTAGATTTATTTTTCATGAAAATAGTCGAATCTATGATTTTCGTTCAAATCCATAAGGGACGCTTGTTTTGTATAGATGATTTATGATCTTATTTTCAACTAAAATACTAGTATAAAAAAAGTATTTCTTCCGATAAACGTGGAAGGAATAGACATTTAAACAGTTAGCCATAACATACGCATACTGACTTGCATTATTTTCATGGATTGAATGGCTACATCTTTGTGTGTGAAGTGAATTTCTTTTTAAAAAATTACAATGCGCTCAATTATGAATTTCCTAACATAACTTTTATGGATAGTGGAGTCGGATATTGGAAGAAAATATTATCATAACGACAACTCGATTATTGATATAATTATTATGGTTTCACAGAAGTTTCTACAGAGTCAGCCATGCTGTAGCAGAGACTGTTGTAGGTCGTATTTTTTAAAAAAACCTAACAATACCTTTACTTTATATTGATAGACATATTCTATTAGAACATTTTTCTAAAATTTAGAGCCTTTGGAAATGTGATAATGCTATGAGCATCAAATATATTCAAAATATCAAAAATCCTTTGGTAGTTAGTTATTGCGGTATATTTTAATAGAGGCATAATTTATACTGTACTCCTAAATTTACGGCATATCACTTTGTTTATGTTATTATATTCACAGAGACTATTAATCTAACCAGCTTTTATTTACGAAAAATTAAAAACTGAAATACTCTATTTTATTGCCGATGGTTCGCAAAGACACTTGGAGTTGATATTTTACTTTTTCTACCTCTTTTTCCCCGGTTGCGGAGAAATATGTTAGGGGAAGTTTGGGTATCCTCAGACGGTTATATGCAAAGATTCAAGCTTCTAAAAAAGTACTAAGGCGAGTAATTATCAATTTGAATTTATGTATGTCGAAGGTAATGTGTTACTCATAAATATACATGATGAAAACATTTATTGTTCGATTGCATGTAATTTTTAAGAGCCTAGAAATAAGCAAATAATGTTCTTTAACGTTTCTTTATAAACATCTCGAGTTACCTGTCCTTCCCCTGCATCATAGAAGGGTATTTGCCGACAAAGTTTGACCATTTTTTATGGTTCGAGAGTTGGGTATTCTTCGCAGATGTAAACTGACGTCATTTGACTAGTCGAAACTTGTTAGATTTTGGACCTGCTACGCATTATAATTTTAGTTTATATTCTTATTATGAGATTTTAAAATTATGTATGTGTTTGTTTAATTCATTGTAACGGATTTGATATTGTGCTAATTTTAAAACTTAAATGTTGCCAAGAATATTGAAATGTGATAGCGATGCGATAATCGAGAGAATCATGTAAAATAATATTCCCAAAGTTTGTCATTCTTGTTAAGCCTATATGTAGGTTCCATAAACGGATAGGTGGCGCTAATAATATTGATTTTTTTTATTAAAATATCTAAAGTAAATATCTAATTGATTTTTTTTAGCGCTAATTGGGATTTTAATTAACTACCTCAGAGTCGGTATACACTATATTTTGCAGCGCAATTGCTTTCACACCCAGTAATGTATTATGATTTTTTTGGATGGTCGTTATATTGTGAGTTTCTTAAGTTAGCC
This sequence comes from Polydrusus tereticollis, assembly GCA_963920685.1. Lineage (NCBI taxonomy): Eukaryota > Metazoa > Arthropoda > Insecta > Coleoptera > Curculionidae > Polydrusus > Polydrusus tereticollis. Next base: position 33,519,074 of record OY987328.1, on the reverse strand, counting down.
AGATTAATAATAAATTAAAAAACCAACGTGATTTGCTTATTGTTGCCTACGCCTGATATTCATAATTTTATTGGGGGTTCTACCTGATGACAAATACAGCTTATGATACCTATCTAGTGGGTATTTTCAGTTTAAGGACCGAATAATATAGAGTTATTGTGCATACATCATCGCAAACAAAAGGTAGCTTTTTATATTATTTCGTATTTACAATCCATTTAACTACAATTTTACACTGTGAATTGATTTTTTTTACTTTTTTCCTGAAATTGTAGCCTATTTACTTATATTATGATATTATCCGAAATTTTTATAAAAGCATTATGAGGGCTTTTACCTGATGGCGAACACAAGTTGTATAGTACCTATACCTGCTTGGTATTTTATACGTATTTAAGTTTTATTTACTTTTTATTACTCTGTTCTCATTACAAGATAGTCCTATAATTTATCCACTTCGAGTACAAAGAAATCGCTAGTTAATGGTTCTAGATGGTAATTATTTTATTGTATTTTATATAAGTGGTGCAAAAATTGGAATCAATTATTAGATATGCTACTGAATTTTAATGAGGGTCCTTCGGAATAATAAATAAAGGTTTATGTCCCTTTCTTTTTAAATCGAGTCGGCAGAGGGTTTGAGAGGGTTATTTAGGTATAAATAATTATTGCGGGGTGACAAATGTACCGCTTTACTATACTTATCTTGTTAGACCATATAAATTAGGGATTTATTTCGCTTTACTACCCGCCAGCGGCGTTTCAACTAAGGGAAAATAAAAAAAAGTCTGGTTTAAGGATGGCTCAGGTCGGATCGTAAAAAGTTGGGTTTAAGGATGGCTTATAAAAATTGGGATTTAATTATCCCGCTTTAGCAGCGGCGTTTCAACTAAGGGGAAATAATAAAAAGTCTGGTTTAAGGATGGCTCAGGTCGCATCGTAAAAAGTTGGGTTTAAGGATGGCTTATAAAAATTGGGATTTAATTATCCCGCTTTAGCAGCGGCGTTTCACTAAGGTTAAATCATAAAAAGTCGGGTTTTATCTCGGGTCAGTTCATAAATATTCAGGTTCAAGTTAGGGTTAGATAAGAAGCCGCCTCATGAAAGCATCCGGGTTAGGTCGTAAAAAGTCGGGTTTTATCTCGGGTCAGTTCATAAATATTCAGGATCAAGTTAGGATTAGATAAGAAGCCGCCTCATGAAAGCATCCGGGTTAGGTCGTAAAAAGTCGGGTTTAATTTCGGGTTATTTTGTAAACAGCACCACCGAACCATCCGGGTTAGGTCATAAAACGCACCACCGAACCACCCGGGTTAGATCATAAAACGCACCACCAGCACCACTTGGGTTAGATCGTAAAACGCACCACCTGCACCACCTGGGTTAGATCGTAAAACAGCACCACCAGCACCACTGGTCTCGTTCTGTCCGTTTCTAGCTACTAATGCCGAAAGTCCAAAATAATAGGAACTATCAGAAAACGTATAGCGAAAAAGATATTGCCAAAGCACTAAAAGCTATAGAAGATAGGCTGAGTACAAGAAAAGCTTCAAATAAATTTCGTATTCGCAGAGCAACCTTACAGTTTCGTTCCAGCGACAAATTTAAAAATAAAACTACCCATGGTCCAGATCCAATTCTATCTTCTGAGGAGGAAAATCTTATAAAAGGATGGATTTTTAGTAGTCATCGTAAAGGTTTTCCTATTCGCTTTGAAGATATTCAAGAAAGCGTGAAGCAAATCCTGGACGATAGTCCCCGCGAAAATGTTCCTTTTTCTAACAATAGGCCAGGAAGAGGCTGGTATCAGGCGTTTCTACGCAGGCATCCTGACGTGTGTCTAAGAACTCCGGAAGCTATCACTTCTGCTAGTTCAAATGTGTCCGAAAATGACATTCGAAAGTGGTTCCAAGAAGTAGAAAATCATTTAACAGAAAAGGATACGCAGAAACTTTAAAGGACCCACACGCCACACAGAGTTTTTAATGGGGATGAAACTTGTTTCTTGTTATGCCCTAAAAACAAAAGAGTTCTGGCGGCGAAGGGGCCGAAGAACGTTTATCAGATTGAACACCATTCCAAGTACAACCTTACTGTTATGTTCACATTCTCAAAGTGAAATTACGCCCCCGATGATAATCTACCCATACAAAAGGCTACCATCTGAAGTTACTAATTCATTCCCTAGCTCTTGGGGTATTGGATGTAGCGATAATGGGTGGATGAAAAATGCAACCTTTTACGAATACATCGGGAACGTTTTGTATAAGTTTCTGGTGGCAAAAGGAACCACATTTCCAATAATCTTGTTTGTTGATGGGCACTCTAGTCATTTGACATACCAAACAAGTCAGCTCTAATCAGATCTAAATATTGTGTTGGTGGCCTTGTATCCTAACGCCACAAGGATACTGCAACCTGCTGATGTTTCAGCTTTCAAGCCCCTTAAAAATAACTGGAGCAAAGCTGTTCTCAATTTTCGTAGAGAATATCCAAGAGCAATACTTTCCAAAAAGAATTTTACACCCGTACTAGAAAAAGCTGTGAATGGACTAAAACCCGGAGTAATTCAGAGAGGATTTGAGGCATGCGGTCTTTTTCCTTGGAACCCATCAGCTATTGACTATTTAAAGTGTATTGGCAAAAATAGTAAGAAAAATATTTATCCAGTGAAATCTAATGTAAATATTCGAGATAATATCTGCATATCTTTTAAAGAGTTTGTTACAGTTGTTAAAGAAGAAAAACTAACAATCTTGCAAGATATAGGTAAAGTCAAAAGCCCTAATGAAGAGCTCTTATGCTTTTAGAAATATATCGTAGACTTGAAATTAAAGAAAATTCGACCAAAGAAGCACATCAACTCGAGATAGAAAATGTGGTGGAAGAAGCTGATATAGCTTTTAACATTGAGAATATTCCAGTTATCTTTGTTAACGAAGTCACTGAAAAGTCTGTTGTAGATATCTAAGAATTTGAAAGGGTTAATGGTAACTTGTTTGAAATTCAACCTGGACCTTCGACATCAAAGTTTGAGGAAGAAAAGCCTAATTAGAGAAGTAATTAACAATCAGCGGGAAAGCTCACCATTGGACAATCAAGAAGAAACACTTGACAAACAGGAACTTTCATTGTCAGATTACGTTCTTGATGTGTCGCTAGATAAATATTTTGTTTGGCCACAAACTCCGGAGAGAAAAGGCAAAAGAGAAACCGAAAAGTTGCCATTTATGCTAACCTCAACTGTAAGAAAGAAAGCGGAACAAGCAAAATTCGACAAGAAGAAAATGGAAATCTAGTTAAAAGAAAAAAAGAAAAGAAGAACGTCTACAGAAAATAGACCTAAATAAAGCCAAGGGAAAAAGTATAAAAGAAAAGATTGTTATCAAAAAATCGTCAAGGAAATTAGATGGCTTTAACCACACTGCCAAATATGAGGAAAGTTCTAGTGCCGATATAAAATCTAGAATAGTAGGTATTAATAACGCAAAGATGAATTCGGCTATACCATCAACGAAGATGTTGTCTCCAAAAAATCGAGACATCAAAAATATCAGTCCCGTTTCACCCACTAATCCGGCTGTACCAAATTCACAAAATTCATTGCTAGAAATTGAGTATATCACTTCCAAAAAACGACTAAAGGTACATATACCCAAAAGAACACCTGAAGTTTCTACATGTTTCAGTACTAATTTAGAATCCTCCTTAAATGTGACTTCCTCTCTATGTAAGGTAGGTGATCCTAGCACTACTAAAAAAAAGGAAACTTATTTAACCCCAATATTACCTGTCGACAATACAACGACAAGTTTTCTTCACCTCAAAACCCAATTTTTGTACCTCAAACAACCAAAAGAAAGATATTTATAGAAGAGGAGCCCAGTGGCAAAATGAAAATAATTTCAGATATAACAATTAAACCCCAAACTGAATTTACTACGTTTTCAAACGTATACGTTAATACAAATATCATGTGCTATGAATGTTTACTAAATATAATATTAACCAAAATGGGACTACGATGTTTAAGTTGCACTAGAACCTATAAATCTGTCACTAGAATCAAAAAAGCTCCAATTTAAGAGAATATTAAAGAATAATTACCTGCTCAAAATTAATGTAGACACCGAGCTTGAATACTGAGACATTGCACATACTGCATTTATGAATAACACTAAAATAGAATGGTATACTTACGAAAATAAACAATCTAGACCCATTTTTAAAGTTATGGTTAGAAACCTGCACCCATCATGCGACTCGAATAAAGTTCAAGAAGACCTCTTAAGCAGAGGCTTTAAGGTTCTTGAAGTGGTTAATAAAATCGAAAGGACTAAAGTTATTGGTCAAGAAAAAGTAATCCACATGCTTACTTTTGAAAATACGGACGACAAAAAAAAATTGGAATTCAGTATGTATGTCACATGAAGTAAAAATTGAATCACCGAGAAATAGTATCATAATAATAGTCAGCAATATGAGCATACTCAACACGCGGCGATTTATGGTAAATGTGATGGAAATCATTTAGCAGCAGAATGTAGGAAGCCAAACGATCGGTACCCCACCGAAATGTTTAAACTCTCCAGAGGCCGATCCTGCGAACTACCGTGAATGTGTAATAGCAAAGGAGTTTCAGGAAAGAAGAAGCAAGACAAAAATATACCCAACCAAGAAAGTTTGTACCCAAAAATACAACTAATGAGGTTACCTAGGTATGCACAAGCGACCTAAATTGGCGATAAAATTTTAGCGGCATCAGTTAAAAACGAGCAACAATCCACAATGCAGATGATTCAGAATTGATGAAGACACTTGAATAAGTACCTAAATGAGAGGCCAGAAACACTGGAGCTCTACCCAAATAGAAATACATGTTACGGAATAATGTGACCTATGAAATGACATGGAATAGCAATGGTTTTCTGAAGAAGAAACATGACTTGGAAGTCTTTGTTAATACTCAGCATATATATACAGTGTCACCATTAAAGTCCGCACCATATGGAACTTTTTTTTATTAATAAGGTTAGTTAAAATTAAATTTGGGCAATCGTTTTTGCTTCAAATTAGACTAAAAATTATATAATCAAATGTCACCATCTGTCATTCGGTATCTGTCAAAAATTACATTTTAATCAAAAAATGCTGAAAAATGGCATTGTTTTACCGAATTTCAAAAAATTTTATTAGAAAAAGTTGTTTCTAGTACAATTCTTGGCCTAAATACAAAGTTTCAGTTTTCTAGCTCAAAGTTGATTTTTTTGCCATTTTTTCTAATTAACTTTTTTTTTATTTAATGTAAGTTCGCTTAATGGATATTAAACTATTTGCTTATACCATACTCAATATTTTATTTAGTTTGTATGAGCTTTTTTTTACTAGAATGCCATTTTTTTTCGAAATTTAAAACTAGAGGCAAAAAAATTTGACACAGGTGGTGCAAAGTTATCCTAATTTAAAAATTTTAACAGATAGACGTCAGATATTCCATTTTTTTGATAGTACATACACCTAAGAAGTTTAAAAAACTTATAATAAAATTCCCAGATATCAGATTAGTTCAAAATTTAGACACATTTTCTTTTTATCCACAATAAAATATCAAGGCAATTTTGAATTTTATAAGCAGGCTATGGAAAAAAAAACGAATTAGATTGCCGAATAAATAAAAGAAATGTCATCAATTTGAATATTTTCCCAAGTTATAGTTTTCAGTGTTATCACCAATGTTGTACATTCAAGAAAAAATAGAAATTGTCTTAATTTGTGGAGAGAATATGCCTCACCGGCAAGTATCTGCCATTTTTAATGAGAGGCATCCAGAAAAAAATTTGCAGCATAGCACTGTTTCAAGAATAATGTCAAAATTTAGAGAAACTGGATCTGTTCAAAATAATTTTAAGAAACCTCACGCGGCAAGTAAATACGATGAAGCAGCACAACTTGATGTTTGTTTAACTGTCATTGACCACGGTCAAACTAGTGTAACCAAGATAAGTGATTCAACAGGGTGCAAGAGGGAAAGCGTTAGAAAAATTCTTCAGAAAAATCGATTTCGGGCATATAAACCCAAGTTTATAAACACATTAAAAGAACGCGATTTTGATATCCGACTTGATTTTTCGTTTTGGTATCAGGGACAATATGAGGAGAATATTCTTTTTCCATACAAGATATTATGGACAGATGAAGCCACTTTCTCTTCGAATGGTACCGTGAGCTCACAAAATTGCCGATGGTGGTCCCAAGAAAATCCTAACTTCACAATTGAATGTCGCGACCAGTATCATTTTAAAACCAATGTTTGGTGTGGAATTTTGAAAGATGAGCTTATTGGACTATACTTCTTTAGAGTAAACTTAACTGGTGAAAGGTACCTGAATTTTCTTGATAACGAGATTACCGAAGTTTTGGATAACATGCCCTTACACCATAGACATAACTTATGGTATCAGCTTGATGGTGCACCCATACATCAAACTGTAGCAGTGAAAGAACGCATAAACCAATTATTTCAAAACAGAGTTATAGGGCGTGATAGAGAATGTCACTAGCCACCCAGGTCGCCTGACACTAGACTTTTTCTGTGGGGTTATCTTAAGCAGAAAGTTTATAAGAATCGACCGTTTAGAAATATCGAGCATTTGGAACAAACGATAAGACAGTGTTGTGCCGATATAAGACCAAGCTTTTTACAAAATGCTGTCAAAGACGTTTATAGACGGACGGGTGTTTGTATAGAGCGAGAAGGACGTCACACTGAAATGTGAAATTTATATTGCTTTTGTGTTACCTATTTAAAATGATTGAAGTTCCTTTTTGTTCCTTTTAATAATAATGATAGTTTTAAGTATAAAATAAAATTTTTATCAAATATTTAGATGTATTTGTCATTTGAAAAACGAAACATCTGACGTCTATCTGTTAAAATTTTTAAATTAGGATAACTTTGCGCCACCTGTGTCAAATTTTTTTGCCTCTAATTTTAAATTTCGAAAAAAAATGGCATTCTAGTAAAAAAAAGCTCATACAAACTAAATAAAATATTGAGTATGGTATAAGCAAATAGTTTAATATCCATTAAGCGAACTTACATTAAATAAAAAAAAAGTTAATTAGAAAAAATGGCAAAAAAATCAACTTTGAGCTAGAAAACTGAAACTTTGTATTTAGGCCAAGAATTGTACTAGAAACAACTTTTTCTAATAAAATTTTTTGACATTCGGTAAAACAATGCCATTTTTCAGAATTTTTTGATTAAAATGTAATTTTTGACAGATACCGAATGACAGATGGTGACATTTGATTATATAATTTTTAGTCTAATTTGAAGCAAAAACGATTGCCGAAATTTAATTTTAACTAACTTCATTAGTAAAAAAAAGTTCCATATGGTGCGGACTTTAATGGTGACACTGTATTTCTCTTATTTCAGAGACACATAATATGTGTCTCCATATTATGACAAATCAATCTTTAATTAAGATGAGAGGATATAAGGCATATTTTATTATCTACCCGCAAAGTGGTAGTGCGGTTGTAACTAAGGAATCATTTTGAAGAATGTCATTTAAAACGTGTAGATTTTCAACTAACAGTGGTCGGAATCAATCCAACTAGCAGAAATTAAGAGTGAGAGCAGTCGACTGTCCACCCAGATTTAATTAAAAACTAATTAATAAATAATAAGATTAGATTATTCTTCAACATCTTGGCGAAAGATTTATTGTGGGTAAAGACTTTAATGCCAAACATGTGAATTGGGGATCAAGGTTAAACACAACTAAAGGTAATGAGTTAAGAAAAGCTGTTCAAGAAACTGGTGGTAGTTACCACTCAACAAGTAAGCCTACCTACTGGCCCACTGATATCAAGAATATACCTGATTTACTAGTCTTTTTTATATTGGGAAAAATAATACCCAACTTCACTGACGTCGAAGAAAACTGTGACCTGGATTCGTACTTTTAAGCTGTCATTTTAATATTGAGCGACTTACTCTTTTAAACAAAACCATTGATTGGGAAACTTTTAGAATCTACGACCAAAATACTATAAATTTGAATATTAATTTGCGGACAACCGAGCAACTGGAAAAAGAAGCCAAAAACTTTATCAGACTTGTGCAGAAAGCTGCATTCAATAATCCCAAAGAAGTCGTCCATATAACCAAAGGAGTAAATTATCCAGTTGAAATTATTTTGTAAGCACTTTTGCGCTTTGTAAATAACCTTTCTTTGAATTCTTCGTAATGTTGTAGCTATAATTTTGTTACAAGCCTGTTTAATTCTTTCAGTTAAGTCATTTAAATCACGAGCTGTGCAAAATACTTCCTAAGCAGTGTCTGGAGATCTAAACTTCTTATATCTCTGATCGATTTTTTAGAATCAGGCAGGAGGATAAATATTCCGAGTTGAAAGAAATAAGAGCCGGCGTACCCACATGAAGCCTAGACCCCATTTTTTATTTGATATACAGGGTGTTATTTAATAAGTGTCCGATATTTTACAGGAGGACTTGTCAATTATTTATAAGGTGAAAAGTTCATGTAAGCATGGGTCCGCAGGCCCTTCATTTTTGAGTTACCGGGTGTTAAAAATTTAATTTTATTTTTGTTTTTCCTGAATAATTTTTTAAATAATGTCTATTTTACTTTACCAATGCTGAGCATGCTGACATACATTTTACATACGGACTTCCTAACGGAAATGCATATGAGGCTAAACGTTTGTATCAGGAGCGTTATCCGAACCGCACAACTCTTACTTCAAAAACGTTTTCAAAAATTCACGTGTGGGCAGGAATCCTTGGAGATTATTTAATCGGCCCATTCTTTATTCCAGGGAGATTAAACCCAGAGAGATATCGTCATTTTCTTGCAGAAGATTTGCCTATTTTACTGAAAGATGTGCCGCTTAGACTATGAATTGAAATGTGGTTTATGCATGACGGTGCTCTGGCACATTTTAGCATAGCGCGAGAATTTTTAGATCGTACTTTCGGTAACCGTTGGATAGGGTCAGGGAGGGCCTCAACCATGGCCCCCTAGGTCACCAGACCTTAACAGTTTGGATTTTTTTCGTTGGGGACATCTAAAATCCTTAGTTTACCAGACGCCCATCCAAAATAAAGAAGAATTAAGAAATCGAATAATTAACTCTTGTAGAACGATTCAAAATACTCCAGAAATTTTCCAAAGGGTGCGCGAATGAATCAATGAGGAGAAGATTGGATGCGTGCATACAGCAAGGAGGTGGACATTTCCAACATTTATTGTGATTTTGATTTAGTTTTATATCTAGTGTTTTGTTGTATATTGTTGTTTAAAAGTTACCGTTTAGAATGTTTCTATGTTGATTAAAAAAAAAGTTTTTGAAATTTTTTAACTTTTTGACAAACACATGCACCGATTAATTTAAATCAAAATATCTCAAAAACGGCTGCTTGTAGCGACATTTGACAAGCATACCATTTTCACGTAAATATGCCAGGGGAATCGATTTTTCTTCTAGAAAATGTGATACATACATGCACGAAGAAGTTGTGATTCCTCAAAATAGACAAAAAACCTGTTGGTGGCGCCCCCTACAATTAAGGGCTAAACTAAGATCAAATTTGAATTTATCATACTAAAAAATCGAATGTGTGTTTATTTTGATTCAAATAAAGACATTATTTCAAAAATTATTTTTAACACCATGTATCTCAAAAATGAAGGGCTAGCTGACCCATGCTTATATGAACTTTTTACCTTATAAATAACTGAGGAATCATCCTGTAAAATATTGGATACTTATTAAATAACATCCTGTATATCAGTGAGATACCAGTATCGGAAGAAACTATTAGAGACACATTCGCTAGTGACACTGCTATTCTCGCAGTTGATCAAGATTATGAGAGCTATACTAGAAAATTTCGAACAGCAACACGGTAGCTGACTGGGCAAGACAATGGTAAATTAAGCCGAACGAACTTAATCCAATCCATGTGAATCTTACCAACAAGAAGCTAGCACATTTCTCCTAGATGTTAACAGTACAATTGTGCCTCATGAGATTGAATGCTAAATATCTTGGCTTAACTCTTGATGCTAAACTACGGTGGAAAGAGCACGTGAAGCAGAAAAGCACTTAGCTAGATTTAAAATATAAACAACACTAGCTTCTGGGACAAATCCAAAATTATTAATGTACAATAAGATGCTTATTAACAACCAGGTTATGAAACCAGTCTGGTTTTACGGTATTCAATTTTGAGGCTGTTCCTGTGATAGCAATATCAAAATTATACAGACGTTCCAGAACAAGGTGCTACGTAACATGGTGAATGCTTCTTGCTATGTTCGCAACTCTGATCTTCATCGAGACCTTCTAATTTTAACAGTGGAAGAAGAGATCAAAAGGTGTGCCGGTAGGCATGAAGCTCGTCCTCGCCCACATATCAACCCAAATGCTTTGCAGTTACACGACCAACATCACGTCCGAAAACTGAAGAGAACCAAGCGGTCTGATCTTGTGTAGTGTTAAAAGTTATAAATATAGATCACAAAGCTCGAGTGAATGTGTATCATCTAGCTTGTGCAATCTAAAGAACAACGGATGGAATTTAGGTGAAAAATAAACAAATAGATTAGTTCAGGTTAGGTAAAACGTGGTGGTTGGGTATGTTGTGTTTTTGAGCAAGATAATTATTAAAACTTCATTTTTGAAACTTAACTTTAATAAAATAAATTTACAAAAACGAGGCAACATAATAGGTACCACAAAATTACCTTTCCATTAGCAACGAGTGTTTCCACCTCTTGCTGGGATCATGACCTGACAACGTCGTGGCATACTTAAAATTAGCCACATAATCTCTTGTTGATCAATTTTGACACCAAATTCCATTAAGCCTTTCTGTCATGCCTCTTAGGTATGCGGGATAAAATTACCGAACTCTCATTCTTCTACCCATCATGTTTCATAAATAATGTTCAATCAGGTTGAGGTCCGGGCTGCATGGCGGCCAATTCATTGTCTCAATATCGACTTCTTGAAGATGGTCTTACACGATAAATAAATAGGCATAAATAATTTTTCCCCACAAATAACGCAGGACAAAAGTTCTGAATTTACAATATCTGTTATGTACCTTTGAGCTATTAATCTTCCACCATTTACCAGTATCAGTTCAGCTCGGTACTCCCAGGAAATGCCCCTTAACACCATCATTGACTCAATAGGTACGAAGTTGCATTGCGTTGGTATTCTGTACACCATAGTTCGCCTATTATTAATAAAAAGGCGACATTTAGATTCGTCTGAGAATAATACGTTAGCACAGTCCCAAATTTGCCAACTGAGCTACTGATGCGCAAATTACAGATGTTGTCTTCTGTGCTCTTTGGTGAGCAGATGTCCAATGGCTGCCGTATAAGCCCCATTTAGTTTTTAGCATGTTTTCTTTCACTTATTGGAACGTTAAAGCGTTCTAAAACTGCCGTCGTAACAAATAATGGTTTCAAACATTCTTAAAGATTGCTGGAGATGAATATACTGGTCTTGCATCATGTTTGTTGCTTAGTGGCGACCCTGGCCTTGTCTTGTTCTATTCCTTCTGGTTTAATTAAAATGCTGGAACACAAGGGGAATGTTTGCTTAAAATACATTACAGCGCTAAGCTAACTGATTTTGAGCATAACCCTCTTCAGCTTTGAATAAACTCTGATTTATTAATGGAATTAGGTTCATTTTCAAAACGTTTAAAGCATTTCCCTCACCAAGTCTAAAATTTTAAATGACATTACCCAACCAGTGACACCTCTCTAGAAAGCTTATCGAAAATGTTTTTCTGCGATACCAAAATTAATAGGATATTATTTCTTTCATTTCGAGTACTTAATAATCATTTTTATTCTATTTAAAAAATTATTTTTTACGTTATTAGATTATAATAATTTTGTTGGTAAATCTCATTAATTTTGGTATCTCTGAAAAGTATTTATAATAAGCTTTCCAGAGAGGTTTCACAAGTAGAGTAGTATCATTTGTCATTCAAGATCAAGATACGCTAGGTTTGCCGCCCCTAATCAATGTGCAAATAGGCAGTAGAGTGCTTTTTAATTTTGAAGACATATGTTAATTTAATATCAATACCTATTTTATTTTACACTACACATATATATCTACCTTGGACAATTAAAAAAATTACCAGTCAGATTAAAAGATGGCACTAATATTTCACTATACTTTAAAATTAAAATGAATTTGCCGCATATTTGCCGCAAATTTGCACGTTGATTATAGCCGGTAAAGTTAGATATTCGTCATAAGGAATTTTCCACCTTTAATGTGCAACCTCACTTGACCAGATTAACTATGTGAATCGTTTGTTAATAACCATTTCTTTGAAGGAGTCAAAGTGGAGTACCACGTTGAGTCGGGGTGGCAAATATAGCGCATCCTAATCTCCCATGACCAAATTTTAAAATTTGAAATTTTTTACCGAAGTCAAAGAGCGAGATATGAATTCCATACGGTCGACTCTGAGACTATAAGGGGTGGGTGAGGGTGGTCCTCAAAATAGCTTATTTGTTTCCCGCGTTTTTACACTAACGGTATTTTTTTGTTTTTTAGTATCTTGTCTAGTGTAGAAAAGTAGAAAATATAGCCATTGTAAATTTTAAAATTGTAACCCCGTGTAATAACAAAACACATTATACTAACCTTCTTATTGTCTCAAACTCGATCTCACACATGCGCACATGTCATAAATTAGGTAAAACTAAACACTAGAATTATGTTAAAACGTTTAAAAGATGATGAATCACCTCTAACGACGCGATTTAAATCAGGCAACCCTGTCGGAGGCGTATGCGATCATAACGCGTATAAAAATTTATACAACGGAGGCCAATCCTGATCATAATATTCGGAGGAGCATTACATTTAAAAATGTAGCAAAAATTCGTATGTTTTTCTGAGCCTATTCCTTTACCCCTCTCGGGTTGCTCGTGTAGACGTTAACTTTTTGTTGCGTTTTGACCAGTCTATATACGAAAAAGTTGATGCCTTTGGGCGGAGGCCAGGGTGCCTGCTTTTCGTATGGAGGCGACTAAGATAGGAAAGCATGTTATATATATATATATTCTAATCTTAGATTGCATTATCTGGAGCATTTAAAGTTAATTTTTAGTTGCCAATAACTATGCAATGGGCATGCCAATCACTGTGTCAACATGGCCAATAACTATGCATTTCTTAAAATTTTCAGTTTTTAATTAACTTTTAAAATAAGTATTTAGTTTACCATTTAGTTCTGAGTTTTTACTGTAAGTGTGTAGTTTAGGCTATCCGTTAAAATAAAACTTGATAGTATTGATACTGAAATGTATTTATTTCACTTATGCCCGGTACTTTCAGGTCCCAATATCTTTATTCTCAGAATAATTGCTATAGTTTCAATTGTGTCGACAATTGTTTCCATAGACATTATTCGACGAATACTGCTATCCGTCGATGAAAGGATCAAACCTTAGAGTAATGGGTTAGTAATCCTTAAGTGGCCAATAACTGCGTACCCCGTACCCTATCTCTTTGAAAACTGATTGTTGAAACAATCCGTTTTGGCCCGGCGGAATGTTCAATTATGGCACGATTTATTCCAATTGCGGAAGCTCTCTATTCTTAATGTTAAACAAAAAGACACAAAAGCGACAAGCGGGGTATCTGTCTCGGGCAGTAGTACGAACTTTGATCTCGAAAGAGTATCTACTCGCGCCAATAGCTTTTTTTGTCTTCCGCAAAACCCGCAAGTTCTACGTGGAAAATTGCTACCTTTCGCCCTAGTGGCACCGTGTGTTTATAGCCCTTCCTCGTTGTTCTCCAATTGGACGTCAACTCCATTGGTTTGCGGCCCCAAAGGCACCTTGAGAAGCCTCGCCAACCTGGAATAATCGCCAAGAGTTCTCGGTAAGTCGTTTTTAGTGTCTCTCAATAAGCCAATGTGGCTAAATTTCGTAAAGAGTTTAATTTCGCGATTGAAATAATTATCTCCGACTTTTACCCGCCGCTATGGCTTTCTACAGTCAATTATTGCTCAGAGCCATAATAGTTGAGCCCTCATACGCAAACAATATGGGTTAACCCGTCTAGATCCATATAATAAAGAAAATCCGAGAAAATACAAACTCTATAAAAATAAATTAATTGCAATGGAAAAACAATTTTTTTTAGACAGGACATAAAAGTAAAAGAAGAGGAAAAAAATAAAAATAACAGTTAAGCTTTTTGGAATACTATAAACCAGTAAACAAATAATAAAAAGGAACATAAAGAAAAATTCGCAGATCTTGCACCATACGCAACCATCCTATGTATTGAAAATACCTGACACAACTTTTTAATTGTAATGTATTCCCATGTGATGTGACCTAAAACTCTTCCACTATAACAATAAGTACCATGTTTACTTTTATACAGGGTGTTACAAATTCGAGGCCCACCATTGGGATCTCGGAAATGGTAATAGATACGTGAAAGTTTAAATTAGGGCAAAGTTGCGCAATTCAATGCCGATCAATATGCCGTCAAGAAAATTCATGTATTCCGATGGCTTCCGAAGATATTCGAAAAAAAAACGAATTTGGTGTTTTTAATTTATATGATTTCCTGCCTTTATTTGAATAGATAATTGAAAACAAACTTAACATTCTCATTGCCACTTTGTCTCTTCTATTAGACTGTGGCATCATATTTCGAATCCGACGTTTCGTCTTTGGGCCCCATCATTAATTTATTTTTTTTAAATACGGACCTGGATTTTTTATTTCATTTTTGGAATCACCAAGGCTGACTGCATTATATGGTTGCATTACTTTGATTGGGATTCAACATCTTAAGCTAATAAAAACATCTTACAATAATGTTTTTGTTTATTTTTTACTTAATTTATTTCTAAAACCATCCTAACATAATCTGAAAATCTGTTTTAACAATTTTAATCCTTAACGTACAAATACACATAGGCTATAAAAAAAATGGTGATATGGGGTGATGATGGGCCCCATCATTATTAATGAAAACATTTTTACTTTGATGTCTTATCCCAGGACGCTTAAATAAAATTAACTTCTACATCGTAGTTTGCCATGGAAAAAAATATGGCGAATTTTCATAACTGACAGTCCGAAATTATTTATTTCAAGATTTTTGTAAGGTGTTATAAGTTGTTCTTTTAAAAATCTAAAATGAGATATTCTACTGAGGAAAAAAGCTATATGATAAAGATTTATTACAGCTGTAACAGAAACTCAGTAACAGCTGCGCAAAGATATTTTGAGGATTACCCCGAAAGACAGCAGCCCAACAGAAGGATCTTTCAAAACTTGGATAAAAACCTACGTGAACACGGTGGATTTGAAAAACCCAGAAAAAAATATGGTAACCGTGTAACAGAAGCAGAATCGCAAAATGTTTTACGCCAGGTCTGTACTTAAAAGTTTGACTAGCTTTCTTTTAAAACCATGTAAACTTTATTTTTAATTCATTCTTTTCTATAAGGTAGGCGCTATTTTATTTAGGGTATGGTATTATTTTAGGTATACAACAACCCTTCCACATCAACAAGGCAAATTTCCACAGAATGTAACTTGCCAACCCTAAATCATGTCAAGGCTTGGAGAGTTTTAAAAAATAATGGTTTAAAACCCTACAAAATCCATATTTCCCATGCGTTGCACGAAGGAGATCCTCAGAGGCGGTTAGATTTTTGTTACTGGCTACAGAATCAAATTGACGATAATAATAACTTCCTTAGGTCTATAATCTGGAGCGACGAAGCTAAGTTTACTAATTGCGGTATATTTAATAGAAACAATGAGCACATATGGGCCATAGAAAATCCTAGAGCTAATAGAGAAATACGCAAACAAGTACGGTTTAGTATCAATGTTTGGGCAGGGATGTTTGGAGACAAAATTCTTGGACCAATTTTTTTACCAGACAGGCTAAGAGGTGTCGACTATCTATTCCTCCTAAACAATCATCTACAAGATTTTTTAGCCGAGATCCCGCTCGCCAGACTACCAGCCGTTTGGTTTCAACAAGACGGTGCCCCAGTTCATGGAACAAGGGAAATTAGGGAGTTTTTAAATCAAGAATTCCCAGGCAGATGGATAGGTAATCGAGGTGTGGTAGAATGGCCTGCGAGATCTCCAGATTTGACACCTTTAGACTTTTTTTTATGGGGGGCTTTAAAAAATAAGATTTATAAACATAATGTTAATACATTAGAAGAACTTAGAGCTAGAATGATTGAAGGATTTAGGTTAATAAGAAGAAGGTCGGTACAAAGGTCCACTGAAAAAGTAAGAAACAAAATTAATCGCTGCATACATGCAAACGGAAATCTTTTTGAATATCTTAGATAAAATTGTTTCTTATTTTTTTAGTGAATGTGTAGGTAGGTACCTACCATTTTTTTCCTATTATTTCTAAGTTTGGATGTTATTGTTTTTCTTTTTTTTTATAGCTTATGTGTATTAGTACGCTAGGGATTAAAATTGTTAAAACAGATTTTTAGATTATGTTGAAATAAATTAAGTAAAAAATAAGCAAAAACATTATTGTAAAAATGTTTTTATTAGCTTAAAATGTTGAATCCTAATCAAAGTAATGCAACCGTATAATGCAGTCAGCCTTGGTGATTCCAAAAATGAAATAAAAAATCCAGGTCCGTATTTAAAAAAAATAAATTAATGATGGGGCCCAAAGACGAAACGTCGGATTCGAAATCTGATGCCACAGTCTAATAGAAGAGAAAAAGTGGCAATGAGAATGTTAAGTTTGTTTTCAATTATCTATTCAAATAAAGGCAGGAAATCATATAAATTAAAAACGCCAAATTCGTTTTTTTTCGAATATCTTCGGAAGCAATCGGAATACATGAATTTTCTTGACGGCATATTGATCGGCATTGAATTGCGCAACTTTGCCCTAATTTAAACTTCCACGTATCTGTTATCATTTCCCAGATCCCAATGGTGGGCCTCGAATTTGTAACACCCTGTATAATCGCGAGTCTGGAACAACAACTTGTTTTAAATGCTATTTTTGGAGAAAAGCAATTTTTTTATCTTTATTTATTTGAAGAAGTTCTTATAAAATTTATTTTAATCGAGTACATCGAATTGTTCCATAACACCCTGTATATAAAAATCATTGGCAGTGGATACAGCTTTTCATTCTGATTTTAAATAAATTTAGGTTGTGGAAGAAATAAAACTGACTTACCTTATTCAACAAATATATCTAGTTGTCAAACACAGCAAAACAATGGTAACCACCCGCGCAAAGTATCTGGCTTAAAATATTCTGAGCTTGATATTGCATTCATAATAATATAGTAATATTATCCTTATGTTTATGTTTATTTATTTAGTAGGCCTGCACTCATAACGCACGTATTGGATTTCGGTTGGATTTCGGTGTCGCGAACGACATTCAATGTAAAATTTCCTTAAAAACGCTCCCAATAGTATTTTCAATACTAATTAAGGCGATTTATGATAACAACAATATTATAATAATATTATAATATATATATAATATTATAATATTATAAAAAGGGTGATCCGGCAGAGGTTTCCAATTATAGACCACTATCAAATATCTCTAAAATTATAGAAATTAATTAAGAAAATAATACCGCAGTTTTTTAGCAAATATGATGTAATATCCCAGAACCAATTTGGCTTTAGACAGGATATATCAACTGAAGACGCAATTTTGTTTTTAACAAATAATATTTATGAAAAGCTAGACAAGAACAAAGCAGTTCTTTGTGTATTTCTTGATTTGGCAAAGACCCTCGACACGGTCGATCATAGTTTATTTATTGACTGTATAGAAGATGTAGGTTTTCGAGGCGTTGCACTGGATCTAATGAAGTAATATTTGGAAAATAGGACGCAAGTTGTAAAAATAAATAATTCGGTAAGAACGGCAAATATAGTAAAATATGGAGTTCCCCAAGGTACAGTGTTGGAACCCGTTCTGTTTACAATATATATATCAACGGCTTCCTCAACCTCACTTGTGTCGGAATTGTATCATCTTTTGCTGATGATACGGTTTTGATGTATGATAACGATTCATGGAATGGAGTAACAACTGTTGCAGATAATGATTTAGGGAGGTAAAAT
Source organism: Polydrusus tereticollis (assembly GCA_963920685.1). Lineage (NCBI taxonomy): Eukaryota > Metazoa > Arthropoda > Insecta > Coleoptera > Curculionidae > Polydrusus > Polydrusus tereticollis. The sequence goes on along the minus strand of OY987328.1, from coordinate 33,500,881 downwards.
CATATTTTCATGAATGTCCTTTACAATTACTTCCACAAAACTAAATGCGTACCCTTTAGCTACAACAGAAGCTAAGCTCCCCAACTCCCCATTATACTACCCTGTCGATTATTGATTCCATAAACACTCAGAAAACAGAACACATGAAATATTGGGGTGAAGAAATTGACAGATTCCTAAAATGGGATACATATGAACCTCATGAGGCAACTTAGGTCGGATATTTGGGGGGTCGCGGGGGCGTCTGCTCGACGGAGGCGTTCAAACATCGGCGTCTGCCGTCGAAAATAGTAAACTAGGTGTCTTTCCCCATATCCTGTAAAATTTTCATCCATGCACCCATGAGGCAACTTAACCCCACTTTTTTACCTTTTTGACAGGCTGTCATTTGTTTAGTTGATCGCTGGGCTCCGGCAGACGGCCGGTTTTAGAATACCCATATAAAGCCCTTTTACTCAAATATCTCAAACCTTTTGTACCCGATGAGGCACTTAATTGCTTCCCGGCCGTAGGTCTATTATAATTAGTATTTTAATTTGTTTCCTATACTGCCCCCTCGTCCCCAGTAAAAAATATCTAGGCCCTTTCTGTGTCATTATGATGAAGTGTAAAATAAATTATAGCCTTAGTGCTGGTTTTATATTAGGTTCTTCAATGTTTCTTTACGTCAGGAGAAACTCCTTTGACATCTGTTGATTATTCGTGATTACTAATTAGCTCTATGGTTTGTAGAAATTTGTAATAAGCTCTTTGCTTGGATGTTTGTGATTCTTACGGATTTAATTTAGAAGTTTTGTTGCAAAAATTTTGGCGCCTTTTTGTTAAATATAAAATATTTGTGCATGTCAATTTCAGTGCTTCTCTACTATTGTGGGATGGGATTTGGACCAACAGGGAGCCAGTCTTTAGGTAACTTGTATGTCCCGATTTATCTTGATCTTGTATGTAAGTCGGTAATAACTTGGTTTGTCGATACGTCCGTACGTTCGTAATAATTTCTAATAATTTTCAAGAAAAATTCGTTATCTGTCAACATCTTAAAGTCATTATGTAACACTACATTCATAATGTATCTGGGCGCGTTCGCGATAATTTTCAGCGCCTTGTTCTGAATCACCTGGAACTTATTAAGCTCCGTTTTGCTTATGTTGCACCACGTAGGTGCACCATAAGTTAGAACCGGCCTGACCAATACCTTGTAGAGGTTGACCTTAGTCCTATTAGCAAGTCTACTCCGCCTGTGAAGCAGGGGGTAGATAAAGCCCAACTGTCGCAATGCAAGTTTTATTCTATTAATTGAATTTTGCCTCCAATTCAGCCTTTGGTCGAAAATAAGTCCCAGGTATTTAACCTCCTGGCACCAGTTCACTTGGACTCCATTGACCCGTAGCCTTGTTTCAGGCCTGCGGACGGTGCTTTTCGAAAAGAAGATGACCTTCGTCTTGGAGGGATTCAAGCGAATCTTCCAAGCCGAAAGCCATTTTTCCAGCTCGATTATATGACGCTGTATCCGGCTGACGACAATTCGCGGTGATTTAGTAGTCGAAGTAATTGCTGTATCGTCAGCGAAAAGATAGAGCTGCGTAAATCTATCTCGCGGAATATCGTGAGTATAAATGTTATACAACATCGGAGAGAGAGGTGAACCTTGCGGCACTCCCGCCCTGATGTGTTTATTCAAAGACAGTGCGTTTTCTGACGAGACTGCAAAACTTCTATTCTCCAAAAAGGAAGCTACCACCTTGATTAAGTAGTTCGGAGCACCGAGCCTTATCAATTTTAACAACAGGCCATTGTGCCAGACCTTGTCGAATGCTTTGCTTACGTCAAAGAAGACCGCTGCCGTATGCGCCCTCTTGTTAAAGCCTTTAATAATGTTTGCAGTGAGTCGCGTGGTTTGCCTAACTGTGCAATGTTCGGGCCGGAACCCAAACTGTTCGGCAGGCAGAATATTGCGCGTGAAAACAAAGTCGTTGAGCCTACTCAAGATTATCTTCTCGGTAATCTTCCCTAGGCTCGACAGCAGGCTGATCGGCCTATAGCTAGCCGGCATCGTAGGGTCTTCGCCTTTCTTATAAATAGGAATGACTTTAGCGCGTTTCCAGACAGTTGGAAAGTGGCCTTCTCTGATTATCGCCTGGGATAAGCTTACTATGTTCCCCAAAGCTCGGTCTGGTAGATTTCGCAACGCCATATTCTTTAAACCATCAAAACCGGGGGCTTTCTTAACATTCAACACGCTTATTAGGGACTTAACCTCGTTTAAGGTGACTTGGGGAAAGGCCTGAAACGGGTGATTAATGGTTTTGTAAATCTGTATCGTCCTTGAGACCCTCTCATCTCTCAACACGTCATTAGTCGGGTTTTCACTGAACTGGTCACAGAGTTTGTCTGCGAGCAATTCAGCTTTATCCTTGGCATCGGTTAAAACCGCACCTGTTTCCTGGTTTTTCAGGTGAGACATGGGTGCTCGTGCGCCTCTGGTCAAGGCTCTAGTCATTCTATAAATAAAATTATCCGCCATAGATAGACCTTGGACCTTGTCGTCCCACAGGTTCGATTGCCTTTCGCTCAACAAATCCCTGATTACCTGGGCTTCCCGATTCACCTCCGCCTTGATGCGAGGATCACCAGTACGATACGCCCTATTCTTTAACCGGTTTTTAATTCAAATGCGGTTCTTAATTTCATCGCTTAAAGTCCCGTATTTTGAAAATCCGGACACTTTTGTGACAGATGCTTGGGCAAGAGCTGCGTTAATGTCATCTGCGTTATCAATGTCCAATGGACTATGTGGGGGTTGTAAAACCTCCACATTTTTCAAAATATTGTTATACCTAGTCCAGTTCGTCGAGGTGCGGGTAACAAAACCTCTACCTTTCTCAAGCGGATTACCCACTTCTATGACGACCGGTATATGATCAGAGGTCAGATCACAGATGACTGATGGCTGTGATAATTGAACAGCATTTTTGATCACAAAAATGTCTAAGATCTCCGAAAGACCCCGAGCAAAGCAATGCGTGGGCTCCTCCGGTGGTAGAATATGGTAATTTAGCGCTTCAGAGAATTCATACAGGGTGCGACCCCTTTGGTTCGTAGATCTACATCCCCAAATCCTGTTTTTCGCGTTGAGGTCGCCCCCAATAATCGTTCTACTATTATTATTGAAAATTTTTCGTAAGCAGTTGCCGGAAAAACCTACCGACGGACTGCAGTAAACAGATCCCAGGTGTACGCGTTGACCATTTTTGAATCGAATAGAAATGAATGTCCCTTCAATATGGGGACAATTGTCAGGACCTGGCACAACTTGAGCTGAAATGTGTTTCTTAACCAGAATCATAGTTCCGCCTGCTGGTCTACCGAGGCGATCGTTTCTGAATATTGTGTAATTCGGGAACGAAAACCTATCTCCCTTTAACCATGTCTCCTGGATAAGAAACACATCTATCTCATTTCTCTCGACAAACTCGATAAGTTCGAGTCTCCGATGCTTTATTGAGTTAACGTTAAACGTTGCTAGTTTAATATATGCCGTTTCCGATTGCGCCGTCATTTAACCTGCGGTTTTTTGAAAAGCACTCATCATGTTTTTTAACTGAGTCTCCATTACTTTCGTAAACTGGACCAGGAAGCTTTGCATCGTTAATTGCAAAGCCGCCTCCATGCCGTTCGGTGCTGCTTTTTGATCTTGCGACGTATTTGTTGCTTTCGTATTGCCATCGCTAGCCAATTTATTAACATCTTGCTGTCCCCATCGGAATTTACTCCTGGGCGCAATATTCGCATTAATATTAATATTATTATGTGTATTTTTGTTCGCCGCATTTTTGTTTAGATTGATTGGGTGCCTTGGACAGCCCATATAGTTAGCAGGGTGGTCACCCTCACAATTTGAACATTTAGCTTTCTCCTCCTTAGGCTTAGTGCACTGATAAGAAAAGTGTTCAGCTGCACATTTTAAACATTTTACAGGTGCAGTGCATCGAAATTGCGAATGGCCAAACAACTGGCAGCGGTGGCATTGCGAAATTGTAGCACGCGCGCGTTGTGTCTCTACCTTGATTGACATGGAGTCTAGATCTCTTAAATCAAAAATCGTTTTTTCGGAACGCGGCAAGAAAACCAGCACCAAGGGTAATGGTGCCCCGCTGCGACTGTGCCACCTGATAACTCTTGATGGATTAAAACCCAATTCCTTCAAGTCGTCTTTGATTTTGTCTTCAGTTCACGTTTCCAGGGCACCACGGAGTACGACATGTAACTCCTTCTCATCCTGGAATCGGAACGAGTAATGATAAAGTTTGTTCGCAATAAGGAATTTTATTATCTTATGATAATCCACTGGCGTCGGTGGATGGATTTTAACGCCTTCTTGCACGGTCACAGCTCGACCAAAATCAATTTTTGCTTTACGCAGGTAATTCGAAATTTCGTTATACTTGGCCTTATCTCTGATGACGATTGGAGGGACTCTTAATTTTGGCGTCCCGGTCTCCGAAGCATCATCAGTGACGGCAACATTTTTTGACTTTTCAACTTGTGATGCGGGTATCTCTGCGCGACTACCCGATGCCACCTGGCTCGATTGAGACACCTTTTGTGTCAGATGCTTGTTTAATGACAAATTACTTGATTTCGGTAGGTTCGGCCACGCAGAAATACCGGCCACTTTCTTGTTATTGACATTGTTTTCCGTGTCAGTATTGTTATTAATGCGCTTTCTTGTGCGTCTAGTCTTTTGACTGGACCACCGTTCGCTCTCTTCATCGGATTCAGACAGGGAGCCAATCTCCATATCTGATCCTACATTACTTACTTTAATTTCATCATTAACCCGTAGGCTGTTTAGTTTCCGAACGGTAGCCGTATCTTTATTGTTGTCCTCGGTTTTTGTACCTGCCTTTATTACTTTGTCAGAGAATGTCAGAGATCCGTCAAAAATCTTGTCTATTTTTGAATTTAAACTTAAATCAATTGAATTACTGTCTAAGCCTGTCAAGTTCGTATTCGATTTGTACCTACCAATCTCGTCTGTTAACTCCCTGATAGTTTTACCCATTTCTTCCAGCTCGATTGACTTTTTTAGACTTTCCTCCTTCATCTGCTTGGTTTTATTTACCCATTCCATATTACAATCGTTTAGCATTTTCCTCCATTTAGCTTCCATGCGTTTTTCGCTTTCCTCAATTCGTTTATCTATCGACAGCTGGACTTCCATCGGCGCCATGGGTTCGTCGTCGGAATTTGGTAATTTTGCCTCAATGAAGCGGGAGGCATTCCCCCCGCTTTGGGCCTCCATAAAAATAATTTAAAAAAAATTAAATTAAATTTGACTGTAGGTGACACTTAAATAAAAATTCGATACTTTAAAAATATCGAGAGAACTTTTCTGTCACTGTCAACAACCTCACTGCTCAGAGGTTCGATTGCGACTATAGTGCTGGTTTTATTCTTGGTACGGCCTTCGAGCACATGTCTATATGTGCTCGAAGGGTACGGCTATACGTAAAAATAGAATACGACGATCACGATGTTAAACATGATTTTCGACAAACTGTACCTTACGATGTTTTTCCATTTCATAATTTTTGCCTAAATTTTCTTCTGCGGCCTATTTTTTATAAAAGGTCTATTTTTTTTAAGCGTTCAAAAATACAAAAATTATTAAAAGTTTGTCTCTTTTTATTCAGTAATCTCTATAGGCCCGCCTCTGGTTTATGCAATTTTGGTCTTATAGATAGTCCTGAAGAAGCCCGATATATAGACAATAACCCGGATTGTTTTCAGGTTTTGTCTTTTTCGAAGCGTCGCGGTGGGTCAACCACCTGCAGCAGGTCGGGTCACGAGACGGCGACGGTGGCGGTCTCGAAGCGTCACGTCGGTTCTGCCACCCCCGCTACCAGTCGGAGGAAATTTAGACACTATCAACTATGTACTACGAAAATAGTTTAATGTTTGTCTATATCTAGGTACATGTAACTTGCAAACCTGAAGTTTATCGACCCGTAAATGGAAAAACATCATAGGCGACAAAACCTATATTTCACAGTAAGTTTTGGCACTATAATTTTTAAGTAAATATAAAATCGCTTAGGCCCGTTTGTACCGTTCGCCTAAATATTAATTAAAACGTTAATCAATGATTATCTCGAAATATCTGTTGTGCCGTCTGTTAAACAACGATTAAAGGCAGCTAATCATTAATTGAACTAAAAATAATTTCTGGGACGTTTAAACAATCGATTAGTAAAAAAATCAGTGATTAACCTCAAAGTGTGCTTATTGCCGAGATTTTCGTCCGTTCGTTTTATTCTGTCCAATTGGCATATTTTTATACCATCCTATTGCGTTTACGTTTTTCGAAAATGGAGTCGAGAAAAATTTTGTCACTTGAGATGTTAGTTGACCTGTTCGATAAAATTTTGTAATACAATCTTACCTGATAGATATCTAGACTTTCTTTATTTCTTATTTACTTTACTTTACTTACGCGAAAAATATTTGGGTGCCACGCCCTTTTCTCAATGACGGTGCTTGGGTTTCAAGTAAGAAAAATAAAAGACACAACAGAAAGTCACAAAAACAGCCAGAATCGTTTCAATTTTATGTAATAGGTAGTGATGAGTTAACACTTCTTGTAAACAGGTAGTTAGACGACTCAAGCTAAGCTCGCTTGGGGGGGGGGGGCAGCCCGGCAGCCCCCCCTCTGGTTACGCCACTAACTGTTGATACACTTTTTCGAGCCTCCTTGAAACGTTTTGAAAATAATGGGGCCCGTTAATTTTCCATTATTAAATCTTTCTTCTTTGAAATAATAGGTTTTACAGTTTTGTAGCCTCGCCTCCTCGCCAGGCTAACTCTTGTAAGCAACGACATAGTAAAATTTTTTTAATAAACCTAACGCTGTACTTTCATCCCACGTGAAGCCATCTTGGTAGTTTTTCTGATAAGGTCACTGAACTTTCTTTGCGTCTTTTTATGTTACTTTCTAATTTTTTTTCTTTTTGAATTACGTACCTCACGGGCCCTTTCGAACAATGCATTCGGGAGAGGATTGAAACTAACATTAAATTTTTCAAAATACTTATTTTAAATCATTTTTGCTGTGGACTTTCACATGGTTTTAACTACATACTCTTTATAGCCGTCTCCATTTTTTTTCTTCATGTTGAAGCACCAGTCACTTAATATTCTGGCTACATCTTTGATCGGCTGCTGCACGTTGAAATCGAAATTTATTTCGCTACAAAAGTGCTGAATTGATTTCAGATTGATGGTCTGTGATGTGGGAACAGAATTTTCAATCTCGCTACTTATTTCTTTTTCGTTGATGGTTCCAAATCGCGACATACTAATTTTTGTACTTTTATAGTACATCAAAAAGCATTACTTTGCCGACGGAACCGATTGACAGACGTTTTAGTAAATAATAATGACAAACAAGTCGAAAAAATACATCGTTACTATGGTTAATTTAATAGTAACAGAAAGAATATCTGATTTTTTTATCCAGTTAGGTATCCTCTTCCCCCCTTTTAATTCGATAGCGAACCAGGAAATCCTCATAAAATTCCACCATGCCAGATGAGATTATAGAGTAAAAAATCGGACACTTCAAGATTGCTCAATATGGAAAATGACGAAAGCCTTGACAAATCAAAGATGGCAGCCCCTGCCAGCCAATTTACAGTAAATAAATTCACTAATGATATCATAGACACAGACAACAGAATTGCAAGAACCCTGGATACCTTCCATCAAATGTCCATCCAGCAGGACAAAACACCACAGAGGAAATCAAAGAGATAATCAAGACCAGACCAAACAAGAAGGCCCTAGGACACGATAATATTACAAACGGCATTCTCAAAAGACTCCCACAAAAACAAACTTTAGAGCTTACCAATATCATCAATGCGATACACAGGACAAGCCATTTCCTGGTAAGATGGAAACATGCAACCATAATAATGATACACAAGACAGGAACGACACGCACAGAAGCAAAAAACTACAGACCGATAAGCCTACTGCCGGCCAATACAAACCTCGATCTGTTGACAGTATTTTTGATCGCTACTAGGGAAGCGCCGATACGGCTTTGCTGTGTTCGTATCTATACTACGTTAAAAATAAATAGATGCGAAGACGGCTCATATCTGCACGAAATCGTACCCGGCGGCATCTGCTTTTAAGTTCGAAGTAAGACACTCCCCGAAATAGTCCAGGAAAACTGTACTTTTTACAATGCTTTTCTGGGAATTCAAAGCAAGCAAGCTGCAATTTTGCATGGGTTAGGGTACCACTAGGAAAGCTTAACGCTGATTTGCACGGCTCTTACCCCCTTAACTTCGGCGCCATCTTAAATCAAAGGGTTAAATCAATTTCTTGCTTGTAACTCCTATTAATTTTGTACTAGAAAAAAAAACTAAAGACGCATTTTATGGGCGAAAACAATACCTACAAAACCATGCCTCTGAAAAGTTCATTAACTCATTTGGTCATACTAAAAATTTCATTATTTAAACAAAATAAGCAGAAGTACATCAGTTTATCGCTATTTCTAATTTCCTGTTACTCCGATTAGAAAATTTCCTGAACATACATTGTAGAGCAGCGAATTGTCTACATTTTATGTTGGAACATTTTTTTTTGTTAAACCAATTTTTTTTGTTGTACACAGAGCTGCGGTGGAGAGACTTGCGAGAATATCCAAGAAACATTATTCAAGTGTGAAGAAAACGACCTTGACGATGACAAAAACATAGAAGCTGTTACCGAAACTCTCAACTTTGAAGAAACATGTTTCCGTGACCAGGAAACGAGAACTTCTCTTCCTACCAACGAAACAAGTTCCATCTACATCAATAGAATGGATTCTTCTGAAGAAGGAGAAACCTCTGGAAGATTCAACGATTCCGCGGCTTCTGCGAAATAGAAAACTCGATTCAACTGAACAAAGATACTTAACTGAGGATTGAAATAGAAGAATACTGAAAATTTCACTGAGAAGAATGGTGACGCAAATTTACCACGAATATTAAGCATATGTAATTCCAAAAATTTCCTGTATAAAATCGATGAAGTTTTGTTATTAAATAGCTTCTTGTACAATGAATTGTCATGTATTTATATATATATATATATACAACATTTCATAATTGTTATCTATTAAACTGAAAAATTTGTCACAATATCAAAAAATATTTGTGTTCCACATTTTCAGGTAGGAATGTAATTGTTTATCTTATTGATTTGTTCATTAAACATTTTTGTTTATCACAACAATTTGACTCCGTATTTCCGTAAACTACTCAGAAATCATTTCATACTCCACATTTTGTGAACTGAAAGTGAGTTTTTGTACAGATTATTTATTTGATAATCTAATTGTTTATTTATAATTAAAATCTTTGTCATTCACACGTTACGTCAAGACTGACCGTTTGCAATATGAGTATTGTTCGGTAAGTACAATATGTTATTTACGATGACTTGATTGATAGAGAACTAATTGTTGATAAATTTATTTATAAAAATGATATTTATTTATTTATTTATTTATTTATTTATTTATCGTTTATTATCCAACAGGTAGAAAACCTACCTAATGATAAGATAATTTATCAGTAAATGCCACAACATAGTATTAAAGTAATTAATATACCTAAATTAAGCTAAGAATCAAACCAATCAAACTAAACCAAAAGGTATCTACTTAAAACTAAATACTCAACAAACTGAGCATTATTAGTACATGACAATTTCATTCATTATAAATGTGTGTATATATAGACTAGGTTTAAAAAAGGAAAAACAAGAAATTTTTGTAATGGTTTGACAATGTTACAGTATAGTAGTAACAATAAGTGGAAATTAAACAACTCGACGCAAAGTAAGGCGTGCTGCTGTTTTCTTAAATGTATCGAGGGTATTGCCAAAGATATCAAGATCTGAACCAGCCCCAATGTTGTTGAAGTTGTTACAAGCCTGATATAATGGTGCTTTTTTCTCAACATTTGTATATGGTACATTAAGGTAGAACTGATCATGCTGTCTAGAGCGATATGCCGGAATATTAAAATTAATCTGCTGAAGTAATTTAGGGCAGTTTATTAGATTATTAGTTAGCTTAAATAGAAATATCAAAGAGAAATATTTTCGATTATCCTCCAAGGAACTCATATCAAAGCGCTCGAGCAGAGTGACGTGGTTAAAACCCCTGACTGGGTAGTAACCATCCATCTTGAGGCACAGAAACTTCAAGAATCTTCTCTGTACATACTCCAATTTGTCTATATGGATTTTGTAATTTGGAGACCATATTAAAGATGCATAATCCAATTTCGATTTTACAAGGGCAGTGTATAAAACTTTTAAACAGGTCACATCGTGAAATGATTTAGCGGAGCGCATTAGAAAACCTAGAGCTCTTAAAGCTGATTGGGTTGTGTCTTGAATGTGTTGGGAAAACGACATTTTTTTATCCATATATACACCCAAATCCTTAATACCATCACACCTCTCCAAATCCATCCCATCTAATCTACAGGGTGAGGATTTTAAAGTGTTACAACGCAATATCTGAAAAACGGCTATAAATATTTTAGTCAAATTTTGGGACGTGGATAGGGAGGTTGGGGGACAAATTTTAAAATATTTTTGATATTTACCCCCCCTCCAGATTTGATGTGGCTAGTGACAAATTTGAAATGTCAAATGGAAAGGTATTTTTTTTTTTTGATAATTCGATTCCTCGTCAATAACTACGTAAGTGAGCAGAAAATTGTTACATTTGCTCTACTAGTTGCTTAGTTACGAATTTTTCAATAAATAAAATAGGAATACTTAAAACTACACATTTTAAATCATGACACCTATGATTATTGTTTATCCAAACCTTTAATTATGTTGTATCCTAGGAAACCACTTTTGACTTTGACAAGTAGTGATAATCTGATAAAGTTCATTATTCAGTGCAATTATGGAACAATCTTATGACATTAAAATAGACATGTTGTTAATTCTGGGAGAATGTAGAAAAAACTACTGGGAAGCGGCGCAATTGTGGACTGTTAGGTTTCCCGCCATTCAAAAATCTCATATGGCATTTAAGCGATTAGAAGATCGAGGCCGCAGCACGGGAATCCTAAAAAATAAGAACAGAGTTAGAAGACAAACAAAAACTAATGACGATATGGCCGTTGGAGTGTTGGGTGTAATAGCTGTAAATCCTCATGTTGGTTCAAGGGAACTTGCTCGTGATTCAGGAATGTGCCAAAAATCGGTACTGGCTATTTTACACAAGCACAATTTTCACCCTTACCACATAACTATTCATCAGGAATTGTATGGCCAAGACTTTCAAAATAGGATTACATTTTGTACGTGGTTACAAACTTTAATTCACGAAAACAATGCATTTTTAAGAAAGATAGTATTTTCTGACGAAGCTACATTTACCAATTGTGGTCAGGTAATTATTTAAATCAATATGGATTAATGTAACTTTTAATAATCAAAAATATGTAATCCACTACTTGATGGGTGTACATAAATAAATACATATCTAAACACCCGTTAACGGGTGTTTAGAGAATATTCACATACATTTAGATTTATTTTTAATTTTATACTGATTCAATCAATTTTGCTTTTCTTAATTTAAGGTCAACCGGCACAATTTACACTATTGGGCACCTCAAAATCCTCACTGGATGAGATTTCTGCCAAACCAACATCCTTGGTCGGTTAATACCTGGTGTGGCATAGTCGGAGATAGAGTCATTGGACCACATTTTTTTGACCGTCACCTAAATGGAGAAATGTATAATAATTTTTTACAAACCGATTTGCCACAACTTCTGAATAATAATGGAAATCAACAAGAACTATGGTTTCAGCAAGATGGTGCTCCGCCACATTTTGCCCGACAAGCTCGAGATACACTAAATGAAATGTTTGGAAACAGATGGATTGGTCGTGGTGGTCCTGTAAATTGGCCTGCAAGGTCACCAGATTTAACCCCATTAGATTTTTTCTTGTGGGGATTTATAAAAGAGAAAGTTATGGCTACACCACCGACCACACCAGAAAACATGAAAGATCGTATTCAACAAGCATGTAATTTAGTAACGCCTCAAATGTTAACTCGCGTGCGCAACTCATGTCAAAAAAGAATTGCAAAATGTTTAGAAATGGATGGGGGTCATTTCGAACACCTTTTGAAGCATGATCGTCGTTAGATTTTTTAAGGAATTATCATTTTTAAGTATTCCTATTTTATTTATTGAAAAATTCGTAACTAAGCAACTAGTAGAGCAAATGTAACAATTTTCTGCTCACTTACGTAGTTATTGACGAGGAATCGAATTATCAAAAAAAAAAAATACCTTTCCATTTGACATTTCAAATTTGTCACTAGCCACATCAAATCTGGAGGGGGGGTAAATATCAAAAATATTTTAAAATTTGTCCCCCAACCTCCCTATCCACGTCCCAAAATTTGACTAAAATATTTATAGCCGTTTTTCAGATATTGCGTTGTAACACTTTAAAATCCTCACCCTGTATAGTGGAAGTTAAAGTCATCGGGTTTTAAAGAAAATGTTACCTGTTTACATTTACCTATGTTTAGGGGTAGTTTGTTCCTCATACACCACTCGCATATCGTGTCTAAATCCTTTTGAAGTTCAATGCAGTCCCTGGGATCTGAAATTTGGCGAAATATCTTGAAGTCATCGGCAAAGAGCAGCCTCTCACTCGTTATGTTTGTTGTAATGTCATTAATAAATATTGAGAAAATAAGCGGAGCCAGGTTACTGCCCTGCGGTGCTCCACTTGTAGCGACGAATATGTCCGATCTGTAGCCCGAATACTCAACAAATTGATGTCGATCTGCTAAATAGGATTTAAAAAACTGAACCAAGCCCTCGTCAAAGCCCAACTCCCGCATTTTTCTTAGCGTTATGCCATGGTCCAATCTGTCAAACGCCTTAGAGAAGTCTGTGAAGATCGCATCCACCTGATTCCTATCATGAAACGATTGATAAATGAATTGTGTGAAACATGCTAAATTTGTCACTGTAGATCGTTGCTGATAAAAACCATGTTGCTCTGAGGAAATTAGATTTTTGATTTGATAGAAAATGCGCTCGTATACAGACATCTCGAAGACTTTAGCAAAGTTCGAAAGCAATGCAATCGGTCGATAGTTAGTAATAAGATTGGACTGACCTGACTTTAATATGGGGCATATACGTGCTATCTTCCACAAATCTGGAAACTTGTAGGTTCTGAGAGACAGATTGAATAAAAAGCAGAGCGGCTTAGCCAGGACATGGGCAGAATCTTTAATGATAAATGCTGGAATCTGGTCTACACCAGAGGTTAATTTGGGCTTTATTCCTTTGAGAGACTTGAGCACCTCCTCCTCGTTTAAGCATTTTAATGATATATTCTGACATATTCCGGGTTCTGGGTTAGGAGCTTCATAGTCATCATTGGCAGGTGAAAACACACTCTTAAAGTATCTGGAGAACGACCGCACAATACTCTCGGGTGAGTCCAGCTCAGTCTCGCCATCCAGCATGGAACACGGAATTCGTGATTTTCTTTTTTTATTTTGAATAAATTTCCAAAAGTTAATGAATACACAGGATAAGTTGAATGGATATATTAACACAACAATTTTACCTACGGAAATAAAAAGATACTTATTACGTTGAATATAAAAACCCCCAGCGATTTTCAAATCGTGCGCAGAGCGACGGCAGGATCATTGGAGTTTGTTGAACATTTGACACGGTGTACAACAAAAATAATTGGTTTAGCAAAAAAAATGTTCGAACATAAAATGTAGAGAATTCGCTGTTCTACAATGTTTGTTCAAGCAATTTTCTAGTCAGAGTAACAGGAAATTAGAAATAGCGAAAAAACTGATATCATTATGCTTATTTTGTTTAAATAATGGAATTTTCAGTATGAACAAATAAGTTAATGAATTTTTCAGAGGCATGGTTTTGCAGGTATTGCTTTTCCCTACAAAATGCTTCTTTAATTTTTTTTTAGTACGAATATATTAGAAGTTACAAGCGAAAAACCGATTTAACCCTTTGATTCAAGTCGGTGCCGAAGTTAAGCGGGTAAGAAACGTGCAAATTCAAAGTTAAGCTTTCCTAGTAGTGCCCTATACCAACAACTCCTAAAGAACTTTGTTCTTTAGGAGTTGTTGCCTATACCCATGCAAAACTGCAGCTTGCTCGCTTCTAGTTCCCAGTAAAATTATAATTTGCCTGGACTAAAACCTCACCTTACCGCAACGCATGCCGCGGTGAGGCGGTACTTTTTGCTGGAGTTTTTATACAGGAGACAGAAATGTAAACAATAATGTTATATTTCTGCCGCTTACTTTACCTATACATAACAGATTACAGGGTGCATTGAAAGAAATTTTCTATCGAAAAATAATAAAATTTTTTAGTTATCTCCGTAGATATTTTAGGATAGTTACTGAGCTGACCTAATTTAAGAACTCTATCAATGCAGGCGAGAAGATATTTCGTGTATAAATAGATTTAGGACACGCTGTAAACTGTAAGAAAATTTCAATAGAGCTGAAGAAAGGGATAATAGAGATCTTGATATTTTACTGCACGTGGAGGAAAATAAAATGATTAGCACGAGGATTCTTGGGCAAGCCGTAGGAAAACATTAAACTACAATGTTGCGCACTTTCAAAAAACATAAATATTTTCCTTACAAGTATGAAAAACATCAAGAGCTACGGCAAGGTGATGAAGAACGGAGAATGGTATTCTGTTTTGAGGTAATGGAAAGAGCAAATAATAACAGGGATTTTTTAAGAAATATTTGTTTTACCGATGAATGTACCTTCACACAACGAACCAAATGTTCAAAATTGCCGGTATTGGAGTCAAGAAAATGAACATCGTCTGGTTCATACTCGGACGCAATATCCACAAAAAATAAATGTTTGGAAGGGAATTGCAGGACATCACATTATTGGGCCATTTTTTATGGAAGGTAACCTTACAGCACTAACCTATTTGGACTTTCTACAAAATCGAATTGAACTTGCACTAAAAGAAGTTGCACGCGAAAATCAGGAGATCTGGTATCAAATGGATGGTTGTCCTGCTTATAATTCTCTCATCGTTAGGGAATACTTGTAAAATAATTTTAACAGAAATATTATTGGCCCACGACATCTAATCTTTTCGCCAGCCAGGTCTCCTGACTTTTCGCCAAAGGACTTCTTTCTCTGGGGTCACTTAAAATTTTTTTTATTTTATGATCGTTTAGGATATTGTTTAGCTGTTAATGGAGGGTTGTTTAAACATTTAATTAATTAATGTTTTTGTGAAAATCTGTAGTCTTAGGAATGTTATGTTAAAATAAAGGCTAAGTAAGAAAAACATAATGCTGTCTTTTACTTTGGATGTGTGATTACCGGATTGGTGAAAGGAAAATGTGTTCTTAATTATGTTCAGCTTTATGTCAATTTTGACAATATCGTTATAGAAAATATTTGCTCGTGTTTGCTGTATTACCTAAACTATGAAAATTTCGTAATTTTGCCATCACATTTAATTGAATAAGTTAGGATTGGCTTATTAAAATTTATTCAAACGTGGCACATAGGTTTATTATATCGGCCTCTTTAAAAAATTATAATTCAATTTTTCTCTAAAATGTATAGGGGAGTCAATATTTAGCCACCTCAAAATTTACATAGGGTTTCCTATGTTCAAGTAAGCCATGCATCACCCGGTATATACATAAAAACTTATATAGAATTATGGTGTGCAGATATCCTCCACCCCCTTTACATTTCTGCGACTCGCAGTCTGCAGGATGAATGCCCGTATTACGTCCTGCGAGAATTGCCTGCAAAGTGGTATTTTTTGGTAAGTTATGCAGGGCCAACGTCGCGACGGCGTCGGTTAAAATATAACTACATCCACGCATAAAAATAATTTAAATATGAACATTAGACATTACCTGAGTTTCGTTCTGCGCCAAGAAAAATGCCTTTTTAAAAAAGATTACTTTATTAAAAATTATACAAGAGCGTTGTAACCGACAAGATAAATCTAAACATATTCCTGCAAACTACTTATATTTATAACATTCGGGGAAGAGGAGGATAGCGTTGCTTTGTCAGCAGTTCCCACGAGAAACAGTACAGATCTCAAGATGTAACACCTCCCGTTTTAGATGGTCATATAAACTTCCCTAAAAGTTTCTATGGCCTAAAATTAAATTTATTTAAATAACAATATTTTCACTTGTTGTTTCTTTCTTTTTAGCACAAAATATAGGCCGTAGATACTTAAACAAAATACATACAATAATACATATAATTACTATATAAAGCAAAATAGTCCAAAAACTAGTTTTATTGTAATAAACTGGATTTTCTAGCATTTTTAAATTTTCAATCCTTTGACTTTTTACTTCATTTTGCAGAGTATCCAATTTATTGAAATTGATATTACTAAGGCTACTTAATTTTAGATTATTATAAATCACTTTTTCTGAAAAATTAAACTTAATACTAGGCAATGGTATATTATGAAAATTTCTCTTAATATTACGATAAGATTTTATTACAATGTCGGCAATTTTTAAGCTACACGGAAAATTAATTTCGGCTAAATATGTGCCGTTTAGAAATATATTTTCTTTTTCACTCGCGCACTGTTGCACTGCCGTAAGGTCTTTATCAGTAATCACTATCCACTTTCCTTCATCTACGTGTTGCACTTGAACACTGTCGATTTTTACAGGGATCGGATTACAATTTGATATGTTATGTTGATAAGTCAATAATTGAATTTCACAAGGCAAATTATCATAAAAGTTTTCAGTGTGAATATGTTTGCATAAGTATTCATTATCGAATATTTTATTACATGGTAAATTCGAATATCCAAAATATCCTTCATTGATTATTAAATATTGAAAATTGGGAATAATCATTTTAAAATGATGTTCTGTAGGCGTTGGCAATGGGAACAGATTAAATAGATTATAATTTTCTTTTTCTACAAGGGGTACTTCGATTATGAACACTATTTCATTACCCTTTGAATAGCTTTTTATATCTAATATATTTTCGAAGATTAAAATATTTTCGGGAATTGCTTCAAATGGCAATTTTTCAGATAATAATTTATTGTTTATTAGTACAAGCTCTTCAAGGAGTTCTGATTGTTTAACAATATTATTATGAAAATTATTTAATTTAGCAAATGATACAGCCACTTCGATTTGGTCAAGTATATCATAAATATTTTGATACATCATTGTAATTTGAGTCAATACCATTTGTATTCTAAAATACTCGCGTGAGTTGGCCATTTCGATTTTTATATTATTAACCAGTTCGGTTGTTGTATCGATAAGCTCTTTTAATATTATTTGATTATGTGAAATATTTTTTGCAATTTCCTCGAAATTGTCAATTGTTTTGTGTAGAAGGGATAGTTGTTTGTCTGTTGAGACTTTTATATTATTTTGATTTCTTTTAAGCGTATCAATTTCGGCGTCATAACGTCTAGCGTCGTCTTGATCTAGGTTACCAGTAAGACTTTAATCCGTCAATTAAACCACGTTTTTGTCGTTTAAAAGAATTTGCAGGTAAAAGTTGGCTAATCTGATTAATTATTTTGTTTTGTAAATTATCGGTTAAAATATAAGAGTTATAATATTCACCTTTAAAACCTGTATTGTTGACTAAACTACGTTTAAGATTTTTATATTGGGTACTTAGGATATTGAATTCTTTGATTATATTTTCGATATTAAAAATTTGAATGAATGTCCAATGATTTATTACTTTCTGGGCGTTGCCTAGCTTATACGGTAGTATGCCTGGGTTTTGGTTTAAGTCATTGTACTTGGGGGTGTTTTGGGTATGTCCTGTTGCACAGGCGTATCTGTAACAAGAGGTCGTTTAAGTTCTTTTATATGAATAACTTCTGTTTTCTTAGGATTTTTATTGTCTTGTATCTTTACACGGTTATGTTCTAGAATTTGGATAATTTTGAAGGGTCCTTTAAATTTTGGTTGATTTTTGGAAGATCGTTCTGCTTGTTTTTTATAAACTTTTTGGTTAATTTTAAACTGATATTGTTTATCACCTTGTGTATTTATTTTTGTTAACATTTGGTCTTTTTGTAAGACCGGAGTGAAGATGGCAGCCAAAGATAGCAGCCAAATTTTCCGGAAATACCCGAGCGTCAAAGTACCATCCACTATTGCATATACACTGCTCATTCTAATTCTATTTAAATAAAATAATAACTATGTTATCTATAATTACTTTTCGTAGATTGAATTCAATTACCACTTATATTTTTAATATAATTTAAACATATTGTTTAGTGACATCCTCTTGCACTACCTTGGATCAAGAGAAAATATTTAAAAATATTATTTTTGCGATTTTCTTGAGAACTGTACATACTATCAAGTTCATATTTTGCAAAGAGGTGTAGGAATATACAAGGAATTTTTTAAACCAGTGACGTCCTCTTGCACTACCTTGGTTCAAGAGAAAATAATTTAAAAATATTATTTTTGCGATTTTCTTGAAAACTGTACATACTATCAAGTTCATATTTTGCAAAGAGGTCTAGGAATATAGATGCAATTTTTTAAACCAGTGACATCCTCTTGCACTACCTTCGGTCAAGAGAAAATAATTTAAAAATATTATTTTTGCGATTTTCTTGAAAACTGCTTTTACTATCAAGTTCATATTTTGCAAAGAGGTCTAGGAATATACAAGCAATTTTTTAAACCAGTGACATCCTCTTGCACTACCTTGGTTTCAGAGAAAATAATTTAAAAATATTATTTTTGCGATTTTCTTGAAGACTGTACATACTATCAAGTTCATATTTTGCAAAGAGGTGTAGGAATATGGAAGCAATTTTTTAAACCAGTGACATCCTCTTGCACTACCTTGGGTCAAGAGAAAATAATTTAAAAATATTATTTTTGCGATTTTCTTGAAAACTGTACATACTATCAAGTTCATATTTTGCAAAGAGGTGTAGGAATATAGATGCAATTTTTTAAACCAGTGACATCCTCTTGCACTACCTTGGGTCAAGAGAAAATAATTTAAAAATATTATTTTTGCGATTTTTTTGAAAACTGTACATACTATCAAGTTCATATTTTGCAAAGAGGTGTAGGAATATAGATGCAATTTTTTAAACCAGTGACATCCTCTTGCACTACCTTGGGTCAAGAGAAAATAATTTAAAAATATTATTTTTGCGATTTTCTTGAAAACTGTACATACTATCAAGTTCATATTTTGCAAAGAGGTGTAGGAATATAGATGCAATTTTTTAAACCAGTGACATCCTCTTGCACTACCTTGGGTCAAGAGAAAATAATTTAAAAATATTATTTTTGCGATTTACTTGAAAACTGTACATACTATCAAGTTCATATTTTACAAAGAGGTGTAGGAATATAGATGCAATTTTTTAAACCAGTGACATCCTCTTGCACTACCTTGGGTCAAGAGAAAATAATTTAAAAATATTATTTTTGCGATTTTCTTGAAAACTGTACATACTATCAAGTTCATATTTTGCAAAGAGGTCTAGGAATATACAAGCAATTTTTTAAACCAGTGACATCCTCTTGCACTACCTTGGGTCAAGAGAAAATAATTTAAAAATATTATTTTTGCGATTTTCTTGAAAACTGTACATACTATCAAGTTCATATTTTGCAAAGAGGTGTAGGAATATGGAAGCAATTTTTTAAACCAGGGACGTCCTCTTGCACTACCTTGGATCAAGAGAAAATAATTTAAAAATATTATTTTTGCGATTTTCTTGAAAACTGTACATATTATCAAGTTCATATTTTGCAAAGAGGTGTAGGAATATGGAAGCAATTTTTTAAAGCAGTGACATCCTCTTGCACTACCTTGGGTCAAGAGAAAATAATTTAAAAATATTATTTTTGCGATTTTCTTGAAAACTGTACATACTATCAAGTTCATGTCCCAAATAAAAAGAAAACTTTAAAGTTTAGCCGTTTTCTATTAAATGACCGCGTCGTATCTGGTGCGCCACCCGGTATAACAATATTATTACGAAAAATGTATCACCTTTGAAAAAGACACATAAACCAAAGAAGGCGAATAAATAAATGTCAAGAGGGCTCTTAAATTTTATTACCCTTAATGGCGGTCGCCCGCCTTGCAACGGATTTCTAATCAATGGGCCTTTCATTTAGGTGAAACATTAATTTTCAAAACTAATATTTGAAAATCAAATTTTAAAACATATTTATTATTTTATTATTGTACTGCCTTTTCAGTGTGCCTGCATTTATCTTACCCATTTGCCCAGTGCAGTCAGTTCCTTTAGTTTTAGGGACAATTGCGTTTAACCCTGTGGTGCTAAATTGTATGATAATATGGTTTTTTTGTATTTATAATTAGTAATATATTATTGTCTACAATAACTGAGAACAGCAGCTGAAAGAATGGTAAGGGACATATTTTTAAATTTACTTATTTCTAGTTTTACACAATTACTTATACAGGGTGTTTAAAAATAAGTGCGACATTTTTGAAGGGGATATTGTTTAGCTAGTTTTAAATATAAAAGTTTATATGAACGTATGTCCGACCATGCTTAGTTTTTGAGCGGATAACATGTTACATAACCAAAAAAAAAATTATCAGTTTGTCGGTTAATTTACATATTAATCAAAATGTTTTATGGAAACTGCAAAAATTGTTACGTGTACCAAATTAGCCTTAAATATATTTAAAAACCGACAAGGTAAGCTTTAAAAATAAAAAAATATATATTTTATCACCCTGTATTGTATAAACTCAGCATTATCGAATGTAAGTTTATATAAACTTTTTTGCTTTAAATAAGCTTAACAATATCCCCTTAAAACATTTAATATTTAATCTAGCGGCAATGAAAAAGAAAATGATTTTATGGATACAACAAAATTTTGTAACGTTTCGTACAACTTTAAAAGTACAAAAAAATAATAATAAATAAAGTTTTTAAAACAATTAAACGCAATATTACAATGGATGTTTAACCACCCTGCAACTTGAAAACTAAGCTCTCGGCACAACGCCTCCGGGTATTGTCTAACTCTCAACCAAATTTCAGTGCCTTGGTATGTCATGATTAAAAAATATCTCGTTTTTCCAAAGAAAAAATTGCAATTCATTAATATGTCGAAAACGGTAACAGATAGGTAGGTATAGGGAAATAACAAGGAAAGCCGTTAAGAAACTAGTAACATCAAGAAAACAATATTCTTATGCACACTTCCTAGACGACTCTCGTGGTATCTTGCTTATTACAACAGATATTATAATTATTATAATATAAAATGCTGGGAATAAGAAATAGTAGAAGGGAAATTCACAATCAAAAGGAAATAAGGATTCGTTCATTTCACAGAAAGAAACCCCTTTCTGAAAAGTGTATCAATAATGTTGAATTTTCGAATATTTGAAACTACTGATAGTTTAACAATAATATGCAAGTATAGATAGGGTGGCGCACCCTATACGACGCGGTAATTTAACGGAAATCGGGTGAATTTTAAAATTATTTCCTTTTTATTTGGGTAAATGCAGGATGTTTGTGGGCGCTATTTAAAATTATTTTGAAATATACCGGATGCCCCAAAAAAAAGATCCATATAAAAGTTATATTTTCTTAAATGGAACACCCTATATGTTACAATATTTTTGGATTCTACATTAAATAATAATTATTTTTTAGTAAGTGCATTATAAGTCCGAACTTATTAGTTTTTGAGATATCCAGTTTTGAAAAATTACATTATTTAATGTACAATCCAAAAATATTGTAACATATAGGGTGTTCCTTTTCAGAAAATATAACTTTGATATCGATATTTTTTTTTTGGGACATCCGGTATATTTCAAAATAATTTTGAATTGCGCTAACAAACATTTTGCATTTACCTAAATAAAAAGAAAATTTTAAAATTCAGCCGTTTTCCTTTAAACTACCGCGTCGTATAGGGTATGCGCCACCCTGTATAGAGAAATCAGAATTTTAGAATTTTTTGGAATAACTCAAAAACAGCATAAATGTGAATCAATTCTCCGATACTTTGCTCCCTTAGTCAAGTAGTTGTTTCATAGTAAGCGAGATGCCAATAAGGAGACTCGTATTTTGGACAAAATGTATCGCATCTTTCTTATATTCAATTTTAGGTGGAAACTTGCAGGAACAATTGAATTAGAAGAAGTTCAAAATGGTTTTTAAATATAATGTTTTAACTAAAAAATTATATGACATTTTAAAAACTGAACCTGAAATAACATTGGAAAATATTTTGAATAAAAATGTGAAATTGTCGGTTTTGCAGAAAATACTAAAGTTATTAAATGATAAACACTTGAAATATCCTAGTGAATTTTATCGATTTGCCTTACGAAACAAAGCCGAATTTCAACAATTTTTTGATGCTCGAGGAGAAAAAACAACTATTACTCACAGAAACACTGTTATTCAAAACCTACTGAAAGACAGAAAATTTAAAAAAGAAGACATTTGCTTTTATAGGTGTGACAAAAATTTACTATATATAACACTATGTCAAGAGCATATTTTCAGCAATTTTACATGCACTTAACATATTACTATTGAAAATTTCCCCGTATCCATGGTAAAGATTGTTAATATTGTATATTTTTTTTGCGTGGCGGCCGAACCACTATACTCTTTGCAAAACAATTTCCAATGCACGTCATACCCTTCGAGTGACTTCAGTTATCGGCAGCGTTGCCAGCTTGTAACCAAAATAACCGAGCGAGGGAATTATAGCGGTTTTGTTTCTTTCATAAACACAAGATAAATTTACAAAAATAAACACAAATTTATTTACTTTATTTGTAAAATCTTCCAGGATGGCAATATACAGGGTGTCCCGAAATTAGGTGGCCAAAGAGAAACAGTGAAATTTGCATCGGAAAGTAATCCTAATTGTTTAATAAACAAGTATCGGAGATTGCCCCCTAAGGAAGCTACGGCCCCCTAATAGGGAACCAATGAAGATGGTATTTTTCAGAACAGTTGAACATAGAAACATGAATTTTTGGTATTTTAGTAACTTTTATATGCCGAATCTAGATCTAAAATCAAAACTGTGAGAATTTAATCATAGGCGTAGCATTTGAGGGGGTTGAGGAACAAAAACAAAAGTAACTTTTTCTAAGTCAACGTTTTTCATTTTTTTTTTGGAATTATGAAAGTTTAGGGCTTTCTGGCAAAAAAAGGTACTCTTGATGTACTTCGCTCAGATGCACCATTTCTAAAAAAAGGTCCTTAACGATAACCCTGTTTACCAAGGACCGATCACATTTTCATTAAAACTTAGTAGTAGGCCTTGAAACAAAATTGACATGTTTGTTATTTGCCAGAATTATTATGATAGTTTATTCGAAATTTTCTGGTATAATTGTGGTTAGTTTTTTTAATATGGAGCGCTTCTCGAATAACGAATTAGCTGATATTTATTTTATTTACGGATATTGCAATGGTAACGCACGTGCCGCTGTACGTGAGTACCAAAGACGATGTCCAAGAAGAAGACTGCCGCATCGAATAGTATTTAGCCGTCCATAGAAATTTAGTAGAAAATGGATCATTTAGGCGTTCCCAGGGACAAGGCCGGCCTATGGGAAATTATGATTTCGAGAGAGCGCTAAATAGAATTGAGGAAAATCCTCAAATAGCATTGAGACCGCTGGCAAATATTATCAATATCCCCAAATCAATTGTAAGTATCAAGTATTTATTAGAATTGTTTTCACAGATAACAGATAGAAGCACGTGAATTGTTTTAAAATATTCTTTTAGCTTGGAATTAAATAAATAAAATTTATGGGTTCCTTTAGTTTTAAAGCAAGGAAATATAGGTAAAGTTGCCGTTTCGTTATGAAATGATACAGCGTGTGCTGTTTGAACTTGAAAAGTTTCGTTTTTTATATGGTCAGAAAAATAATTATAGGCAATATTAGGGTTTATAAAACTACGAGTACTACCAGTATCTAATAAGAATTTGGAGTTTATTTCGGGTATATGGATATGAGGTAATTCGGGGGAATAATTATTAAGGAATGCTATATCGGTTTGTTGGGGGGTCCAGTTAGAGTAAAATTTTGTTCCTGTTCCGAAATATATTCATTTGTTGAAAATTGATCGTTATCGGTATTATAAGGTTCATTATAATATGCAGATGGGTCATATTCGGTATAATATTGACTATCGTACAGGTCTTCATAATTTTGAGTATTCGCGTATTGTTGGTTGTATTGTGGTTCGTAAACTGAATTTAAATTTTGGGTATCAGGTTCATTGCTCGTTAAAGGAATATCGTTGGCTTGCAGCTCTGATATCTCTTGGTTAAATAATTCTTTCACGGTAAATTTTGGTTTATTTGTTGCGTTATTCAAAATTGTATTTCCAGAACTAGTATCCATCGGTTCAGGTCGATTATTTACAAATCTCGATTGGGTACTTCTTTGGAAATTATTTGGAAATGGTCGTAGGTTATTTTGATGTTGTAAAAAGGTGGGCCTGAAATTGTTTTGTCCAAACGCGGGTCTAAAATTATTTTGTCCAAACGCGGGTCTAAAATTATTATTATTTTGTCCAAACGTGGGCCTAAAATTATTATTGAAAGGTGCTCTAAAATTATTTTGAAGTTGTCCAACCTGATTTGGGATAAAATGTTGTGGTCTTGAGAAAACGTTTTGTGGTGGTGGTCGGTAAAAGTTCAATGGTGGTGTTGGTGTATAGGTATTTTTAAAAGGTTGATTTGGTCTGATATTTTTATTGTGATTCGGAGAAATTGCATTATTTCCATAATTTTGATTTTGATTTTTAAAATAAATGAAATTTTCCTCCTCTCTAACGAAAGACATTGTTCGTTCTAGAGATTGGGGTTCTTTTAACCGAACAACTAACTGCATGAGTAGAGAGATACTAAGAGTTCTGGACCAGTGGTGCTGGTGGTGCTGTTTTACGATCTAACCCAGGTGGTGCAGGTGGTGCGTTTTACGATCTAACCCGGGTGGTTCGGTGGTGCGTTTTATGATCTAACCCGGGTGGTGCAGGTGGTGCGTTTTATGACCTAACCCGGGTGGTTCGGTGGTGCTGTTTACAAAATAACCCGAAATTAAACCCGACTTTTTACGACCTAACCCGGATGCTTTCATGAGGCGGCTTCTTATCTAACCCTAACTTGAACCTTAATATTTATGAACTGACCCGAGATAAAACCCGACTTTTTACGACCTAACCCGGATGCTTTCGCGAGGCGGCTTCTTATCTAACCCTAATTTGAACCTTAATATTTATGAACTGACCCGAGATAAAACCCGACTTTTTACGACCTAACCCGGATGCTTTCGCGAGGCGGCTTCTCATCTAACCCTAATTTGAACCTGAATATTTATGAACTGACCCGAGATAAAACCCGACTTTTTATGATTTAACCTTAGTGAAACGCCGCTGCTAAAGCGGGATAATTAAATCCCAATTTTTATAAGCCATCCTTAAACCCAACTTTTTACGATCCGACCTGAGCCATCCTTAAACCAGACTTTTTATTATTTCCCCTTAGTTGAAACGCCGCTGTTAAAGCGGTATAGTAAAAAACATTATTTATATTTTCTAACTTAGTGAAACGCCGCTGGCGGGTAGTAAAGCGAAATAAATCCCTAATTTATATGGTCTAACAAGATAAGTATAATAAAGCGGTACATTTGTCACCACAATAATTATTTATACCTAAATGATCCTCTCAAACCCTCTGCCGACTCGATTTAAAAAGAAAGGGACATAAACCTTTATTTATTATTCCGAAGGACCCTCATTAAAATTCAGTAGCATATCTAATAATTGTTTCCAATTTTTGCACCACTTATAGAAATACAATAAAATAATTACTATCTAGAACCATTAACTAGCGATTTCTTTGTACTGGAAATGGATAAATTATAGGACTATCTTGTAATGAGAACAGAGTAATAAAAAGTAAATAAAACTTAAATACGTATAAAATACCAAGCAGGTATAGGTACTATACAACTTGTGTTCGCCATCAGGTAAAAGCCCTCATAATGCTTTTATAAAAATTTCGGATAATATCATAATATAAGTAAATAGGCTACAATTTCAGGAAAAAAGTAAAAAAAATTAATTCACAGTGTAAAATTGTAGTTAAATGGATTGTAAATACGAAATAATATAAAAAGCTACCTTTTGTTTGCGATGATGTATGCACAATAACTCTATATTATTCGGTCCTTAAACTGAAAATACCCACTAGATAGGTATCATAAGCTGTATTTGTCATCAGGTAGAACCCCCAATAAAATTATGAATATCAGGCGTAGGCAACAAAGTAGCAATCTTAACTTATTTTCAACACGAGCATAAAAATATGGGATTGTTAAATATTTTATAACCTTAATTCTCAATGGCAACAATAAGCAAATCACGTTGGTTTTTTAATTTATTATTAATCTGGCTAACTTAAGAAACTCACAATATAACGACCATCCAAAAAAATCATAATACATTACTGGGTGTGAAAGCAATTGCGCTGCAAAATATAGTGTATACCGACTCTGAGGTAGTTAATTAAAATCCCAATTAGCGCTAAAAAAAAAATCAATTAGATATTTACTTTAGATATTTTAATAAAAAAATTCAATATTATTAGCGTCACCTACGCATAGGGTTAAAAAGTATGAGAAACTTTGTGAATATCATTTCCCGTGATTCTCTCGACCACCACATTTCAATATTCTCACCAACATTTAACTTTTGAAATTAGCATAATAACAAATCCTTTACAATGAATTAAACAAACGCATACATAATTTTAAAATCACATAATAAGAATATAAGCTAAAATCTAACAAGTTCGGACTACTCGAATGACTTCAGTTTACATCTGTAGAGAATACCCAACTCTCGAATCATAAAAAATGGTTAAACTTTGTCGGCAAATACCCTTCTATGATGCAGGGGAAGGACAGGTAACTCGAGATGTTTATAAAGAAACGTTAAAGAACATTATTTGCTTATTTCTAGACTCTTAAAAATTAGATGCAATCGAACAATAAATGTTTTCTTCATGTATATTTATGAGTAACACATTACCTTCGACATACATAAATTCAAATTGATAATTACTTGCCTTAGTACTTTTTTAGAAGCTTGAATCATTGCATATAACCGTCTGAGGATACCCAAACTTCCCCTAACATATTTCTCCGCAGCCGGGGAAAAAGAGGTAGAAAAAGTAAAATAACAACTCCAAGTGTCTTTGCGAACAATCGGCAATAAAATAGAGTATTTCAGTTTTTAATTTTTCGTAAATAAAAGTTGGTTAGATTAATAGTCTCTGTGAATATAATAACATAAACAAAGTGATATGCCGTAAATTTAGGAGTACAGTATAAATTATACCTCTATTAAAATATACCGCAATAACTAACTATCAAAGGATTTTTGATATTTTGAATATATTTGATGCTCATAGCATTATCACATTTCCAAAGGCTCTAAATTTTAGAAAAATGTTCTAATAGAATATGTCTATCAATATAAAGTAAAGGTATTGTTAGGTTTTTTTAAAAAATACGACCTACAACAGTCTCTGCTACAGCATGGCTGACTCTGTAGAAACTTCTGTGAAACCATAATAATTATATCAATAATCGAGTTGTCCTTATGATAATATTTTCTTCCAATATCCGACTCCACTATCCATAAAAGTTATGTTAGAAAATTCATAATTGAGCGCATTGTAATTTTTTAAAAAGAAATTCACTTCACACACAAAGATGTAGCCATTCAATCCATGAAAATAATGCAAGTCAGTATGCGTATGTTATGGCTAACTGTTTAAATGTCTATTCCTTCCACGTTTATCGGAAGAAATACTTTTTTTATACTAGTATTTTAGTTGAAAATAAGATCATAAATCATCTATACAAAACAAGCGCCCCTTATGGATTTGAACGAAAATCATAGATTCGACTATTTTCATGAAAAATAAATCTAAGTACGGAATAATGCAGGAAGATTATCTATTTTCTTGGTTTAGAAAGTGATGTAGTTAAGATTTATAACTTAGGAATAAATAAATTATTATTAATCTTTTCGACCTATTTCTCTTGCATATTTAATTTCTTTGATAGTAAGAACTAATCTTTTTATTTTACAAAGTAAAAAAAAAAGCTAAAGATCGGCGTTGTCAGTCAGGTATAAGAACTGATTTAACACGATGGTTTTTGTACAAACGTTCACATACAATTGTATGCTTTTTAACCGATTGTGTCGGAAAAAATGACGATTTATAGATTAGATATTTAGACGAAGAGCTAACCTTCTCAATAAAGTATTGATTATTGCCCTGCTAGCTAGACAACACTTTTTATGTTAGTCAAAAAAAAATTTTTTTTTTCGGACGCTATTACAGATTTCATCGTTAACTAACAAACATTAAGACCAAAAAATTAGCGTGCAAGATGAAATGTATAGGTTCACTTCATTTCTACATTATTTTACAACTCTCAATCGCATTAAAAACAAGATCGAATAAAAAATAACTTATGACATATGGACGAAAAATGTTTTTCGGGCTATTTAGGTTAGCGACCGCATTACGTCTGAAATACTACATTTTTCGAGCTTATAACATAATTTACTATTTTAACGTTAAAATAGGGGAAATGATGTATCGAAATGGATACTTTTTTTTGTCGGTCATGAGATTATAGTTTCTTTTAAAATGAACTCTAATATTTACAACACAAATTATCCTTTAAGCCACATTAGTTTAAAACTCGTCTGTCGCTTTCCCTCTATTGTGAGTTTGATTAAAGTATAGCGTAGTATATATTTAGATGAATTTCGCAAATGTTGAATACTTTCAAAACTGAAAAAGCCGCCCTTTGCAATAAATATCTCCGTAGAGTTAGGTACCCTGCAGATTAAGGGTATTTCAGCGGATAATCATATACAAATTCAAAGATTTTGTCTATTTTAATGGATTAACAAACAATATCTATAGGATGACTTTACTGATAAAAAAAAAATAACAAAAATCCATAAAGTCTAGGCTCACATGAAATTCCATAAAGAGCAGCTGCATAGCCTTATCACATCAAACTATATTTTTATTTCGTTCTATTGTCAAAAGTCTGTGTTTAGGAGATTATCGTTCATTTTAAAATGAACTCTAATATGTACATCACCATAAACTACCTCTTAAGCCGTCGTAAAAATACACTTTTCGATTTACCTCTATATTGATTTTCTAATATTAAATATCTACAATAGTCGAAATTCGCTCGCTAATACCTATGTATGCAAGGTTTCTTCAAAAAATGACAATTTTGTTGTTTAATGGCTTGAAAAAATGGAAAAAGGAGGTTTTTGCATCCATTTATTTCCAGATGAGTGTTAAAAATTCTTATAAAACTCGGTATACCGAAGATCAAGCATTAATGAGAGGGTTGAGTCCTGTTTGCCAAATCCTGATTTTTAATTTGACGTTGGCAACGGTACAATTTTTTAACATTTATCATAAGAGGCGTATATTTTTGGAGCTTAGATCTACCAGTTTATCCACGCCCCATTTATTGTTAGTGCTTTAGTAATTTTACTTTCCAATTATTTTTTACCAAAACGCGTAGTTGAAACAGTGTCTATATCAGACGATATAATAAATTTTAAGGATTAATTTGCTTACAAATACACTTCAATTTATTTAGGCTAAAGCAGCCAGACATATACTGGAACTACGAAAACCCTATTACAATTTGGTTGCCTAGAGAAAATTTTGTAAAAAACATAGCTTTCTACACAAATGCTTGCACATTATGTACCTATCATTTTAAGATACCTGGCGACATCAATGTAAGCATTGACATAATGACGCAAGATATAGGTAGGTACTAGAATATTCAAGATTTCTATTAACGATACACTTCAGCATACATGCGAGATGTCATTAATGTCTACGGAAGGCAACAGACATACCAGCTATTTTTACATGGGATTCCATAGACTTGGACGCTTCTTGTTTAGAAATATTTGATGTCATCTTGAGGAGTTCCGTATTGAAGCATCAAACCTACCTGCCAAATAATTGACGAAATATGGGATATCATAAAATATGCCCCCCATCAAACTAAATGATCCTATAAACCAGCTTCACAGACCGTAATTTGTGATGCTAACACGATTAATACGCAATAGAACAAGATTAAGAAACAAAATTTAAAGTAGCTCTTTATCACACGAAAATAATTAAATAATTTACGGTTACAGAACAATAATTATTTTAAAAAGCTGTATAACTAAATATATTATGTTATTAGGAATATTCTGTCTAAAGTAACAGCTGATCTTAGTCGAAAATGAGATCGTATTATTGATTGTTGAATTCGTTAGGTATGAAATAAAATTAGAGATTTCGTCTATTTTTTCACGATTAAAAAAGAATACCTCTATTTAGCTAAAAATGAAACGATTACAGTGGTAGATTAATTCACTTTACCAAGCATGTAAACTACTAATTTTGCAATAAATATCTTCTATATTTCTAGGTAGGTTTACTCGAAAATGTTGGGCTATTTTCATCAAAAATCCCGATACGAAATTGAAAAATTTGCCTATTTTTGTCGGTTTACAAAGTGATAGTGGAATATTGGTTTGATCAAAGAACAATAATTATTTTAAAAATGTTGTATAATTAACTAAATGTCGGTGTTATCAGGCAGGCAAGAAGTTATTTATCTGAATCTTATTTGTACCATTAGCGTTTATATACAAATGTTAGTGGTTTTCAAAAATTGATATCTCGGAAATTATTAGGTTTAGACTTATAATACGCTTATTAAAAAATAATGACTACTTTATGCAAAATTCAAAAATATTATAAGATGTAGGGTATCCCAGTAACTTAACCAAAGATTTTCGGTCTTCGTAAAGCTTTACACGTTTCTTCAGCGTACCAAACATTCACTTTTTTTAAATATTGACATCGGGTTAGGATTCTGAACATAGGATTAACATCACTCCAATAGTGAACATGTTGCGTTGTCACAGTTCCATTCGTTGAAAAGTAAACAAAACCGTTTGAGCTACGTGGGGAATAAATAAAGTTGGCTTGTTGAAAAATTTTAATATTTATTAAGGTAAAAGACTATAAATATATCGATACAACACTTTGGCATTTCTAATACTACAAACATGAATATCTAAAATGTGATATTTACAACCATCAACTCTCTCTCCCTTCTCTAATTTTGGTACACCAATGCTGTCTTCTAAGTTTATAATATATGGCGTCCTGCAGTTTAATTCCGAAAATGTTTTAACTAAAAATTCCTCTTTAACACATCCTTTAACGTAAATAATGTCTGCGTCTATCAGATTGTTGGATATGATATTATGTAGTTCCTTGTAATCGGTATCACCATAATTATAAAGGATACCATGATGATTTCCAAATAGATATTTGACTTGTTTCTTGCAAGCCTTACTTAAGGTGTCGAATGGTTTAACTGGTTTAAAAAAGTAACTTTTCATACTATTCCCATCATAAATAGCCAATTCTTTCGCGCAAAATTCAGGTATGTTAAATCCTTGAATATCGACTACAACGAACTTCATTGTCTGAAGACTCAAATCAAACAAGTATATTTTCATATTTTTATCGCTCTTAAGTTCGATTTCAAAAGCACACCCCCACTTTTCGATAATTTCACAGTCTTAGCACATAGATCTTATATTTTTATTTACGATCAATTCATCTTTATTCGCCAATCGTCTCAAACGAGTCTGCTTTTGAAAGTAATATAGCCTTAGTATTCAGAAAATATTAATGATATCGGAGCCTAAAACATCCTTGACACTAAAAAATCATTGTGTTTCCTAACAAAACCCATCATCTTGTCTATTTAGCTTGCTTTCCTATTGTTTAGCAGGTTAAATAAAATTATTATTTCGCTCTTTTTGTCTGTACTGAATCGTTAGGGGAATACGTTTCTAGTTCTATAAGAGAGACAGTTAAAATTTATGTAAGCAATCAAAAATCCTACACTATGAGCTACTTAGTTAAAATTTCATATTTCCTTCCTGGGTCAGGCAAAATTTGTGATGTGTCGGACAAAATTTATAAAAATACAAAAAAAAAATGCTGGATGCATTTTTAGCGTGACTTTCTATTTAATACCATCTTATTTCAAGGTATAATTCGGTTGTCAAAATGAGAATAAAATAATTTTCCCATGGTTTATGTCATCTTAAAAAAGTCAAAAGGTTATATTCTGTAGAGGGTCAGATACATTCAAATTTAAATATTTTCTCCAAGAAGAATTTTAAGATAGTATTATAGTAAATAAAAATTCTATACCTCCAATATTTCATGGAAACATATCGTGTTCTAGCGACATAACCCAAAAGTACCTCTATTCAGAAACGCATCGTACTTTTCTTGTCAATAATTGTCTCATTGTCCCATCCATTACATTATTATAATCTTAAAGCACCTGTTACCAGCATTATCTGTTTTTATGGTTTTCATAAAACATAGCGATTACCGATGAAAATTAAACGAAAACTTAATAAATAACTTTTTTTTCAACTGAAATAGACTGATTTTCGATGGAAAAATGTTACTTATAACTAAAAATGAATATAAGACATATACGCAATGATATTTAGAATAAATCAATCTTTTCTAAAATTACTATGAAATATTCACAAAATCGTTTCGTTATAACCAAAGTAGCAAGGCTTGCAGATTTCGTATAGAGTTCAAACGCGATACTGAGATGATCTTTTTTTTTTTTATATTTTTGTAGGATAATGCACCACTACGTTGTAAGTACTTGAGAGAGGACTTTCTTGAAAAATCCTCAAATTTCTCTGCAATTTTGTTCCTTCTAGAGTTAAATTCACACAGAAAACCCCGTATTCTTATCTTTCAGGTTGGTATATTAAAAAGGGCTTATTAGTATGGTTTAGAAAACAAGCAATATTAATTAACGGATGTTTTTTCGTCGTATGAAGAGTTGAAAAATTTTTTTTTCCACTCCAATGGTTACGATGCAGAGAGTCGGGTTTCATCATAATCTTTCAGGGTAGCTCAGGTTTTGATTGCATGTAGAGAGTCGGGTTTCATCATAATCTTTCAGGGTAGCTCAGGTTTGATTACATGTACTAAGGTTAGTGCTCCTTGCAATCGGTTTCAGGTTTGACGCGCCCCCCTCAGGTTTGTTCAGGTTTCTCAAACGTTTGAGAAACCTGAACAAACCTGAGGGGGGCGCGTCAAACCTGAAACCGATTGCAAGGAGCACTAACCTTAGTACATGTAATCAAACCTGAGCTACCTTGAAAGATTATGATGAAACCCGACTCTCTACATGCAATCAAAACCTGAGCTACCCTGAAAGATTATGATGAAACCCGACTCTCTGCATCGTAACCATTGGAGTGGAAAAAAAAATTTTTCAACTCTTCATACGACGAAAAAACATCCGTTAATTAATATTGCTTGTTTTCTAAACCATACTAATAAGCCCTTTTTAATATACCAACCTGAAAGATAAGAATACGGGGTTTTCTGTGTGAATTTAACTCTAGAAGGAACAAAATTGCAGAGAAATTTGAGGATTTTTCAAGAAAGTCCTCTCTCAAGTACTTACAACGTAGTGGTGCATTATCCTACAAAAATATAAAAAAAAAGAAGATCATCTCAGTATCGCGTTTGAACTCTATACGAAATCTGCAAGCCTTGCTACTTTGGTTATAACGAAACGATTTTGTGAATATTTCATAGTAATTTTAGAAAAGATTGATTTATTCTAAATATCATTGCGTATATGTCTTATATTCATTTTTAGTTATAAGTAACATTTTTCCATCGAAAATCAGTCTATTTCAGTTGAAAAAAAAGTTATTTATTAAGTTTTCGTTTAATTTTCATCGGTAATCGCTATGTTTTATGAAAACCATAAAAACAGATAATGCTGGTAACAGGTGCTTTAAGATTATAATAATGTAATGGATGGGACAATGAGACAATTATTGACAAGAAAAGTACGATGCGTTTCTGAATAGAGGTACTTTTGGGTTATGTCGCTAGAACACGATATGTTTCCATGAAATATTGGAGGTATAGAATTTTTATTTACTATAATACTATCTTAAAATTCTTCTTGGAGAAAATATTTAAATTTGAATGTATCTGACCCTCTACAGAATATAACCTTTTGACTTTTTTAAGATGACATAAACCATGGGAAAATTATTTTATTCTCATTTTGACAACCGAATTATACCTTGAAATAAGATGGTATTAAATAGAAAGTCACGCTAAAAATGCATCCAGCATTTTTTTTTGTATTTTTATAAATTTTGTCCGACACATCACAAATTTTGCCTGACCCAGGAAGGAAATATGAAATTTTAACTAAGTAGCTCATAGTGTAGGATTTTTGATTGCTTACATAAATTTTAACTGTCTCTCTTATAGAACTAGAAACGTATTCCCCTAACGATTCAGTACAGACAAAAAGAGCGAAATAATAATTTTATTTAACCTGCTAAACAATAGGAAAGCAAGCTAAATAGACAAGATGATGGGTTTTGTTAGGAAACACAATGATTTTTTAGTGTCAAGGATGTTTTAGGCTCCGATATCATTAATATTTTCTGAATACTAAGGCTATATTACTTTCAAAAGCAGACTCGTTTGAGACGATTGGCGAATAAAGATGAATTGATCGTAAATAAAAATATAAGATCTATGTGCTAAGACTGTGAAATTATCGAAAAGTGGGGGTGTGCTTTTGAAATCGAACTTAAGAGCGATAAAAATATGAAAATATACTTGTTTGATTTGAGTCTTCAGACAATGAAGTTCGTTGTAGTCGATATTCAAGGATTTAACATACCTGAATTTTGCGCGAAAGAATTGGCTATTTATGATGGGAATAGTATGAAAAGTTACTTTTTTAAACCAGTTAAACCATTCGACACCTTAAGTAAGGCTTGCAAGAAACAAGTCAAATATCTATTTGGAAATCATCATGGTATCCTTTATAATTATGGTGATACCGATTACAAGGAACTACATAATATCATATCCAACAATCTGATAGACGCAGACATTATTTACGTTAAAGGATGTGTTAAAGAGGAATTTTTAGTTAAAACATTTTCGGAATTAAACTGCAGGACGCCATATATTATAAACTTAGAAGACAGCATTGGTGTACCAAAATTAGAGAAGGGAGAGAGAGTTGATGGTTGTAAATATCACATTTTAGATATTCATGTTTGTAGTATTAGAAATGCCAAAGTGTTGTATCGATATATTTATAGTCTTTTACCTTAATAAATATTAAAATTTTTCAACAAGCCAACTTTATTTATTCCCCACGTAGCTCAAACGGTTTTGTTTACTTTTCAACGAATGGAACTGTGACAACGCAACATGTTCACTATTGGAGTGATGTTAATCCTATGTTCAGAATCCTAACCCGATGTCAATATTTAAAAAAAGTGAATGTTTGGTACGCTGAAGAAACGTGTAAAGCTTTACGAAGACCGAAAATCTTTGGTTAAGTTACTGGGATACCCTACATCTTATAATATTTTTGAATTTTGCATAAAGTAGTCATTATTTTTTAATAAGCGTATTATAAGTCTAAACCTAATAATTTCCGAGATATCAATTTTTGAAAACCACTAACATTTGTATATAAACGCTAATGGTACAAATAAGATTCAGATAAATAACTTCTTGCCTGCCTGATAACACCGACATTTAGTTAATTATACAACATTTTTAAAATAATTATTGTTCTTTGATCAAACCAATATTCCACTATCACTTTGTAAACCGACAAAAATAGGCAAATTTTTCAATTTCGTATCGGGATTTTTGATGAAAATAGCCCAACATTTTCGAGTAAACCTACCTAGAAATATAGAAGATATTTATTGCAAAATTAGTAGTTTACATGCTTGGTAAAGTGAATTAATCTACCACTGTAATCGTTTCATTTTTAGCTAAATAGAGGTATTCTTTTTTAATCGTGAAAAAATAGACGAAATCTCTAATTTTATTTCATACCTAACGAATTCAACAATCAATAATACGATCTCATTTTCGACTAAGATCAGCTGTTACTTTAGACAGAATATTCCTAATAACATAATATATTTAGTTATACAGCTTTTTAAAATAATTATTGTTCTGTAACCGTAAATTATTTAATTATTTTCGTGTGATAAAGAGCTACTTTAAATTTTGTTTCTTAATCTTGTTCTATTGCGTATTAATCGTGTTAGCATCACAAATTACGGTCTGTGAAGCTGGTTTATAGGATCATTTAGTTCGATGGGGGGCATATTTTATGATATCCCATATTTCGTCAATTATTTGGCAGGTAGGTTTGATGCTTCAATACGGAACTCCTCAAGATGACATCAAATATTTCTAAACAAGAAGCGTCCAAGTCTATGGAATCCCATGTAAAAATAGCTGGTATGTCTGTTGCCTTCCGTAGACATTAATGACATCTCGCATGTATGCTGAAGTGTATCGTTAATAGAAATCTTGAATATTCTAGTACCTACCTATATCTTGCGTCATTATGTCAATGCTTACATTGATGTCGCCAGGTATCTTAAAATGATAGGTACATAATGTGCAAGCATTTGTGTAGAAAGCTATGTTTTTTACAAAATTTTCTCTAGGCAACCAAATTGTAATAGGGTTTTCGTAGTTCCAGTATATGTCTGGCTGCTTTAGCCTAAATAAATTGAAGTGTATTTGTAAGCAAATTAATCCTTAAAATTTATTATATCGTCTGATATAGACACTGTTTCAACTACGCGTTTTGGTAAAAAATAATTGGAAAGTAAAATTACTAAAGCACTAACAATAAATGGGGCGTGGATAAACTGGTAGATCTAAGCTCCAAAAATATACGCCTCTTATGATAAATGTTAAAAAATTGTACCGTTGCCAACGTCAAATTAAAAATCAGGATTTGGCAAACAGGACTCAACCCTCTCATTAATGCTTGATCTTCGGTATACCGAGTTTTATAAGAATTTTTAACACTCATCTGGAAATAAATGGATGCAAAAACCTCCTTTTTCCATTTTTTCAAGCCATTAAACAACAAAATTGTCATTTTTTGAAGAAACCTTGCATACATAGGTATTAGCGAGCGAATTTCGACTATTGTAGATATTTAATATTAGAAAATCAATATAGAGGTAAATCGAAAAGTGTATTTTTACGACGGCTTAAGAGGTAGTTTATGGTGATGTACATATTAGAGTTCATTTTAAAATGAACGATAATCTCCTAAACACAGACTTTTGACAATAGAACGAAATAAAAATATAGTTTGATGTGATAAGGCTATGCAGCTGCTCTTTATGGAATTTCATGTGAGCCTAGACTTTATGGATTTTTGTTATTTTTTTTTTATCAGTAAAGTCATCCTATAGATATTGTTTGTTAATCCATTAAAATAGACAAAATCTTTGAATTTGTATATGATTATCCGCTGAAATACCCTTAATCTGCAGGGTACCTAACTCTACGGAGATATTTATTGCAAAGGGCGGCTTTTTCAGTTTTGAAAGTATTCAACATTTGCGAAATTCATCTAAATATATACTACGCTATACTTTAATCAAACTCACAATAGAGGGAAAGCGACAGACGAGTTTTAAACTAATGTGGCTTAAAGGATAATTTGTGTTGTAAATATTAGAGTTCATTTTAAAAGAAACTATAATCTCATGACCGACAAAAAAAAGTATCCATTTCGATACATCATTTCCCCTATTTTAACGTTAAAATAGTAAATTATGTTATAAGCTCGAAAAATGTAGTATTTCAGACGTAATGCGGTCGCTAACCTAAATAGCCCGAAAAACATTTTTCGTCCATATGTCATAAGTTATTTTTTATTCGATCTTGTTTTTAATGCGATTGAGAGTTGTAAAATAATGTAGAAATGAAGTGAACCTATACATTTCATCTTGCACGCTAATTTTTTGGTCTTAATGTTTGTTAGTTAACGATGAAATCTGTAATAGCGTCCGAAAAAAAAAATTTTTTTTTGACTAACATAAAAAGTGTTGTCTAGCTAGCAGGGCAATAATCAATACTTTATTGAGAAGGTTAGCTCTTCGTCTAAATATCTAATCTATAAATCGTCATTTTTTCCGACACAATCGGTTAAAAAGCATACAATTGTATGTGAACGTTTGTACAAAAACCATCGTGTTAAATCAGTTCTTATACCTGACTGACAACGCCGATCTTTAGCTTTTTTTTTTACTTTGTAAAATAAAAAGATTAGTTCTTACTATCAAAGAAATTAAATATGCAAGAGAAATAGGTCGAAAAGATTAATAATAATTTATTTATTCCTAAGTTATAAATCTTAACTACATCACTTTCTAAACCAAGAAAATAGATAATCTTCCTGCATTATTCCGTACTTAGATTTATTTTTCATGAAAATAGTCGAATCTATGATTTTCGTTCAAATCCATAAGGGGCGCTTGTTTTGTATAGATGATTTATGATCTTATTTTCAACTAAAATACTAGTATAAAAAAAGTATTTCTTCCGATAAACGTGGAAGGAATAGACATTTAAACAGTTAGCCATAACATACGCATACTGACTTGCATTATTTTCATGGATTGAATGGCTACATCTTTGTGTGTGAAGTGAATTTCTTTTTAAAAAATTACAATGCGCTCAATTATGAATTTTCTAACATAACTTTTATGGATAGTGGAGTCGGATATTGGAAGAAAATATTATCATAAGGACAACTCGATTATTGATATAATTATTATGGTTTCACAGAAGTTTCTACAGAGTCAGCCATGCTGTAGCAGAGACTGTTGTAGGTCGTATTTTTTAAAAAAACCTAACAATACCTTTACTTTATATTGATAGACATATTCTATTAGAACATTTTTCTAAAATTTAGAGCCTTTGGAAATGTGATAATGCTATGAGCATCAAATATATTCAAAATATCAAAAATCCTTTGATAGTTAGTTATTGCGGTATATTTTAATAGAGGTATAATTTATACTGTACTCCTAAATTTACGGCATATCACTTTGTTTATGTTATTATATTCACAGAGACTATTAATCTAACCAACTTTTATTTACGAAAAATTAAAAACTGAAATACTCTATTTTATTGCCGATTGTTCGCAAAGACACTTGGAGTTGTTATTTTACTTTTTCTACCTCTTTTTCCCCGGCTGCGGAGAAATATGTTAGGGGAAGTTTGGGTATCCTCAGACGGTTATATGCAATGATTCAAGCTTCTAAAAAAGTACTAAGGCAAGTAATTATCAATTTGAATTTATGTATGTCGAAGGTAATGTGTTACTCATAAATATACATGAAGAAAACATTTATTGTTCGATTGCATCTAATTTTTAAGAGTCTAGAAATAAGCAAATAATGTTCTTTAACGTTTCTTTATAAACATCTCGAGTTACCTGTCCTTCCCCTGCATCATAGAAGGGTATTTGCCGACAAAGTTTAACCATTTTTTATGATTCGAGAGTTGGGTATTCTCTACAGATGTAAACTGAAGTCATTCGAGTAGTCCGAACTTGTTAGATTTTAGCTTATATTCTTATTATGTGATTTTAAAATTATGTATGCGTTTGTTTAATTCATTGTAAAGGATTTGTTATTATGCTAATTTCAAAAGTTAAATGTTGGTGAGAATATTGAAATGTGGTGGTCGAGAGAATCACGGGAAATGATATTCACAAAGTTTCTCATACTTTTTAACCCTATGCGTAGGTGACGCTAATAATATTGAATTTTTTTATTAAAATATCTAAAGTAAATATCTAATTGATTTTTTTTTTTAGCGCTAATTGGGATTTTAATTAACTACCTCAGAGTCGGTATACACTATATTTTGCAGCGCAATTGCTTTCACACCCAGTAATGTATTATGATTTTTTTGGATGGTCGTTATATTGTGAGTTTCTTAAGTTACCCAGATTAATAATAAATTAAAAAACCAACGTGATTTGCTTATTGTTGCCATTGAGAATTAAGGTTATAAAATATTTAACAATCCCATATTTTTATGCTCGTGTTGAAAATAAGTTAAGATTGCTACTTTGTTGCCTACGCCTGATATTCATAATTTTATTGGGGGTTCTACCTGATGACAAATACAGCTTATGATACCTATCTAGTGGGTATTTTCAGTTTAAGGACCGAATAATATAGAGTTATTGTGCATACATCATCGCAAACAAAAGGTAGCTTTTTATATTATTTCGTATTTACAATCCATTTAACTACAATTTTACACTGTGAATTAATTTTTTTTACTTTTTTCCTGAAATTGTAGCCTATTTACTTATATTATGATATTATCCGAAATTTTTATAAAAGCATTATGAGGGCTTTTACCTGATGGCGAACACAAGTTGTATAGTACCTATACCTGCTTGGTATTTTATACGTATTTAAGTTTTATTTACTTTTTATTACTCTGTTCTCATTACAAGATAGTCCTATAATTTATCCATTTCCAGTACAAAGAAATCGCTAGTTAATGGTTCTAGATAGTAATTATTTTATTGTATTTCTATAAGTGGTGCAAAAATTGGAAACAATTATTAGATATGCTACTGAATTTTAATGAGGGTCCTTCGGAATAATAAATAAAGGTTTATGTCCCTTTCTTTTTAAATCGAGTCGGCAGAGGGTTTGAGAGGATCATTTAGGTATAAATAATTATTGTGGTGACAAATGTACCGCTTTATTATACTTATCTTGTTAGACCATATAAATTAGGGATTTATTTCGCTTTACTACCCGCCAGCGGCGTTTCACTAAGTTAGAAAATATAAATAATGTTTTTTACTATACCGCTTTAACAGCGGCGTTTCAACTAAGGGGAAATAATAAAAAGTCTGGTTTAAGGATGGCTCAGATCGGATCGTAAAAAGTTGGGTTTAAGGATGGCTTATAAAAATTGGGATTTAATTATCCCGCTTTAGCAGCGGCGTTTCACTAAGGTTAAATCATAAAAAGTCGGGTTTTATCTCGGGTCAGTTCATAAATATTCAGGTTCAAATTAGGGTTAGATGAGAAGCCGCCTCGCGAAAGCATCCGGGTTAGGTCGTAAAAAGTCGGGTTTTATCTCGGGTCAGTTCATAAATATTAAGGTTCAAATTAGGGTTAGATAAGAAGCCGCCTCGCGAAAGCATCCGGGTTAGGTCGTAAAAAGTCGGGTTTTATCTCGGGTCAGTTCATAAATATTAAGGTTCAAGTTAGGGTTAGATAAGAAGCCGCCTCATGAAAGCATCCGGGTTAGGTCGTAAAAAGTCGGGTTTAATTTCGGGTTATTTTGTAAACAGCACCACCGAACCACCCGGGTTAGGTCATAAAACGCACCACCTGCACCACCCGGGTTAGATCATAAAACGCACCACCGAACCACCCGGGTTAGATCGTAAAACGCACCACCTGCACCACCTGGGTTAGATCGTAAAACAGCACCACCAGCACCACTGGTCCAGAACTCTTAGTATCTCTCTACTTGCATGTTGTATGGTAATCCATTAATAAATGTTTTTAGAGCAAAACTATCATAATGTTGAATTTTTATAACTTTTACGTTTTCTGCCTCATTTGTAGCACTAAGTTTTGCAAAAAGAAGGCTACGCGCATCCTGAATACGCATACCAAAATTAAGCGACGATTCATTTTTTAATGGTTTTAGCATTATTAGATCCTGTATTAAACAGTCGATCGATCTTTGATCGGAAAATGAAGCAATTAAAGCATCCTTAACTAATTGCCATGTATTTAATTCAGCTCGTGATGCGATCAAATCTGCGGCTCTATGTGTTAATTTACCCAATATGGTATCAAGTAAGCAAACATGGATTGCATCATTCACGTTTTGGCGATTTTGAAAAGCTCTTAACAAATTTTCGCATGAACTAATAAATCTTTGTAGAAGTTTTGGATTTCCATCGAAATTTGGGATGTTATCGGCTTGATAACGTAACAATGTATAATTTACAGCCATTTCGTTGTTTTCTAAGATTCTTAAATTATTGATTTGGTTTATTAGTTCATCCAGTGTGATGTTAAAGTTAAAAATAAAATTGTTTCTTAAAAATTAACTTACACTAAAAGAATCAGCGGTATCCTCATTCCTTTTCTGTTTCGACTAGTTTCTAGGTCCTTAACTAGGTGCCTATAGGGATGGCGATGCTTGTCCTTCCCCAAGCTCTGCTACTTAAACCGGGTTGTGGCGATGCTTGTCCGCCCAGTTGTCTGACGTCTTCGGATACTTTTCGTCAGCAGGCAAATTATCGATCAGCGATTGACCAATAAGTTGGAGATTCACTTGCATGCTCTCGTACGCACTTTTTGTTACATTGAATCAATGCACTTGGCTAGTGTTCTCGTTAGACAGTGCCGAAGTTTGGATATCAGTTCAGAACACTTTTTTGTTTTTCGGACGTTTCGCGTTTAAATCCTTGAAAGGAACCAC
This sequence comes from Polydrusus tereticollis, assembly GCA_963920685.1. Lineage (NCBI taxonomy): Eukaryota > Metazoa > Arthropoda > Insecta > Coleoptera > Curculionidae > Polydrusus > Polydrusus tereticollis. The sequence continues at coordinate 33,458,164 of OY987328.1, read as the reverse complement.
TCAAACATTCGGAAAAACGATTTTTAGCCTGAATGTTACGCGACAATCCTACCGACTGCGCCAGTTTCGTTCTGCGCCAAGAAAAATGCCTTTTTAAAAAAGATTACTTTATTAAAAATTATACAAGAGCGTTGTAACCGACAAGATAAATCTAAACATATTCCTGCAAACTACTTATATTTATAACATTCGGGGAAGAGGAGGATAGCGTTGCTTTGTCAGCAGTTCCCACGAGAAACAGTACAGATCTCAAGATGTAACACCTGGAATAGTTACCTATTTAAAGCAGGGCATTTTCGAATAATTACAGTGACTATTTCCCTCATATACTGTAACTACAATGCGCTTTTCACTTGATTTTCGGTGAAAATCAGCCCTCGGTCGCGATTGAGCTGAAAATTGCACTCTTCTGGTTTTTCATTGTTGGTTACCTACGAGAATAACCGTCACTGTCACAACAAGTTGAAATTTCTGCTTTGACAATTTCGCGTCAATTTATCAAAATGATGAGTTTTTCATTCAGGAAATAGTCTAAAAATTATATTTCGTGCATGTAAAATGGCTTGATAATCATGCACTCAGATTTGTTGCCCTAAAGAAACAGCTTTCATGCATTTTTATTGTTATTTACCTTAAAAAGTGCCCTCCCTTCGGTCGGGCACTTTTTGGTAAATAACAATAAAAATGCATTCAAGCTGTTTCTAGGGCAACAAACCTTCATGCATGATTTTCAGCAATTTTACATGAACTTAACATATTACTATTGAAAATTTCCCCGTATCCATGGTAAAGATTGTTAATATTGTATATTTTTTTTGCGTGGCGGCCGAACCACTATACTCTTTGCAAAACAATTTCCAATGCACGTCATACCCTTCGAGTGACTTCAGTTATCGGCAGCGTTGCCAGCTTGTAACCAAAATAACCGAGCGAGGGAATTATAGAGGTTTTGTTTCTTTCATAAACACAAGATAAATTTACAAAAATAAACACAAATTTATTTACTTTATTTGTAAAATCTTCCAGGATGGCAATATACAGGGTGTCCCGAAATTAGGTGGCCAAAGAAAAACAGTGAAATTTGCATCGGAAAGTAATCCTAATTGTTTAATAAACAAGTATCGGAGATTGCCCCCTAAGGAAGCTACGGCCCCCTAATAGGGAACCAATGAAGATGGTATTTTTCAGAACAGTTGAACATAGAAACATGAATTTTTGGTATTTTAGTAACTTTTATATGCCGAATCTAGATCTAAAATCAAAACTGTGAAAATTTAATCATAGGCGTAGCATTTGAGGGGGTTGAGGAACAAAAACAAAAGTAACTTTTTCTAAGTCAACGTTTTTCATTTTTTTTTTGGAATTATGAAAGTTTAGGGCTTTCTGGCAAAAAAAGGTACTCTTGATGTACTTCGCTCAGATGCACCATTTCTAAAAAAAGGTCCTTAACGATAACCCTGTTTACCAAGGACCGATCACATTTTCATTAAAACTTAGTAGTAGGCCTTGAAACAAAATTGACATGTTTGTTATTTGCCAGAATTATTATGATAGTTTATTCGAAATTTTCTGGTATAATTGTGGTTAGTTTTTTTAATATGGAGCGCTTCTCGAATAACGAATTAGCTGATATTTATTTTATTTACGGATATTGCAATGGTAACGCACGTGCCGCTGTACGTGAGTACCAAAGACGATGTCCAAGAAGAAGACTGCCGCATCGAATAGTATTTAGCCGTCCATAGAAATTTAGTAGAAAATGGATCATTTAGGCGTTCCCAGGGACAAGGCCGGCCTATGGGAAATTATGATTTTGAGGGAGCGCTAAATAGAATTAAGGAAAATCCTCAAATAGCATTGAGACCGCTGGCAAATATTATCAATATCCCCAAATCAATTGTAAGTATCAAGTATTTATTAGAATTGTTTTCACATATAACAGATAGAAGCACGTGAATTGTTTTAAAATATTCTTTTAGCTTGGAAGAATGCCCAAATGCAGGGACTGCATCCGTTTCATTATCAAAGAGTACATGATTTAAGAGCCGAAGATTTTCAACCTCGTGTAGAATTTTGCCAGTCAATGGATTTCCAACCACCAAAATACGTTGAAAAAAGTTTTATGGTCGGATGAGATGAGAGGCAAGGCATTTAATAGCCATAATACTCATTTTTGGGCTCAAGACAATCCGAATGTGGTTCGAAGGACTAACTACCAACATAGGTTTTCTTTCAATGTGTGGGCAGGGATCATAGGAGATGTTTTAATAGGTCCTATTATTTTGCCAGATAGATTAAATGCCCATCATTATTTAAGTTTCCTCCAAGATGAGCTGGCAGAATTGCTAGGGGATGTTCCTCTACGTACTCGGTTAGAGATGTTTTTTCAGCACGATGGGGCGCCAGCCCACTTTGGCCAGCTTGTAAGGAACTGGCTAAATGAAAGTTTTCCCAATAGGTGGATAGGTAGAGGTAGTCCAGTTAACTGGCCAGCTGGATCGCCTGATCTAAATCCTTTAGATTATTATCTGTGGGGCAATATGTGCAATATTGTTTATGCCACAGAAGTAGATAGCCCAGAAGAGCTTTTAAAACGAATTCATGCAGCTGGAAATCGAATTAAAGAAAAACGGTTCGAAATTCTTCGTACTACTCAAAATATTAGGAAACGGTTCAGACTGTGTATTCAACAAAATGGAAATTTATTTGAACATTTACTCAAGTAAATGAGTGTTGTTGTTAACTTTAAAAAAATTCATAATTTTAATTTGATCCGTGTTTGCTAAGCAATGTTACGTTAAGGCTTTTTTCTTTCAAAAATGGTGCATCTGAGCGAAGTACATCAAGAGTACCTTTTTTTGCCAAAAAGCCCTAAACTTTCATTATTCCAGAAAAAAAATGTAAAACATTAACTTGGAAAAAAGTTACTTTTGTTTCTGTTCCTCAGCCCCCCCCCCTCAACGTTAGGTCTATGATTAAATTTTGATAATTTTGATTTAAGATCTAGATTCAGCATATAAAAGTTACTAAAATACCAAAAATTTATGTTTCTATGTTCAACTGTTTGGGAATAATCTAAAAAATATTATCTTCATGGGTTCCCTATCAGGGGGCTGTAGCTCCTTCAGGGCAACTTCCGATACTTGTTTATTAAACAAATTAGTATGCAGATTCCACTGTTTTCCTTTGGCCACCTAATTTCGGGACACCCTGTATACTTAAGTTATATTGGAATAGTCATGTAATTTTAATGTTACTTTTTTTACAAGCTTTGGCTATTTGAATAATAAAAATAATAATACAAAGATGGATCTTCAATCATCCTCCAAATCACTTGAATCACTCGTTTCATTTACTTCAATAATAATGGGTTGAATGTTCAGTCTATCTAATTTATGTTCTCTTTCATACCATTTTAATATCTCGCTTTCTGTGTGCCGAATTGGATTTTTCCAAACATCAGGAGTAGCAGTTTTTAATAATTCTTTCCACATACTCATACAGTCAGTTTCTGTACTGCCATCTCGATATGTCTATTATAATAACTTTTGGTAATCTTCCAAATATGTTCAATCGGATTGTTGTAAGTTGTATGGAGGAAGCCGTAAAACTTTATGTCCATATTGCTTAGCCAGGTCATCAACTAAATATGTTTTGGTGGCTTATATCTGAAAATAATTTAAGTTTAATATTTAAGAATATGTTAAAAAAAAGGCATACGAAATGTCTTGTACCAACCTATTAACGATTTGTTAAAGTTTGGCTTTCAACATTGTATAATCAAATTTAATTTTATTAGTAGTTAACCATTCTTGAATTGCAGCTTTATTCCATGATGTGTTAGGTATTTTTGTTATCGAAATGCCATGGTAAGGGGCGTTGTCTATTACAATCACAGATGGCATTGCTAAATTTTTCAATAATCGGTTTTTGAACCATTGTAAAAAGTTTCGCTGATTCATTTCTTGATGGCAGTCGCTCAGCTTAGTTTTAGAAGAAAAAATTGCCTCTGCACCCTCAACAAAACCATCTTCACCATCAGCATGGAGTATTATGTACTAGAAAAATATGTTTTACCTAGGTAAATTTTCCATAGTTTACTGCATAATACTTTTTACCATCAACTTTAGTAGATCAAAAACTTCTTTTATTTTCATTTTGCCAAGATTGACCAATGGTGCCATTCTGAAAAATCCATGTTTCATCCAAGAAAACGAATTGGTACAAGGATGCTTATTTTTCTTTCATATATTCTTTTAAAAATACCAGTCGTTTGAAAGCTACATGGGAAAGTTCCATAAGCCCTCTCCTCGGTTCATCTTTTTTCCATCCGAATCCTATTTCCTTTAAGAGGCTTCTTAAAGAGTTAAGACAGCCATCAAGCAGTTCTCTGTCTTTCAATTTCTTACTTAAATTACATGATGTTCCAAAAAAATGTTACAGCTTAAGCATAACCAATGTAAAATATTAGGTTTTCAATAATACAACTTACTTGTTTCTTGTTTCGTACATTCCATAAATAGTGTCACGGATAGAACTTATTTCGAATCTTGACCCATTTACAACTCTCTTTGAATAAGAACGTTTTTATTTAGGTGGCTCTTATAATTTATTTTGCTTAACTGTTATTGAAACATTATAACAAAAATTACAGTGGAGATATTCAAATTTAGGGCAGCTGCTACACGTTAAAAGTTAGTAAAGTAGAAATAAAATATATAGACCTTAACATACTATTTCAATTTACTTCTCTAACTGCTGTCAAGGGTAACAATGGGCCATTGTTGTTAAGTTCTTCCTAAAAATAGCTTATTAGAGAAGCTATTAGCTCTTTGCACCGGCTTTTTAAATGCTTCGGCATTTTTCACAAAGAGTAAACAACGTAATCGACAGATATGTATGTGCACCTTTGTTGTTCTAAAAAGAACAGTTCCTAAAGCTATTTATGAAAAGCTCTGGAGTTTTTGTTAAAAAATAGACGCAAACACGAAACCACATAATAATTAAGGTTAGTTTTGCACGAAATGTCAAAATAGGCCAACCTTGCGTTGCCAACTATCGGCCAATAAAATTCAAATTATGCTAATTTTTACAAGCTTAAATAAACAATATATTTGCTATAAGTTGGTTTGTATCAAAAAAGAATACTTTAAGTTTGTAATACATTCAATATCGGATAAAGTTTTAATATTTCTTGCCCAAATTTAATTTCCTCATGTTTTTTTACGAATTTACAATTATCAGCTAATTGATGACGTGCATTGAAAACTGTTTTGCGTCAACCATAGGTGTAATCGATGGGACTTCTCTGATATTGTGGAGAACCCTATTGTTTTTCGGTACGATCAGAAAATGAAAAGTATTTTTTTTCATCGATTGAAAATTAAAACAGGCCCCTATTTGGTACGTAATAACCTGGAATCGAAAAGTCGGATCGAAATACGGTTTAACCGTTAGTGCATTTCAATTAATTTTTTTCTAGATTTCTATACCTAAAAAATTTAGAAATTGTAGATTTTCGAGAAAAACGAAAAATCGAAATTTTTTTATTTTTATTTTAGGTTTAAATATTTTTTAAATTTCGAATTTTTAAAATTTTTATACAGGGTCGTTGGTATGTATGGAAACGGTCGATTATTTCTTAAGTACAACAGCTAGCAAAAAATATTAAAGACAAAAGTTTTAGGGTTCTTTATAGTCTATTAAAATTTTAGAAAATTAAGTATACAGGATGAGTCAGAAAGCCGTAGAGAATTAAGTTACTTTTTTTTTCAGTGGAATACCCTATATCTTAGAATATTTTTGGATTTTGCATAAAATTACAATTATTTTTTATTAAGTGCATTATATGCATTATAATTCTAGAGTTTCCGAGAAATTGAGTTTTGAAAAATGACATTTTTGAATATTGACAGCTTCTAGCTTTCTAACGGTACGCTTTAGAGTAAAACGGCTTACATGTCCCTATCTTAGTTTTTACCCCTCTTTCTAAATGTGGCAACTTCCGGTTAAACCGGATGTAGCTGAAAAGCCGGAAATATAGTACTTGACCCTGTATAAAGTATGCAAAAAATTAAATAAATTAAAAATTTTTTTTTAAACTGAAATATTTTATAGGAAATATATTTTTTCCTACATCCATATTGGGTTTATTCGATTCCCACGTAATTTTTGAATAATTTGCCCTAAGAAAAATTAAAAGTTTCTCACTAATATTACAGAAGTATAGGATTTTATGCTACGAAAAATGGTAAAAAATTACGCAGTTTCTGGATTCTCATTATTGTAAATTTATGCAAGGTTGGCCATGATTGAAACGTGTTTCTATTTGGCAAAGCTTAAATTTAGCAAAGACGTCAAGGTCTCAGAAAATTAGTGTTTTAATGTATTTCTTGTGATAATATTACATGGTGTTGTGCTTTAACAATGTGTTTAAAAAAATATTTTCTTTCTTTCTTTTATTTCATAGAATTTTACACTAACCTAAACTAACACTAAAATTACTAACCATACACCTAAAGAGTGACTACTTTGTTTTTGAACAAAGAGGATCCAAGTACAATGTTTTTCAGTGATTCTGTCTGAGTTTTAAAACGTCTATTTATGATACGGACCATGATACTAAATGTCGTTTTAGTATCATGGATACGGACTATTGTTGTTTGCCCATAGGACACACGAAATTGTGTAAAAATGGGCAAAATTGATATTTGTTTTTGGTAAGTAATATTTATCTTTCTTTTAATTGTAGATTTTTAATTTATGTTGCTCAAAAGATACTTCTTAACTTAAATCAATGAGGATTCCGGATTTGAAAAGTACGTTGTTCTTAGATGTCTTTGGACTATTTGACTAATTTATATGTGTTTATTTTATATAGAGGATGGAAAATAAGTTAGGTAAAAATTTAAAACTCTTAACCAACTTAATTTGGCGATGTTATTTAATATTTCGTAATGTTTTTGACCGGCTTTAGTGTACCGAGTGCCCCAATAAATTATGTTTCACTGAAAATTCATATTAAAGATGGAAAAATATACGAAATTGTTTGTTTGCATATTAATAATGAAAAGGATTATCTATGGAAATGTATTGGTAGAGAAAGGCCAATTTTGTTGAAATACGAAAACTTACATATATACAGAATGTCTCAAAAACGCGTTTTTTAATTTAGGTGGCTCAAAAGCTACTTCTCAATTGTCTTGATTTCTTTAAAAACAGGTAATTATAGATAAAAAAATAATGGAAGATTCTCATCTAAAATATTTCTAAACGTTTCTGAGTGACTACAGTGTACCGGGTGTCTCAAGTTATCAAATTGGAGTTGTAGCAAAAATTTTCATATAAATTGGATATGAAATGAAGAACTTTCCTTTTTCACATATTTTAAATAAAGATGAAAATTTATTGGTAGGGAAAGACCAATTCTATTAAAATACGAAAGTTTACATCATACAGCATACTCCAAAAATGCGTTTTCTGTAGCTCAAGGTTTCCAAGGTTTGAAAAATTTGTTTTTCTTACATTTCTGTAGTCTTTTCGTCTTATTTTTTTGTGTTGATGTTATACAGAATTAAAAAAGTAATGTAAAAGTTAAAAATTAAGTCAATTTTTCATAACAATGAAAAACTATGGCGATTTCACTTAAATATTTTGTAGGGGTTTGAGTCTGAGATTTTTAGTTTGTTTATGCAAAGTGTTTCTTTTAATGTACCTATTTATGTAAGACACCTAGTACATATTCATGTTTTTCTGGTTATTATTAAATAGTTAGTAATCAAACTAAGGATTTAAGTTTTTCATAGATTTTCTTTTTGACTTATTACCCTGTTGATTTCGTACACGGTCGAAAAGAAAGTTGTATAAAAACATAACACTATGTTTTGGCGTCTTACGCTATAGGGCGATGTTACTTAATATTTTTTAACGTCTCTGCCAGTTTTTAGGGTACCGGGTGTCGATATGTGGGTTTGAGTTGAGCTAAATTATTATTAAAAATGGAAAAATATGAATAGCTGTGGAAATGTCAATAATTTCAAGTAGTATCCCTGGGAGTTTTTGAAGTTTACTACCTTAGTGAGGATTTAAAAAATTGTCCTAAATAAAAAAAAAGGTGTTTTTAGATTAAATTAATGGAACATTTTTATCTCAAATATTTCGAAACATTTTTGGCCGCTTTTACTGTACCCGGCGTACCGAATGATTAGATAATGGAGCTAAATAAAAAAAAAGGATTTATTATTTCCTTTATTAATATCGAATTACTTTTTTTTATAATAAACGGTTACGAAGCATTTGTTTTTCTATACAATTATTTTGTACTACCCGATGATTAACTTTTATTGGCTGTTTCGAAATAAAAAAATTTAAGACTTGATCATCCGTTTTGATTATTACGGGTTTGAAAGTGCTATATTTCTGGTATCTAGCTTGGATTTATTGTTTATTCGATATTTTCTACAAAAACGATATCTTACCTGAAGAAAATTTTAATTGGGCATAAATAGGAACATAAAACAAACCTCGCTCTTATAGATGAAGAAAAAATATAAGTTGCGAACGAAAATAAAAATCTTAATCTTATCATTTTAAAAAAATGTATAGTTATGTAATTATAATGCTTAGTTAATATTAAAATTATATAAATAAATAATTGACGTCCATACTTTCAAAAATTCGCACTATCAATTAAATACTTAACCAAAAAATATGATATTTAATCTTAATTAATTTAAAATATTATTGTCGACTAAAATAAAATATTAATAACTCTTTTTGCCCTAATTCATTTAAAAAACATACGCGCTAAGGATAACGCATAGCGTGCGTGGCCGTAGGCCTCGCAAAGTTACGCCAAATACTTACCAGTAGGCCAAAAAAAATTAAACTTATTTTAGTGTTTTTTTTTATTGAATCTTTATTTTATTTTATTTTTTGTTAAATTAACAATCTTTATCTTATTTTTACTTAAATTTTTTAATGCACTCCTTGTTTGGTTGCAGAGGGAACCCGATTGCATCTAGCTAGTTCCTTATAAGCAGGAACTCAGAAACTAAATTGGACGAATAATTACTAGATATCTTTTGGACTACCCTTTGCTGGCGGCTATCGTGATCATATTTTCGCAAGACAACACTGAATTCTTTTTGTCTATGGTAGGCTTGCCACAGAATCCGAATTGATGAATTGAATTTTTGGCTGAATGGGTATTCCACATCTATCTACGCTACGCGTGTGATCATTACAATTTCCCTAACTTTTGAAAGCCTTTTCACTGATCAATTTTACAAAGAATATTAAAATTATCCCTTTTTAAAAGAAATACATATGGACTATTATGTATTTTTAAAAAGCCTTTAAAAGGAAGGATAAGACGGAGAAATAATATATCGGGTGTACCATTTAAAGAAACACAATTTTGGGTCATAACTCAAAAACAAAACTTTTTAGAAAAAAACTAACTACTCTACTGAATTCCACATAATAAAAAAACTCTATAATAACCCACTTTTACCTTATTGATAAGTTATAAAATAATGGAGATATAGTGGAGCGTCAAGAATGACAAATTTTCAAAATGTCAGAAACTGAGAGGGCTATGAAAATTTCGTTTGCGGCAATAAAAGTTTTTACAAGCCAATTTGACTTCTAGTTTTACATCGTTTAATTTTATATTTAATTCATTAACATGTTCACTTTTGCCAAACAACATCATCTGGGACTTGGTTTCATTCAAAATTAAACCGTTAGCAGCAGATCCGGGTAAAAAGAAAAAAAAACCTAAGTATCGTCGGCGTATAATGAGATTTAAAAATCTGTAAAAATCAGCGGTATAAAGAGAAAAAAAATAAGGGAACCCAGTATACTGCCCTGCGCTGTACCTCTAGATACATCCAATAAATTAGAATTACGATTATTAATTATGCATGGATCTCTGCTCTCGACCTAGGTTTCAAATAATTTTAATACATGTTCACTTACACCAAAATATTTTAGTTCAATGTTTAAATTGTTATGTTCCAGGTATCAAGAGCCTTGCTATAATCTAACAGGATCAAACAAGTGTCTCTGCCTTGGTCATGTGCTCTAAAAATATCATCAGTTATTAACAGCAGAGCACTTGCAGTACTATGATTTTTTCTGAACCCAGCAAAATTTGTTGATGAATTAGGAAATCATTTAATTGGTCCGACATGACTTCTTTTAAAATTTTGGACATTGTAGGCAAAATACTAATGGCTAAACTAATGGCGCTAAAATGTGACCATTCTGTAGGGTTGTTAGTTTTGGGAATGGATAATATATTTGCTATTTTGCATAAACTGGGAGATTTATCAGTTCATAAACATTGGTTATAACTTATAACCATAAGAATAAAAGTTAAATGTAAGTTTAGATATGACATCAAAAGTAAAATCATTTTAAGATCATCATCAACGCTGGTGGCATTGCTCTTAAATTTATTAATAGTTTTTTTTCAAAGTCGTCTACAGTGAAATGTAAGACCTATGTATACCTCTAAAAAGGATTAATTTCAGTAAGAGTTAATAATAAAATCCTGATCATTATGTACAAAAGGAGGGATGCTATTTACGAAAAGTCATTAAATGTGTTGGGTGTAAGAATAAAAAATCATGAGATTGAGAATTGGAACTGATACCAATATTTAAATATTGCAATGTCTGCCAACAGTTCTAGGATTAGTACGGAAAACATGTTGCAAATAGGATCTTTTTTCAGATTTACCAGATATATTTACTAAGTTTCTAAGTGATTGACAATCGTTCCAAGCCTTATGTGTTTTGTATTTTCTTATTGCCGTATCTCTTAATTTCATCATGAGCTTTAGATTTTCTGTAAGCCTGATGACCTTGTAATTCTAGCTATATTAAAAGGTGCATGCATATTAAATAACTGAAGAATATTTGTATGTATGAATCAAATCAAAGTTACATTAAAAAAGTCAAAACAAAGTTTAAGTTCATAAGCGTAAAAATTATCGTGGCTAGCGTTCGTACTTAATAAGAATAACAATTATCCATAATTACTTACCACCAACACCAAAGTAAGATAAAAAAAAATGGCTCTGAAAAGAACAGTTTATAAGATTAAATTTAATCTCAATTCAAGTTTTCAATTTCACAAAAACGTTTAAAAATAAATTAAAGTGGATACATCAACACGATTAATTTGACATCAATGAACAACTCTCCAAATATGTTGTGTTTCTGTCTAGCACTAGCACGTTACTTTTAATATAAGACGTATTGCGCAACCCCGAAGACGCTTTATTATGTTTTTATTCACTTTTAATGCTATACAGGGTGCATAAGGATACTATACTATAAGGATACGGAGCGGCCATATCTCGGAAACGATACGTCCCACAGATCTGAAAAAAAAGCTCTCATCATAAAAACTGCCAAGAGAAATTCATTTAAAATAATTTTAAGTTTCGGAAATTGCCGCAAGAGGGCGTAACGGCTTATTTATTTTTTAAAGTTCATTTTACGGCAAAAAATGCCACTTAACCGTAGAAAAGCAAATAAATAATTAAAATCAGTAGATTGTTTACTACAACTTTTGTTATTGTTATTTTTTTGAATCTCGGCTAATAAAGGAGTGGGGGAAGCCTTTAGGACATTTTTTAAAAACTGTCATTATGTCGTTATCCTTCAACGGATTTTCTATAACTTGGACTTGTTTGAAAGGGAATTCCTTGGAGTTTAAATAAATGATTCAGGAATTGTCGCAAGTTTCCTGATACAATTTTAAGATGGCGCTGTTATTCAATCTAACTTATTTTTTTATTTTTCTCGGTATTTGCAAATTGGATGGCATAATTTTTTTCGGTAGTAATAGGAGACAATTTGCATAGGGAACGATTAGTCCAAACCGCAAATCGATATCACCAGGGGTTTAAAAGTTATTTTGATTTTTCGTTAAAAAATGATACAGTTTCCATTTACCGGTCACGGTATACCCCTAATAAGCAAGATAACAACTAATTTCATGGCCTACTGTTTAATAAACTATAAAATTTATAATAAAAGTTTAACGAGTCAAAGAAACATCAATAACACTGAATAAAATATGAATATTATGATAATATCATATTATGAGACTTAGACTATGAAAAAGTGCACAAATCTTAGAACTAGAAACAATTTTATTAGCAATTTAGCGAGACAACAATAATAATTACAAATGTTCAAAATGTTTTCCGTCATTTTGTACGCACTTAATTATTCTTCTGTTAGTTGATAATACGGCTGCCTCAATTTCAGCCGTGGATAAGTTTCTAACGGCATTTGTTATCCTTACCATCATGTTTTCCCTTGTTGTTGGTCTCTCTTGGAAAACCAGATCTTTTAACCTACCCCATAGGTACAAATCAAGACAAGTAAGATCTGGTAAACGAGCCGGCCAGGGAAACAAGCTTCCTCTTCCAATTACACGATGCGCAAATTGCTCTTCTAGGTATTGGCGTACGTTACGATAGTAATGCGCCGGACAACCATCAAGTTGGATCCACATGTTTGTTCTCGTTTGTAAGGAGACTTCTTCCAAAAGAGGTGGAAGGAAAGTGGCCAAGAAATCTAAAAATCTTGCTCCATTAAGGGTTTGGTCAAAAAAATGGGGACCGATAATTTTTCCTTCCAAGATCCCGCACCAAACATTTAAACTCCAGCGGTTTTGAAAATCTACTTGCCTCATCCAATGAGGGTTTTGCTCAGACCAATAGTGCATATTATGCAAATTCACACCCCCAGCGTTAGTGAAAGTGGCCTCGTCTGTCCATAATATCCGTGAAAGAAAATTTGGATTTTCCCTAATCATATAGCCAGTGACAGAAATCCAATCGACGATCATAATCAGTATCGTTCAATGCCTGGTGTAAAACGATGTGGTAAGGGTGCATACTATTAGTTTGTAAAATCTCTTGTACATTTGTTTTTGGAACCCCCAAGTCAAGGGAAATTTTTCTGGTGCTTAAAGTGGGATCGTATTGAACGTAAGCCAAAACGTTGATAATATTTACCTCATTACGTGTCCTACGAATGCGTAAGGGTCGTTGAATGGGCTGCACATTACCAGTTTCTCTTAATCGTCGAGCTAATCTTGAGAATACTTCTCGAGAATAGTGTCTTCTTTGTGGAAATCACATTGCATACTCTCGCGACGCTATTACAGCATTTTCAAGAGATTGAAAATACATATTCAACATATCATACGCTTCTGCGTTAGTAAACGGCATACTGTTTGTAGAAAAATGCAATATAAATGTAAAAAACAATGCTTAATATTATAAGATGCTTGACGTTTAAAACTCATCAACAGCTTGTCACAATAAATTATTAATTTGTTTTTTCCATGGCCAACTTGGAACTTGTAATTTAGGCGAAAACATGATGGAAAGGATATGAAATGCCGTTCGAAGCTTATCCACGGCTGAAATTGAGGCAAGAGGCAAGTGTGTTTTTCACTGAAAGAAGAATAACTAAAAGCTTAGGAAGTGACGGAAAATATTTTAAACATTTGTAATTATTGTTGTCTTGCTAAATTACTAATTGTTTCTAGATTTAAGATTTGTGCACTTTTTCATAATCTCATATCATATTATTCATATTTTATTCAGTGTTATTGATGTTTCTTTGACTCGTTAAACTTTTATTATAAATTTTATAGTTTATTAAACAGTAGGCCATGAAATTAGTTGTTATCTTGCTTATGAGGGGTATACCGTGTACCGGTAAATGGAAACTGTATCATTTTTTAAAGAAAAATCAAAATAACTTTTAAACCCCTGGTGATATCGATTTGCGGTTTGGACTAATCGTTCCCTATGCAAATTGTCTCCTATTACTACCAAAAAAAATTATACCATCCAATTTGCAAATACCGAGAAAAATAAAAAAATAAGTTAGATTGAATAACAGCGCCATCTTAAAATTGTATCAGGAAACTTGTGACAATTCCTGAATCATTTATTTAAACTCCAAGGAATTCCCTTTCAAACAAGTCCAAGTTATAGAAAATCCGTTGAAGGATAACGACATAATGACAGTTATTGAAAAATGTCCTAAAGGCTTCCCCCACTCCTTTATTAGGCGAGATTCAAAAAAATAACAATAACAAAAGTTGTAGTAAACAATCTACTGATTTTAATTATTTATTTGCTTTTCTACGGTTAAGTGGCATTTTTTGCCGTAAAATGAACTTTAAAAAATAAATAAGCCGTTACGCCCTCTTGCGGCAATTTCCGAAACTTAAAATTATTTTGAATGAATTTCTCTTGGCAGTTTTTATGATGAGAGCTTTTTTTTCAGATCTGTGGGACGTATCGTTTCCGAGATATGGCCGCTCCGTATCCTTATCCGGACACCCTGTATAATAAATAAAGATGGGGAGTTGTAAATCACGTTGAGTAATGGCAGATGTAGCCCTTAAGCGACATCTAGTGGCAAACAAATGCATCACCTAGCCCGTCTAACAAAAATCAGTTAGAAACAGAGAAGCAAACTCCTGCAAAAACCCGGCGAGCCGGTGTTCTCACAGTAGTCGCTGCCAGGAGCGCAGCATTAAAAGCCAATTCGGTATACGGACCGAGTACCAACAATTAGAAATCTAAAGGTTAGTTGCTTTCCTTCGCCGGATTCAACCCCAGACGCGTTTCGCTGTATAACAGTGGAGCTATAGAATCCGACGAAGGAAAGCAACTAACCTTTAGATTTCTTATTGTTGGTACTCGGTCCGCATACCGAATTGGCTTTTAATGCTGCGTTTCTGGCGGCGACTCCTGTGAGAATACCGGCTCGCCGGGTTTTTGCAGAAGCTTGCTTCTCCGTTTCTGACTGATTTTTGTTAGACGGGCCAGGTGATGCATTTGATTGCCACTAGATGTCGCTTAAAGGCTACATCTGCCATTGCTTATCCATCTTTTAGGGTCAAGTAGACTCTTTATAGTTGCTTTCCCTAGTCGGATTCTATAGCTGCACTGACGAGCTGTTATACAGCGAAACGCGTCTGGGAATGAATCCGGCGAAGGAAAAGCAACTAACCTTTAGATTTGTAAATCACGTTGTCTCATGATCGTTTATCCATGACGCACCGGTAAAAAACCACCGACTCGACTGTATATTGCGTTCAGGCTATATACTTATAGGTTAGGTCTAGAACCATATGACTTGCAGATACATGCAAATTTCATAAAGGCAGTAAGCATTTGATTCATTTTTCATGCATTTAGGTTAATTGCAAAAGTTAAATTAAAAAATGTTGATTATTGCTTTTTTATAGAAAAATGCAGAAACACTCTAGCAACCGAAAAACACGAAAAAGTGAATTTCCATTTTTTAGGTAGTTACTGCTTTTTTCCATAGTTGGGCAATGTATCTGTATGCGCCTTTAAATACAAAAATTTTAAGTTTCCAAATATTAATGATCGACATGTTCAAAAGAAGGGGTTGACTTAAGACACGAGCACTGTATTCAAATGCCCCAATGAAAGTTCTTTTAACAGAAATAGAAATAGTCTATCTATTTATTTAGCTATTTTCCAAGGTGTGTCTACGGACATTGGCACGAATGGCCCGGTCAAGGACATATTCTCAGGACGATACTCCCGTCTATAAGACTATTAGAACTAGCTTTGCTCCTAGATTTACAACTTATTTTTGCTTTTTCCGTTTATTGCATTCTGACGTAAAGTAGAGCCTTTTGCACCAGTGGTAAGTAAATTGTATTTATTTCCATTCCCCTGATCAAATCAAATCAAATCAAATATATTACATAAAATAATTTTTTTACAATATAAGTTTAGTCATAGGATATTACAACTATTTAGTAACGAAATAATTAATTTATTTCTTATATATTTTATGAGAAAAAATAAATAAAAATATATAAACTATGATTGCAAATAGGAAATTTCGCCTAAGCTGCATTAAGATGCATCTTGTGTGCTACTTTTCCCTATTCGTCATCATCGATTGATATTAACTACGCTGTGGATAGAGTACAGAAAATTTATCATACCGTGCTGTAGACAACAGTGGACCATGTGTGACGAGCGAAGGTTTTTATTTTCTATTTTAGTTTTATTTAGAATGATTCAAGTTAATACTCTTAAGAGGATATTCATACTTTATACTGTAAATATAGGAATAAATACCTGTTGGTTATCTACAATAAATATTCTCAATTCTCGTTTATAAATTTTATTTTGATGAATTTTATTTCTAATGGAAATAGGCAATATGTTATACATTTTAGGAATATTATACATTAGGAATCTCTGGCAGACTGAGCTATGTAGCAAAGGTAGGTCCAAGTTTTTGTTTAAATTAGCTCTAGTTTGATGTGGTTGTGTAATAGCCGGGAATGCATCCTTTATTTTAGGCAAATATGACAGACTAGAATAAACGTAAAGGTTTCTTAAATTAAGAATTTTATAGTTTGAGTACAATAATGCCGTGGGATGCAGTCGAGGCTTACTGAAGATAATCTTAAGTACAGTATTTTGACAAACCTGCAGAGTAGTTAACGCCCTGTCATAGGCACCTCCCCAGATGACAATACAATATCTCAGAATTGACTCTACTAGTGAAGTGTATAAGATAATAAGGAGTTGATTGGTTAAAATGTCTCTAAGTTGATAGAATTTATAAAATAATTTTCTAATTTTGGTGCTCAAATAGGAGATATGAGAATCCCACTTCAAGTGCTGGTCTATCATTACACCTAAATATTTGGTTTTATTTGTTTTTTTGATAAATGGACAATCACAGACTTGTGTGGTTTGTTTTTTACAGCCTTTATTATGCGTGCATATTTTACTTATGGTTGGCTTGTTAGCACATGTTGCAGAAAAAGCCATAAAAAATGTCTTCGAGATATTCAGACTCAGGAGACTCCTTCCCAACCAACGGTTCACTACCTCTACCCCCATCTCTGCTTCCTTATAGACATCGTACCATGTTTTGCCATTAAAAAGTAGAACGGTATCGTCCGCATATGAAATGACATTGCAATTTTGCAATATTTTACCTATTTTATTAATATATATTAAAAAAAGTACAGGACCCAGAACGGTACCCTGAGGCACGCCCGTTGTTATAGTCTTAGCATTACTTAAAACATTATTAATTTTAGTTTTTTTGTTTTATGTTAGTTAAGTAATTTTGTAGTAAATTTAAAGGTCCGCCTCTAATGCCAATCTCTTCCAATCTGTCAAACAAAATATTATGTGGGACGGTGTCAAAAGCTTTTTTTAAGTCAAGAAATATTGCCAAGTTTTTTGTTTTGTTCTGAAGATTTTTCGTTTATATTTCTAACACACGGGAAAATGGCATCCTCCGTGTTTTTTTGATTTCTAAAACCAAACTGTTGACTATATAAAAGATTGTATCTCTCCAAGAAATCTACAATTCGTTTTTTAAGACACTTTTCAAAGATTTTACTAAAATTGTTTATAATAGAGATGGGCCTGTAGTTAGTAGTCAACCGTGAATCACCGTTTTTAAAAACAGGAGTGACAATAGACACTTTCCATTCCTGTGGCAAAATATGAGTTGTAAAACTGAGATTTATAATATATTGAAGTGGGTTTAAAATATTTAAATGTATGTTTTTAATAGTTTCAGAAGTTATTGTATCTTCGCCCGGACAAGAGTTATTTTTTAAAGAATTTATTTGTTCAATAAGTTCATTTTTTGTTATCGGGCGTAGATAAAAAGAATTAAGATTTCTACTCTCAGGATCTGGACCTTCATTCCGTATAGTAATATTTTTCTGTGTGTCAGCCCCAACATTAATAAAAAAGTCATTAAAGATATCAGCAACCTCCCCGCTATCCTGAACCACATTATTGTCTTTCATTATGGAGAAATTTTGTTGTGTATTACATTTCTGTGCGCCAGTAGCCTCATTTATTAGATTCCAAATCTTTTTATAGTTGTTCTTAGCTGAAGTTATTTTAGTTTTGTAGTAGTTATTTTTTGCCAATTTTATAGTTTCATTTAGCATATTTCTAAAAGATTTATACTGTGCATGTAACTCTAGAGAAAATTCCCTAATTAAGTCTTTCTTTAACCGATCCCTCTTCCTAATAGAATTGATTATCCCATCAGTGATCCATTGTTTTCGTTTTTTATTTCAGCTATTTAATCTTTGCATATGAGTAGATTCCTCAATATAGTTTTTTAATTTATTTATGAAGAGCAGATAAGCTTGTTCGGTGTTATCAGTATGCAGAACACTTACCCATTTTTCATTTTTCAGCAGGTTATTAATATTATTATAATTTATTATTTTTCTAGTGTTTGGAGTTTTATTTATTGTGTTCAATAAAGATATGTTTCTCATAGACAATCCTATCAGGTAGTGATCGGTCAAAGCAGTAGGTAAAATAAAGGATGTTATATTCTTTCTTTGTTGATTAATATCTTTAGTTTTTATAAAAAAATGATCTATTATAGTTGAAGATGTTTCAGTTTCCCTTGTGGGTTTGTTAATGCAAGAAAAATAGTTGTTTTGAGAAAGAATGTTCAAGTACCTACTTACCTGCTTATTACTAAGATTCAATACATCAATGTTTAGATCACCAACAAATATTTCCAAGTCCCTTGATTTTATTTTAGGAAATAAGTCTTCCAATTCATTTAAAAATAATTCTAATTGAGTCGATGGTGGCCTGTAAGAGGCCGTAATGCCAAAAGATAAGATATTATTTATTTTAATTTCACATCGCAATATATTAGTTTCAGTTAACCTAAAAATTGTTGATGTAATTTGATGGTTTTCTTTCAGATAAATAACCAATCCATCATTTTCATTAAACATAGACCCATTATAAAAAATCTTAAAATTTTGTATTTTAAACCTATTTAAGTTATCCAAATTAAAGGTCTCCGAAAATATCATTATGTCTATATTACTAGTGTCGAAAAGGCTATTAAATTTTAAAGTTGTAAGTAATCAGGTTAATAAACTATCTTTTGAAAATAGCGAGATTATTTAAATAATAGTTGTCAAATTATGGTGCAAATTATTATGATCTAACTTTTCTATAAAATTAGTAAAATATGGAAACAGGACTAGAATTATTATGGTTTCATCGTTCCGAATTTTAATATATTAATTCGCAAACAGATCACAGTAGGGCAGATCAAACTTGTGGTTTTAAATGAAAAAGAGTATACAGTGAGAACGTAAAAGTTGGAACAAATTCATTTAAAATGTATGTGTTTTTTTCCAAAAAGAACACTCGGACCCGTCAATTCTTTATTTTTGTTTTAAAAGTTATCTCAAAAACAAGTTATGATGGTTTACTTTATTTTTTTAAATGGATACCCCCATTTTATGACCTTTTTTTAGGATTCTACATAAGATTCTAAACATATTTCATGAAATATATCATATACTTGATTTCAGCCGTTTGCGAGAAAACTACGTTTTGACTTAAAACAACAACACATTATTTATTAGCGAAAAGAAAAGAAAATTGAAAATAAACTAAAAGTTACTTTATCAAATGTTGGAAATGACCTCCACCAACAGTCTGGCAGTACCCGATACGATCCTCAAGATCTTGCAGAACGTTATTAAAGACGTAAGTTTCTATCAATCTTATTTATTCTCCTCTTATTCTGTTCTTTAAATCTTTAATATTGTTTGATCGGGTAACATATACCTTAGACTTAAGATAACCCCGCAAAGAGAATATAAAGCGGTTAAATCTGTAGATCTGGCCGGCCATTCAATTGGACCTCGTCGGTCAATCCATTGTTCGGGAAAAACTGTATTAAGGTACTCACGCACACGGCGGGTGTAATGGGCCGGAACTCCGTCTTGCTGATACTACAAAAAAAATTATTCGGTGCATCAGGATCCTCTGGATTAGGGTATAATGTGGCAAGGCACGGTACTAGATCATTTTCTAAAAATTCTAAATAAGTTTCACCGGTCAAATTTTCGTCAATACAAAGGGTCCCAAAATTATATTTTTAATAATGTCGGCCCAAACATAAACTTTTTGAGGATATTGGGTGTGACATTCCACAATCCAGCGTGGATTTTCTGTAGCCCAATACCGACAGTTTTGTTTATTTACACTTCCATTCAAACAAAACGTTGCCTCCTCCGAAAATACAATTCGTTTCGAAAACTGTGGATGGTTATTGCACATATTCATCATTATCTCGCAAAATTGGACTCTTCTGTCTGGATTATCTTCATTGAGTTCATGAACCAATTGGACTTTGTAAGAATGAAATTTATTTACGTCTACATAATTTAGGACGGATGTTTTGCAGATATGATTTTCCAAAGCAATAGTACTACTCGCCATATGGTGGTCTTCTGGAACCGACAATAACACATTTAATTGTGTATCTTCCAGTACCGCAGGTCGACCTTTCGTATAATTGTCCCTAGCGTGACCTAAATCTCTATATTTTTTTTCTATTTTACTGAGATCGAGATATCAGTTCTCTACGAAGATACTAGTTATTAAAGAGTTCGCAAACTTCCATTTGTGTGCACATTCTATGTCCGTAACCAATCATTATTAATATTTCTATTCGCTCCCTTTCACTTAAGCGTACCATTTTCTAAAATTACAAGATTATCAAAATAACTTTTGCCATACATTTTGACTTGAGGCAAAACTACTCAAATCAGTGTGATAACTTAACAACCAAAGGCTTTATTTTCAACAGGGTTCATGATTTAAGTAATAATAAAAAATCATCTGTTAAAATCCGAATATCAATTTGCTCGCAAAGGGCTGAATTTAAGTATATGAATTTCATAAAATATGTTTAGAATTTTAAGCAGAACCCAAAAAAATATTATAAAACACGGGCACCCAGTTAAAAAAATAAAGTAAACCGTCATAACTTGTTTTTGGGACAACCTGTATACATGAAATAAGCTTCAAAAAATGCAGAACAAAAATAAAAAATTGACAAGTCCGTGCGCTTTTTCGAAAAAGAACACATGAATTTTAAATGAATTTGTTCCAACCTTTACGATCTCACTATATACATATTGTTTTAGAAGTACGGTACGTAACTTAAGGGGATGATTCCTTATGGCATTATAAGAGTTCATATGGATATGTGTCCGGAGTGATATACAGGGTGTTAAAGCATTTTAAAAAAATATCGGTTGCAATCGTGCGTTTTATCAGAAGGTGACCATTTTCAACATTTCCCTTGATCAACTGTTGCATTTCTTTTTGTAACATTATTTAAAAAAATAATTTTATTTTTAATTTAAATTTTTTAATTACCTTTGAAATACTTAGGTATTTTTTTTGTATATGCAATAAGGTGGTTTTTATTTTTTCTTTCAAAACGAAGCAAGATACGAAAACAATTGAAGGAACAAAAAAGTTGTATTATTAGTATAGGTATATAATTAGAAAAAGTCAGTGGCGTACATTTTTTTGTCAATAATATTCGTTAAGGTGGTCCCCGGGACGCCACCGGACTTAATAAATTACGGACTTAATAAAAAACGAATAATGACGGGCACACCAGTGATTGCTATCGACAACTGAAAAATATTGTGCAATACAACATAATACATATACCGGGTGATGCATGGTTCAGTTGAACATAGGAAATCTCATGTAAATGTTAAGATGGCGAAATATTGGCTCCCCTGTACATTTTAGAGAAAAATTGAATTATAATTTTTTTAAGAGGCCTATGTGCTAAGTTTGAATAGATTTTAATAAGTCAATCCTAACTTATTCAATTAAATGTGATGGCAAAATTACGAAATTTTCATAGTTTAGGTAATACAGCAAGTACCAGCAAATTATCATTTGGCATTGACAAAACGAAAATTAGCGTCAGGGACAACATTTACAGCTATTCCATTAAGGAAAATGTTACTATGATTAAGGGGTATTATACAGGGAACAGTTTAAGAGCAGAGTATGAAATGTTTTCAGTTCAATTCCATGATAAGCCTATTCCTTCCATTTCATTAATTAACTTATCATTAGTAAATTTGAGACCAAAGGCACTATAAAAAATAACTGTAAATGTTCAAATCAGAATATCAATAGAGCTGAAGAAAGGGATAACAGAGATCTTGATATTTTACTGCACGTGGAGGAAAGTAAAATGATTAGCACGAGGATTCTTGGGCAAGCCGTAGGAATACATCAAACCACAGTGTTGCGCACTTTAAAAAAACATAAATATTTTCCTTACAAGTATGAAAAACATCAAGAGCTACGGCAAGGTGATGAAGAACGCAGAATGGTATTCTGTTTTGAGGTAATGGAAAAAGCAAATAATAATAGGAATTTTTTAAGAAATATTTGTTTTACCGATGAATCTACATTCACCCTTAACATCGAGCCAAATGTTCAAAACTGTCGGTGTTGGAGCCAAGAAAATGAACATCGTCTTGTTTATAGGTACTCAGACGCAATATCCACAAAAAATAAATGTTTGGGCGGAGATTGTAGGACATCACATTATTGGACCATTTTTTATGGAAGACAACCTTAAAGCAGTAACCTATTTGGACTTACTACAAAATCAAATTGAACCCGCAGTAGAAGAAGTTGTACGCGAAAATTAAGAGATCTGGTATTAAATGGATGGTTGTCATGCCCATAATTCTCTCATGGTTAGGGAATACTTGCAAAATATTTTTAACGGAAATATTATTGGCCCACGGCATCTAATCCTTTTCCCAGCCAGGTCTCCTGACCTTTCGTCAAATGACTTCTTTCTGTGGGGTCACTTATAAAATTTTATTTATAAAGATGTAAAGTTTGAAATCTAAACCAGCTAAAAAACTGTATTTCGTTAGAATGTGACAGAATTTCTCAATATCAATTCAGTAATGTTACAAATGAATTTTATGATCGGTTAGGATATTGTTTAGCTGTTAATGGAGGGTTGTTTGAACATTTAATTAATTAATGTTTTTGTGAAAATCTGTCTTAGGTATGTTATGTTAAATTAAAGGCTTAGTAAGAAAAACATAATGGTGTCTTTTATTTTGGATGTGTGATTGCCATATTGGCGAAACGATAAATCAGCCCTATGCAGCAGCACACAGGTTAAAACTTTCCGTTAACTCCAAATTAACGGGACCCGTTAGAAAAATCCCATGCTATTTCCGCGATTTGGTATGCAGCAACAACTTTTCCGTTACATTTCAGGGGTTAATTCGAGTTTTAACGGGCTTTTTTATCGGCATCGAAAGACCCGACGCTTCGTTTAAACGGACCCCGGTTAAAATTTTGAGCCAATCAGGGGCCCGCACATGTCGGATATCGAATCACTTCGGATTGCTTCGGATGCCCTCGTTTCACGGTACACAGATGACAGAACCTCGTTTCTTTTGCTTGCTTTTCTTTAGAATTTTTCGGTTTTTGCTTCGAAAATTAGTGATCGAAGTGTTTTTGATTGAAAATGCATCCTCTTATATATGCATAAGCTCGTTTAAAAGAAAAAATGGATATTTTTTTATACAGGTAAGTTAAAAATACACTTTTACAGGTTAAAATTACTGAACTAAATTGATTTGTGTTGATTTACAATTTATAGGAAATTTATGTACTTTTAGATTTTATCAAACCATGACAAGAAAGGTTTTCGAGAAGATTTTTCATTGTATGTAGCAGAAAATTATGTTTCCGATTCTAAAGCAGTTTTCTACAATGTACCTACCTACGTACAAGCTGAAAAATATATGATGTTATGTTGTTTTGGCAAGAATGTACTTACCTACCAAATAGAGGTAAGATTCTAGACTATTTAGACTATGCAGGTAGCTGCTATAATAGATAAATTATTAAAGCTTGGATCAACCAAGTTTCTTACATAACTTTGTAAAAATTAAATTTGTTTATTTATGTTTAATATGAAACAGAGGCTTCAAATCATAAGCTTTTTCTGCCTGCCTTTAGAACTGTTACCGATAAACCATTTTGAATTACATTATATACAAAATATTGACCATAAACAGGATAACAAGTCTAAATATTATTATTTATTTATTGCCCGACTTATACTACTCATAGGTGTGTTCATCTCCCTCTAAAACCCTTTAAAAATAAAATAAAACAATTTCTAATAAATAAATGTTTTTATAAAATGGACGATTTCATACAATATAGTGGTAGATATGGACTTTTAAAGTAATGTCCTGGATTTAGTGGGTGCGCTTGTGGTTTGGATGTTTTAGGTAAAATGTACTTTCGGGGGTTTTCTTAAAATTTAAATGTATTGTCTTAAATTTGTAAATGAATTTTGAATTCGTTGACCAAGATAAGAAACTTATGTAAGTTTTTTCCATAAATAAACTAAACTAAGCTGAAAACCAAGTAGGTACCTACTAAAACCTAATATTATGATAAGCAATAAATATGCTATACCTATCTAGTACCTATATTTTTATATTAACAATAAATAATATTATAAAGAAATTATAATACCTAGTACCTAACTAAATTATTTCACTTGTGGTTAAGATTCATAAATTAAACTGATTTAGACAAAAAATTTACGACTGAAATAAACATTCCAAACATGAGTAAGCATCAATACAAATTTAAAGGGGATAACCCCAAACATCTATGTCGACGTGGATTTATATTGCTGTGGTTGACAGCCATTTCCTAAATTCAGAAGGTCCTGTAAGTCGAAAAAATACATTTGGATCAAAAATAATAAAATTTAAATTTTATTGATCATTATGAAATGTAAATTAGTGAGGGTTAGTGGTGGTAGTACTTCGCACGATACTAGAGATTAAACAACGATTTATTCACTTGTAGTATCGTGTTTTAGTATACCTACCAGTCAATTGACCAAAATAAATTTGAAAATAAAATAAAACAAACAAATAAAAAATTCAAATTTTTAATGCAAATAAACATATTTAAATATGAAAAACTTAAAAATAAATTTAATAAATCGAAAATAAACAAAGGGATATTAAACTTTGTTAATTAAGCTGGATAATGGTAAATTATCAAAATCAGATTCATCTTCGGAATCTGATTCTGGGTGTTCGATATCAGAATCCGATATTGCACGATAGCAGACATTTTTGGGATTCACATTCACTGGTAGAGTCAATACGGGTGTAGGTAAACTGGACTGAGGGCAAACGAATAAAACAATGTTGATATAACTTAAATAAAATGCTGTAAAAATTTAGTATATTTTGACCGAATTTAACCAGTCAAATAGCTAGCGGTCAATTGACCATCCCCAACTCTACCTACAATACTTAGTAATCGGGTATCGACTCTCAAAGTATCGATTCATACTCTGTATCGAAAGTATTGTTCTACTACTAATTTCTAACCCTAAAATTGAAAATATTTAATCACCATGAAGTTAATTAAAATTAGAATAGATAGTGATAGAATAGGGGGTTAATTTGTCATTCACTTTTGGGAATATCTCCGCCAAAATATACCATGTTTGGGTAACTATCATTTCTGTTGCATTTCTGTATAATCATGTTCTCACAGTGAGTCAACACTTCAAAAAGTTTAAATTCAATGTAAAAAAGTATTGTTTTTTAGGTAGGCAGATGCAAAAATTAAAGACCTGGATGTATTATGAAGACTTTTATAATGGAAAGGGCAAAATCAGAACTTGAAATATAAAAGAAAAATTGCTGAACTCGGATGATTGACAACTTGTAGAAGGTAAATACCTGAAATATCCTGGGGTGCAAGTATTTGGAAGGGTGTTAAACAACAAACCTAGAGTGTGTTCCTGGATTGGTGCAGTAAATAGGTAAAAAAGTGTTCATATTTTTTTGTTTGATACTTCCTCGAGAATTTCATCTTCTGGGGTTCAGCCCTGTATGCACTATTGAAGTACATATTAGGTAGGAGATATACAGGGTGTTTCGGGAGGAAAGGGAAATATTTTAATGAGGTATTCTAGAGGTCAATATAAGAAAAAAAGGTCATATAAATGTGGGTCTGGAAATGCTTTCTTTTCGAGATACAGTGTGCCAAAAAAAAAAGTAATATACATTTGTCCTTCAATACCTCGAAAACGATTTAAGGTATTACACTGATCATTGTGACATTAATTTATCAAAGCCAACTTGTAAAAAAATTAATTTCAACTAGTAATTTTTGGAAACGGTTGTAAAACAGCATTCTAACTATTACTTGATAATGGTTTGTTCTACCAAAAAAACTCAAAATACTTTTTTTTTTAAGAAATGACTGTAGATTAAGAAATAGACCCCTGATTTGAAAAATACCAGAGGCGTACAATTTTTTTCGCCAAAACAATTTTCTTTTTTGCTGTCGCGTACGCCACTGGTAAAATGGTAAAAACTTTTTAAATCGAGAAAACGTATTTTCATGCCAGTATAGCGCACACCCATGATCAGTGTAATACCTTAAATCGTTTTCGAGGTATTGAAGGACAAATGTATATTACTTTTTTTTTGGCACACTGTATCTCGAAAAGAAAGCATTTCCAGACCCACATTTATATGACCTTTTTTTCTTATATTGACCTCTAGAATACCTCATTAAAATATTTCCCTTTCCTCCCGAAACACCCTGTATATAAAAAAAAAATAATAAGTTCTGTCTATTCTAGTGTGTCGTCGGATTTTAAGACTTTTACCATTGGTATGTCGATTCGTGACACTCTGTTTTAGAATAAGCCAAACGCTCTGAAATTTTCCAAACGAATTTCGAAACTAAGATAAGTCATAAATTACTTTTTAATAAAGCAGGGCTAAAGATGGAATTTGAAACAAAGAATATGAATACTTTTTGCCTGTTGTTTTGCCCATCCAGAGACACACTATATATTTGTAAATTTATTTTTTTGTAACGAGATATATTTAGTTCCAATTTAGTTAGCTATAAAGTTTAAAAATAAGGTTGTTACAAAAAATGCTTAATGTACTATTTGGATTGTATCTGTAATGTATTGTACTGAACAAATAAAAAAATAGCCTTCATAATTCGGTGGAACCGGCAGAAAAAAGACCCTGAAGTGCAGACCTCCGATTGCTAATTTTTTTTTTTTTCAATCAAGTAAGTCGGAGGTCCCACCCCCCCTCTAACGGTACCTTAAAAAGGATGACATTCCTCTTCTAAAAAAAATAAAATCAACCCCCTACACGCATGACCGGCCAAGAACAAATTTATTGAATTTTTTTTGTTTTCGATTCGAAAATTCGCCATATCTCGCGAATTATTTAACCGATCGACTTTGGGTTTGAACGAGCTTACGTGTTCTGCCAAGCTCTTCAATTTTCGTATAATATATATAAAGGCTCGTATAATTTTTTTCGTGGGATCAAAACTCACCGAGTCATCCACGAAAAACCGATTCCCTGTACTTTTCAATGGCCCCCCTCCCCCCCTTCCGCACCTCGGATCCGTTGAACGTTGGTGGGGAAATAATGCTGACACCCGACCTACTCGATTGAAAAAAAAATTTAGCGATCGGAGGGTTGCACTCGGAGATGCCCGTTCTACCTAGTTATCAGGTAAATATATTATTATTCTTTATTCAGTAATATTTACACCAGTGTGATAGACTCCAAATGGTTATATAAAAAAATACACTAAAAAAAAAAAGTAGATAAATCCAAGAGGTCTAAACCATTGAAAGTTGTTTTTCCTTATCTCTATACTGTCAAGTCCAACAGTACATTTTGCTGGTCATGTATGTACAGTGTGTCCCCAGATCGATGCAACAAGAGGTGAAAAAATATTAACATTTTCTGTTTGATTTTCGGGGGTTCAGCCCGGCTTGAGTTGAAACTAATTTATGACCTAATCTTTGTTTCGAAAAATAATGTGCCACGGAGAAAGTGCTTTTTAGGTAGAAGATAAGATAAACTGATATAAAGCAAATATGTTCAGAAATAATAATTTAATAAGATTATAAAATTTCAAAGCGTTCTGCCTATTATGAAACGGCGCCGGCGTTTAACGAACTAATAGGTAAAGTCTTACAAATTCGAAGCATCAAAATAAGGAAAACGGTTTCAGGATTTGTAATCGTATTAAGTTTTTTTTCTTAACATTTTCTTTACCGTGTTTTATCGAAAATGCTGCACTTACTGATAAGAAAAATTTGTTTTTCCATGACACACTTGATTTTCCGAAACCAAAAACTAGGCCAAAAATGACTTTGTAACCAAGCATAGCTGAACCCCACAAGATGAAAGTTTAAAATAAAAAATATAAGCTCATTTTCACCTATTGTATGGGGACACACTGTATGTTACCTACTTATTGATTTTTATTTATGTACCCATCTTAAAGACCAGCAAATTACAAATTGAGTTTAAACAGGTTCATTTTGATTACAGCTTATTTATCACTTGCCTGCCCTCGGAGTGTGAAAAATCTGAAACTTGAAATATTATTTTATTGGAGAGGCTGAAGGACCTCCGTCGATGGCCATTTGAATAATAATATGTTATGTATATTACATGTATGGTTTACTAAGGAGCGTTAAGTTAGTATTTTACTAAAATAAATAAACATTGCAATTTTGTTGCCAGGCTTTTGTAAGGAAATTGATTTTTTACTTTAAAGATTAGGAATGAGGTATGAGTTGCTAGCTACGTGGTATATGTGATGGCAGTATATACAGTGTGGTCCACTAAGTGTGCAACAAATGCTATTTTTTTTTTATTAGTACAACCAAAGTTTAAATACTGCCAAAAGTTGGTGCATGTCCGATAACTATTTCGGATGCACTTAGAATGACTTCAAGTCAAATAGAATACATGGTAGGGCAAAAAATATATTATTACATTTTTCAATTTTACATAAAATTACAATCATTTTTTAAAAGGTGCACTATAAGTCTAAACTTAGTACCAGGTTTTTCATTGGTGTCAAATCAATGACATGTCACTCAACATTGAGAAATGTTGCCTTATAAGGTTTAGTAAATCAAAGGCTTTTTTTCCCTATCAGTATGCCATCGACAACACTGCGTTAAAAGAGGTGCTTGTTGTGAAGGATTTGGGTGTGTACTTAGACACTCATTTAACATTCTTAGAGCACTTCGAGAGGTTGACTTGCAGAGCTAACCGTATATTGGGGTTTGTGAAGTCTGGTCGCCTTTCTATCAGGTACAGGGTCTTCCAACGAGGACTGGACAGGGGCTCATTTTTGAGCTTCCTTGTATTTAAAGAAAAATCCAAAATAGCCAATCGATGTACTTTTTCCTGCAGAATTCAAAAATGAAACCAAAAATTTATTTGAACCAGAAACAAAAGAGTTACGCTATGGATAAGGTGTTTTTTAAATGGAACATATCTTTTTTTATACGATTTTTGGAACGAGTGATTTTTTTTTTGTCCGTTCTGATTAAAATATTTAATATTGTGACAGCTATTTTTATTAAATTTTAATGTTTTATCCAGTATAATTTAACTTTAACCTGTTTGAAACATACACT
Source organism: Polydrusus tereticollis (assembly GCA_963920685.1). NCBI lineage: Eukaryota > Metazoa > Arthropoda > Insecta > Coleoptera > Curculionidae > Polydrusus > Polydrusus tereticollis. The sequence continues at coordinate 33,428,708 of OY987328.1, read as the reverse complement.
AGGTAATAAAGGTATAATCACCTTTGAATCCTTCAAAGTCAAAAAATTTGACAAATTTACTATAATATTGCCGAAATGAAATAGTCATTAGATGAGAGATTGCAGATTGTTATCTTGTTCTACAAATGCCAAGAAAATGCAAGAGAAAATATTTCATATAAATTTTGATTTGATTTTTAATTCAAAAACGCCTTTTTTCTTCAGTTTTAAATTCGGAAAATGTTAAAAATAAAAAAAAAATAAAATAAATTAAAAATCCAACATTTTAGATCAAAATTTATATGAGAAATCGGATAAGCTCATTAAAAATACGGCATCCCATTTAAAAAAATATCAAAGTGACCCCTAGTACTTTTGTTTGATGTTCAATTGTTTTTTGCTGAAGATATTCGAATTCGCGGGAGAAAATGACTTAAGATGGCTATTTCAGTTTTTTTGTAAAAGTACAGGAAAAGTCAAAAAATCGCCTTGTCTAGTCTTGGTTGGATAACCCTGTACATATAAACAGACTGGAAAATATTCAGCTGAAATATCTTAAATTTGCCAGGCACGTGCTTCATGAATCTGGAATCAATTTAACCATCGATCAGGTTAAAGCCTATTTAAACCATTCCACCCTTGCCCGCAGAAGAGAGTATTACGACATCTGCTTTGCTTTTAAAATATTTAACAATGTTATCAAAAGTCCTGAATGTCTCGACACCTTCTGCGTTCATATTCCAAGCTACCAGACGCGTGTCCATTCTTGTTTGCATATCCCTTACTAAAGAGCCGATTACTTACTACATAGTCCTGTGAATAGAATTTCAGCAAATGTTAATAAATAATACAGCAGGTTAAGCTTTCTTAGTACGTCAGAAGAAAGGTTTAAAATTATGACTAAAAGAATTATCTTAAGTTAACTTAAGCTTAGTTGTAGATAATGCTTTGTAAATTTCATCTTGTAAATGTTGTATGACGTTAATATACAAACAAAAACTTAGTAGTTTTCGAGATATCGAATTTTGAAAAGTGACATTTTTGAACTTTGACAGCTTCTAGCTTCCTAACAGTACGTCTCAGAGCAAAACGGCTTACATGTCCCTATCTTACTTTTTCATTATCTTTCCAAAAGTGTCAACTTCCGGTTAATCCGGATGTAACGCAAAAGCTGAAATATAGTATCTACTTCCGGTTCCGGTTGAGTTCTTGACTTTTTTTTTTTTTTTAATTATAGTGAGGTTTAGGAAATGCCTATCTATGCACTATGCAGCAATGTTGTCGTTTTTGCTACATGTGTGTAGGACTCCAGCGCAAGCGCTGACCTACTAAAACCCTGTCCTCACTCTTCCCGGAACCGCCTCTCGGCATTACTTCGGGGATTCTTGACTGTTATACTTCATAATGCTAGGCAATCCAGAATTTTTATTTAGGCTTTTAATGTGTTTGATATTACTAGGACTAACTAACTATTAACTGACGAACTGTTTTCACGTTTGGCCGACTAAGCTATTCACAAATATCAGGAAATATACAAGCGCTAAAACGGACCACTGTGGTGCACCTACATTTTTTACTAGTTGTCGTGATCGGAATGGGAATTTGTTTATGTTGTTGTTGGATTTTATCTCCATGCCGTTTTAGGTTGCTTAAGAAGGTGGCTATCCAATTCAACGCATTTTCCCTGATTCCAGAATGCATGTCAAAATTGAGTGATTCATGAGGCCAAAATAAAGGCAAATCGTAATATATGTTTCTGGGCAATTAAATTTATGATTTTATTGATGGTTGCAAAAACAGTAGTTTCCGTTAATCTGTCTTCTAAAACCATGCTGTCCAGTGTTAAAGAAGTTGTTATCATTTAGACATTCCATTATAGTATATCCATAGTTAAATAATAATATTAAGTTTGCAGAAGCAAAATTTGTATTTTATTCTAACCCAGTTAGGTAATAAAAATAGATACTGGTTTAGATTGAATCAAAACTACCGGAAGAGAAGAACTCTTTTTTTTTTCGTTTAAGAGTACCTTAGGATAAACATTTATATGAGATACTAGGGATATTCTGACGTCGCCTATACGCTACTAAATTTTTGCCATATACTTAGCGGACATCCTGTATATTATACCGATTTATTAAGCAAAAATGTCTCCATTGTGATACTGAACATTTTGCCTTTCAATCTACCAGTGAACTATGGATTACTATGGATATTAATATAAAAAAAATTAATGGGCTGCCCTAAAATATCGATTGATAACTTCCTGCTGGGTGCGCCTACCCTCGGGAAGCCAGTTATTGTTGACATTCACTAAAAATAAATTAAAGTATTTTTAATGTGACATTTCATTTTTACAAATTATTTCTGTGGCATAAAAATGAAGTTCATAAATTAAAAAAATTGTTCCGCTAGAAACCCAAATGAAAATTTTTACAATAATGTTATATTTTACTTGTCTATTCTCTTTTGGTCATGACTGTAGTACTATTGTACTCTAGTGCTGAAGTAATACGATAATATTTTTATTAGGAATCTTTAAAATATTTCATATTTCCCATAATATTTTACCCAAATAGTATTAGGTAAATTATTTTAAGAGAAAAGAAAAAAAATATTTTACCTGGAACACGATGGTGTTGGTCTGGAGGCACATCTTCATTATTATTCTGCACAGGCTCCGGGACTCCATGAAATACGGCAATGTTATGTAATATGGCACAGGTAAATATTATTTTGGAAGCTCGTACCGGGTAATAATGAAGCGTGCGGTGTTTTAGTAAACACCTAAACCGATTCTTTAGCACCCCAAAGCAACGTTCGATACAGTTTCGGGCACTGATGTGTGCCGCTGTGTACCTGCCTTCGGGCGTATCCATTGGGGCGTCTTCTATGGGGGTTAAGAGCCATGGTTCCAACGGATAGCCAGAATCACCTAAAGTTTAAGAATAATCAGTTAAGTAGTATGTATTGTGTAACAGGCTAAGCAGATCAATAATAGTATGCAACTGCAATATATCATAATAAAATTATATAACACTTGGATATTTTATTTCTTGTTTAAATTAATGTTAACTTAGTTTAGTTAGGAATTATTTTTTATTATAGTTTTATAAATAGTTAGTAATTTTGTAATATTTTTAACGTTTTAGTTTAGGTTTGTTTTTGAAAATAAAATTATATGGTTTAAAAAATACTTGCTAATCGTCTGATTTTTGTAAATCTACCATTGCTTACCGATAACATGGCCAACAACGCCATTATTATAATTGGCCTGCATATTACGTCGTACGGCGCTCAACGACCAAATTGCCGAATCGTGGCTTGACCCAGGAAATCCTGCATTGCAATTTGTAATCATGAGGTTTGCATCGCACACCTAAAATTATTATAAGTCTCAATTACGTCATATATTTTGAAAATTATATTAAGAGGATAACTTGTAAACGCATTTTTTTATAAATTATATTAATTTAAGTATAGAACCATTTGAACGTTGATGCTGTGGAACCCCTTCCTGTTGAGGTATGCAATACCAGGTCGAATTGGATCGTGGACTGGGGGTGCCACGATGGCTACATGAGAACAATCGAGGGCACCGATTATCCCCGGAAATCCAAACCTTTGATAGAATCTAAAAATATCTTTGTGAAAGTAAAAATGTGTAATGAGTAGACACTAAAAATACTTTTAATGCCTCACTTCTCATTAAATTTGGTTATTAATTTTTATAATCTTAATATATGTTTTGTGACATCGCATCGGCAGTATTTATCGATGTTATTACGATGGCATTCCTATTATATAGGTACTGATTATTAACGATCTCGACACAGATCATGCAAGTACATAATCTTCCCTCTATATCCAATTGGAAATCACTTATATTACATTACTTATTTTCTTTTTATTTATCTAAATTTATGAGAAATAACTTATGTAATGTATTTTATCATCTAGATCTCAAGGTATTAAACTGAATTAATACTTACTCTCGTTTTATTGCATCCCTCTCTTCCATGGTTTGCGGAAATTTAATAAACCTATCTTTCAGATGGTCTGCCATTATGTCAGTAGTTTCCGCTAGTATCCTACTGACAGTAGATTGGTCTATGGCTAAGTTTATGTTCATCCCGACGCACTTTTGGTAGCTCCCATGTGCGACAAAATATAACATTGTCAGCACCTAATTATTAGAGACAAAATAAATTGCTTTTATAGGTAACCTAATTACTAAAATGGTTCTATATACCTTTAATTCTGTAGCCACAGCATCTATCCTTTGAACAACGGGGAAAAAAGGCCGCATGAGATCTATGATGGCTCTCGTTATGTCCTTCGAGAACCGATAGTACTTAAAAAAGTTTTCTTCCGGAATTTGGAAAGGGTCCCCATAGTCCCTTAACAATCTTCTCTGCAGATTCACTGCTTGTCTTAAATTTGTGTTTTATTTTGAATTCACAGAAACAATTAAAAGTTTTAAGGTTGCCTGCGAGGAATGCATCGAATTACCAATCACCCTGTATATATTTTTTGATATTGGCCCCATATAATGATACTTTTGTGGGTATATCTAGCTATATCAAGGATTATTTATTTTTTAAGCCCGTGTAAATATGAATTTTAAAAAGGCAAAAATTCTTTTTGGCGTTACCATGCCCGTATTAACGCTTTTCGTTCTTATAAATTCATGTTAGGTAGTTATGTATATTCTATACTTTAGAGGTGCTCTTGCTCAAGGCGAAGCGTGGGGAAATGAATTAATCCTCGATTGAGAGGTATAAGGTGAAGCGAAACAAACACTGGCAAATATTGGCAACCCTATAGATAAAAATTATGATACTTACCTACCAACTTCGTTTTCCAATTGATCAATTAACACTAAATTAATGATTCCATCCATAATTGACCGAAAAATATTAATACGCGCCACTAATGACAACTATATTAACAAATTAAATATGGCCTCCACTAATAAAATACCAATTATTTTTTAAATATAAAAATAAAGGAGGCTTTGCACGACATAACTGCCTGTGATTTTATTAGATATTTGAAAAAAAAACTGATGCGGAGGTCCAATAACGAAATTGCAAATGCGCTAGGACAAAAATATTTGTTCGTACTACTTTTGATATTTATTGGGGTATCATACTAGAATCTTAAAGTAGACTGGATGATGGGAATGACGTAGATATATAAAGAAGAAGTGCTATTTTCTGGGGGAATGGGACTATTCAGCACTGCCGTTTCTGCGCCGCCGTTTCACCACCAGGACGTTTCAGCGTTGCCCTTTTTAGCGCCGTTCATTTCAGCGCCAAAATTTTTTAATATTTTTAAAGTTTAATAATTTTATGATAATAATTACGGATTATTATTATAATTATTATCACAAAGTTCCCTTTGTTATATTATGAGAGTAACTACATACTTAATAGTCAGTTAAAAAATAAAGAGAAAGAATTTAGTGGATAAACTGTATTATAAATTAATTAATTAATTATTATTGTTACCCTTAATTGTATATATATTAAAAATGTTATTAGTTTGTAGTACCAATATTGTATCTTTTTGTAGTTTTATTTAATAAATTCTATTTATTAAACAAATTTTAGTTATTGCTTTTTTTTTAGTTTGTATTACCAATATTTTATCTATTTTTAATTTTATTTAATAAATTCTATTTAGATCATTTTTATTATAAATATTTAATTATAAAATCTTGAGAAATAATTTAGCGCTGAAATGGGCCGGCGCTGAAATGTCCTAGCGATGAAACGGCGGCGCTGAAACGGCACACACATACACACCGCACCAAAAGCTCGGGAGGAGAAAAGCGGGGCATGACTCCTGAAAAAATATCCCCCTGTAGATTCACACAACCAATTTGCATACTTCATGATGAAAGTCCTACAGTGTAACATATATTCCAAATTGCTAAATATCTCAAAAACTGCAGGAGTTATATAGGAAAAACTAAAAAATCTTGAAAATTTAACACCCTGTAGATAGGTAACGAAGCGTTTGCGGACATACGTTTATATGAATTTTTAGTCATGAAATAAGCATAGGAATTACCCCCCTTCGTATGTACATGATATTTAGGAATACCCTGTATATACGGATCAAGAAGGGCCATGTTTAATAGAAACCTTTCATTTGTTTTCCGCGTTCATTAATTTATTGTTGTCTGTAGTAACTGTCAATAGTGTTGTGTGACTTGTGTGTAGGCACAGAAGAAATACGTAGAAATTCATTCTAAGTGTTTCTAATTATAACTGATTTTTAAAAGATGTCGAAACCCCCTCGCCAGGCTAGGACTACCAAGTCGCAGTTCGACGATTTACTCGCCTTTGTAGAGGCCAATCCCGTCATTATCTCCGGAAAGACTCATCCGTTGGAAGCACGGAAAATTAAAGTGCTATGGCAACAGTTTGCCCTAGAAATAAATTCAAAGGGCACCGGACCTCAAAAATCCGCGGAGCAATGGCGTACGGTAAGTATTTTTTTATTGATATTTATACGCGCGCAGTTGCAAAAACAAAATATTCGGCGCCCGCCGTCCTTATCAGTTTATCACAAATTAACATAATAATTTGCGAGTTTATGCCAAAGCGGTTGAACTACCCCAATTTAAAAATATTTTGAAAGATAACTGTATTAATTTTTCAAGGGTTTGCCGCCCCAAACTCATTGGGCTTTGGAGTCAGTAGAATTAATTAAAGATTATTCATTTATACCCACTTTGATAATTACTTTCAATTAAGTAGGTAATCAATATATAGGAGCGTATGTGACTTTTCCTGGGGCAGGAGACAAAAACGAAAAGGTCAGCTGATTTTTCTTATTTGACAAAGTGTGTGCAAAGGGGGTGATGCCCGAGGTTAAATTTTAAATTCCAATCCTTTACTTTTTTAAAATTTCATAATAATTGTGAAATCAATTATGGAAAAAATTAGATAAACAAAATAGAAATTGTCGTTTCTGCAAGTGGCTTAGGTAACATTAAAAAAAAATCAAAACTAAATGTCCAACTATCAAATTGTATATTAACAACAAAACGTTTATTTACCTGCTATTTATATAAACTTCTTGTCTTAAAATGAAGTCAGGAATATCGCCTTAAAGTTTGAACAGATAATTAATTAATAAATTACAGAAATATTCATGCATCTATATATTATAATACCTACTGGGTGTACTTTATTACTATACCTACTTCATTCAACATCTTTTAAATACGGACAAAGAATTTACATGTCAAAATCGAAAAAAAGTTTTCGTCCCGAGGACAAGCTATCGTACAGGTCGGTAAAACTGTACAGACATGGCAATTGATTTTTTTTTATTTGGACTAATTTTGACCGTACCTATCATATAAAGAAAAGTGTAGTAAAAACAACTAAATTTGTAGGTCTGGAGCGAATGGAAGACGAACATCAGAAAAAAAAGTAGGAATATTAAAATAGAAATGGAACGGACAGGGGGTGGACCCCCTATAAAACAAATTTTAACTGTTCAAGAAGAGAAGTTATTAGCGCTTCTTTCTTATATCCATTTAGGTGACCCAGAGGTTCAAGACTGCTTAAACTTGGCCAACCCACTACCAACAGCTTCAGGTATATGTTGTAAATTTATTTACATATTTACACTTGCAATATAACAATATAATTATAACATAAAATTTAGTTTAGTAGGTACCTAACATTAAAATAAGATTAAATAAAGAAAACTAACCTAATAAACCTTAAACAAATATACGTATGTATAATCTACGGTATAATATATAGTACACTATAGTCAAAAACAGATTGACTTTTATCAAAATTTTCTCCTGTGGAATCAAAAAGGTTTAATACATTATTTTAAAAGGTACATAGTCTATGTAAAGAAAATTAACCTGAACCGTTCGCAGAACGGCAGTTTACGATCAATACGACTACGAATCTCAGAATACTACAAATAATATTTAATAAAACCATTTGTTTTTAGATTCAGTAATAAACATCGCGATGCCGTCAGAGACAATTATTAAAGAAGGTAATTTTACTACTAAATATTTGGAAAATTCAAAAAGTTCAGAATTTTTTTTCTCAGTTGCTTCATAATATTACTTATAACAATATATTGGTAATACAGAAAGAGAGCATAGAAATGTTGATTTTCATTAATTGAGTGAAAAATTTTTAGAAAATCTTAACAAAACAACAACAGTAACTGAACCGGCAAGGAAGAAATTTAAAAGAGGTAAACAATAATAAGTAAATAATGTTGGGATACTTATAATTTTACTTCAATCAACAAGTTCTTCGATTTCACACACATTAATATAACGAATATTTGATTTTATAATACACTCACTGACATAAAATTCGATCCATACAAAATTTTAATCCAATATAATATGTATATATGTATATACTAACTTTTTTTCCATAGTCCGATTCAAATATTTTTTTAAATTGTAGATAAATGTAAGTATCTATTAATTTTTATTAATTTCTTTAAAAAATAGTACCTATACCTACATGTTTAAATATACAGAAAAACTAAAACGTATGTTTTCTCTCCTAATTTCGTTTGCATAACACTGTGGAGTAATTTTGCAATCTTAATTTGTATCGCCAGGACGGAGTAGCATTAAAAGCAGAAAAGCATATTCATTACAGTTAAGACTGCAAAATTACTCTATAGGGTGTATTGGGTTTTTATTTTATTTGAGATAGGGCCACAAAGAAAGGTGAGAACCGGGGCTATCAGCCCCGTTGCTCCCTCACCTCTCCCGAAGGCTTTGTATTATGGCTACTACCCTTTTAATACTTTTGGTAAATATAAACTTTAATTTTAGTGTCAACTAATACAAAAAATGAACACGAAAGGTGCTCCAGCACAACCCTACGGTCTGCAATAGAGTCGTTTTCAGCATCACAGAAAACGACTCTAGATGTTCAAAAGCAGGTGGTAGTTCAAATGGAGGAATTCAACAAGACGATGAAAAAAAACAACGAATTATGTGAGAAACAAAATATTATCGCAGAAAGGAAAAATGAATTATGGGAGAAACAAAATATTATTGCAGAAAGGAAAAATGAATTATCACTTATGGCGCTAAAATTAAATTACTTAAAAGAGTTTGGCAACTTAGATAACTTTGCATTATAAGTCTAAACTTAATAGGTTTTGAGATATCGACATTTGAAAAATGACATTTTTGAACTTTGACTGCTTCAAACTTTTTAACGGTATGTCTTAGAGCAAAACGGCTTACATGTCCCTATCTTGCTTTTTTATTATCTTCCCAAAAATTGCTCTAAGACATACCGTTAAAAAGTTAGAAGCTGTCAAAGTTCAAAAATGTCATTTTTCAAATGGCGATATCTCGGAACCTATTAAGTTTAGACTTATAATGCACTTATTAAAAAATACTTACAATTTTATGTAGAGTCCAAAAAAATTCTAAGATATAGGGTGTTCCATTTGAAATAACTATATTGCCACCTGTTTTGGGCAGAAGCGGCAACCTTGCATTGCTGAAAATATATTAAAACGATAGACCATAGTCGTTTATTGCAGTTGCCAAAATTTGAAAATGATTCGTTATTTAGTTCTCCGTAAACGTCTAACGTACCATCGACCGTGAAACACCCTGTATACTGTCTATAAGTAGAATATTTTGCCATTTTAATTAACACTTCCAATCCAGTTCAAGAGTATGTTTTCCTCCTTTGCTAAAACGTCCCAACAGCTAAAAAATGTCAAAATTAATATAGGCCCAGGAATTTTTTATTATTTAATGTTGTGTTTCTACATATTACATATTTAATTAGCGTTACATAAAATATTACATAAAGTTTTCGGTAAGATGGTTTAAGATTTACAATTCACACGATTGAGACTGGGATATTTTCTAAAATTTAAATGTATATATTTACAAGGAAATTCGTTGGGCTTGAAAACGGTCTAATCTGATAATACAGGGTGTCTGTCTTCCTTTGCATGGCCTTAAATTGCTAGGGCTATTCGGGCCAGGTACATACCGTTATTATTATACGTGTGTACAAAAGGGTCCTTGCACAATTTTTAATTCAATGTATATTTAGTTGTATCTAGACTTAAATATACCCCCTATTTTTCTTTTTACCATAAATCTCATTGTGTTACGAGATATTTTACAATACAAATTTCTCATTTTGAACGCGCGCCAAAACCTCCTGCCTTTCGTGACGTCAATTATTTGTAGTTACTGATATCGACAAATATACCGTTTTTTTTTTTAACCCCGCTACAAAAGAGTTTTCGAAGAGTCAAATGTACATACTAAATTGATTTCATAGCTATACTTTTTTAGTAATATTTTGATTTGTTGATATTTTTAAAGTGTATTCTTTTCTTCTGTTACTTCAAAATATGCAAGGTAAAGCGTTGGTAAATAAACTTGGCAACGTTTTCCAAACTTGTGACGCCAACCAATTAAAAAGTTTGTAAACACGTGTTTGAATAATGTACCTATAGGGTCAGTTGGGTTAAATGTAGACGATTCTCGACACTTTTGATACCTTTATTCATAAAATTAATTTGATCAATTTGTATAAAGTATTTAAGTGTATCGACTTTGCAGGCAGTTTGAGTATGTATATTTATTAAACATTTTCAGAATAATACATTTCAAAATTAGCCATTTTAGTTTTTGTCATATATTTTTTTACAGGTTGTATGTTTAAATTTACCCCGTGCCCTCGGGGGAAATGTAAACAATTCTGCTGAAGACCATAAGCATTTGTGCAAAAAATCGTGGGGTTAACAGAAACATGTCGTTTGTAGGCATTATATAGTTAATATTTGATATGTTATTAACGTGTTTACATTTACCCCATTAGTAGAATTTAAAAAAACGACAGTTACAAAAATATTTATTATAAAAAAACAACACCTACGCATTCCGAACAATAAGAACAAAAGGGCAGAAAAATAATTCATTCCGTCATTCCTATGTTCTTAAGTAACAAGCAAACAAAGTAATATTCCATAATTCTAATAGAATAAAGATAACAATTTTTCAACGAAGGTTTGAAGTCTACTCCGCCAGGGGAATACTATTTACAAATCTATAAAAGATTCTCTTAACTTTGGGAAATATTTCAGGATCTGGCAGTATACCTAATACTTGACCGATATTAACGAAATTAACATCAGTTTCTACGACACAAAAAAGTGTTTTTAAAGTGTCCGCCGATAACTTTTATTTCATTTTGGTCCTCATCAACATCTTCAATAGAACAAACATATTTAAAAATAGTTGTGTTACGTTAACCCCCTTTGAACGGAATGAAAACAAATTTTCCAACGCACAACTTTGACATATCTTTAATGGGTTCCAAATAAATTACGTCATTATCCTGTTGTATTTCATCGCTGGAACTCTCATCATCATATTCATATGGTATCACTCTCTTCCGAGGTATCTGATTTATTTTTAGCTATTTTCAATAATTTTCTCTTCTTAACGCCTGAATTTTCTGCAGTGGTTGGATTATTTTGTTTCTTTTTTGATTTGAGTTTTTTATTTGTCTTGTTAGTTAGCCCCTAAGTAGTTGCCTTTTGCTTTTTTTCTTCGGCTTCTTTTAGTCATGATATGACGTCGTTAGAGGTTAACACTTCACCATATACATAATTGTTGTTTCAGTCTTGAAATTATATAGAAGACAAACGCAGCTTTTCCTTGTCGAGATCATTCATAACACATTTTCTAACTTCTCATAAAAATCATATACCTACTATCTGTGTGTTTCTCGCATCCTTACGCAACTTTTAAAGATGCTCTGGTTTTTTTAGTTATAGCTGAGGATGTCGAAACATAAACGAAAGGTACCAGTCTTTACCTGGTTTGTTATCTTTAAAAGGAAATTTTATATTCTTAGCTTTCACATATTTACCAACGAGGTCACGCAGTTCTTCTTTGCTACAAGGGTGGCCCATTTTGCATCTTGTTAAAAGGCACTTTACAATTTCATTTTCTTCCATAACGGATCGCGTCGACTTTCGGCCAGGACCTTGAACAGCCATCGCCGTTTTTCTCCCTTTAATTCTGTTATGAAGAATATGGTGGTGGGCCTTTTTTATTGGCCCGAATCCATGTTCACATTTGCCCCTCATCCATGTGTACATTTACCCAGCGCCGCAAAATTCTAAGGTAAATGTAAACATCAAAATATCTACCAAACTTGTGATATTATGACTTTATCCCACTATAATTTATTTGAAATTTGTCTTAAAGATACCAAAAAATATTAGGTACCTACCTTACCTTATGATTTTCACAATTTAATAGTGAATGCGCGAGGGTATTACATTTTGATTAGCACATGCAAATTCGCCAATTGCTGTGAGACAACTATCTAATGAAATAAACCAAATCTTCAGACGCTGTTGCCCTGTGCTTCCTTAAAGCTTCTGCGAATGACTCGCGAAATCTAAATTGGGGGCGCTTTTTAAAATGTACAGGCCTTGTTTTCATTTACCCCTGTCTACATTTACCCCAACTGACCCTACCTAATGGAAGAATGACCAGAAAGAGCATACGCATAAGATATAACCAAGTGTTTAGGTACCTACTCAAAACATAATAGTTTTCTAATAATTGTAAAATACCCACTAATATGAAATTTAATAATCAAATTTTTTTCATTTTTAACCTTTTAGTTGTAACATAAGTGATGAAAAACCTTTCGTGTATTATATTCATGATTGGAAAATGGCAATAATTTAATTAATTTAATTCTTATTGAATTCCTAAAAAAATAGTTTTAAATAAAATTGGTAAATCTGTTCAGAGTGCCCATTGTCTGAGGACCCTAACACGATATCAATTAAAGTATGGTGGTTCTAAGGCCACCTTAAAGATCATTTGTTTTCTTTCGAAGATTTATTTTCTAGTTTAAACTTGGTGAGTCCTTGGAGATCGCAATAAGAGCATTAGCGATACCTACTTAGGTATTTTAAATTTTAATACAATATAATTAATTTGTTCTGGTTTTAGGTTTTTAATATTAAATTCTATATATATATATAATCAGTTGTTTAAATAACCTGTACAGATACTTCACAGTCTAAATGTATGATTTGATGCTATTTTTAAGGCATTGTCGTTAAGACTATGAACTACTAATATTTCTTTTCTACATACCTTTTGCACCAAAAAATAACCATCTTCTAAAATAAATAGAGTTCCTATTTAAAAAAGTGCTTGAAATCAATAAACTGGCTTGCAAGCCGGTAAGCTACTTTTACAAAATTGGCAAAAGTATAAAAGCAAATTAAGAATAAAACCAAATCTTGTCCTACAATTATTTTGTTATTAGACAATGCTGGCCAAGGACAAGATTTCTCGTAAGATTTGGATTTATTTTTAGTTAGCTATGGCCCTCCTGGAGACTTATAGTGGTAACTAAGAAATAATTATACTTAAATTATTTGAAATTCATTATAAATGTAATATTATAATAATAAAATTATTGGTATGTCTGTTGAAATTTTTTAAGTTATATTTTATTCTACATAATGAACTGTAACAGTTACCTATTTGGAAATAAATTGTAGTTAATTGAATTGAGAACAACATTTTTAATTTAATAATACTAAAATCTTATATAAGCTAGTAGTGTAGTCGGAATAGGACAATAAAACTAGGTTAATAAATATGTTTGCCAATATTTACCGAAGTAAGACTAACATTAGTTTCTTATCCCGACTATACTACCAGCTCATATTCAAGATACTGCTGGACAATAAGATACTTAGACATTAAAACTTATGTGAGAAAAAAGGTACTGATTGATACCTAACTTTAAAAAAATTTGGTCAGGAATTTTCTATAACATAAAATCAAAAGTCACATAAAAGGTTTCACCTTACTACGTAGTGTATTAAATGGTGTCTGTAATACTTTAAATAACACTTAAAATGTTGAAATGAAACGGTAGTTATTTTACCTTTATATTAAAGTAATCATTGTCATATTCTAAATTTAACCAGGCATAATTCCAATACCCTTTTTTGATTTTTAAATAAGAAGCACATCTGAAAATCTGTAGGTATCTTATAACCTACAAAAATGTGTATGTATGTATACATTCATCTATTACCAAAGCAAAGATTTCCTAGGAGCCCTAATTAAAGTAGGTATAAAGTAGGTATGTAGGTAATCTATTGCGTAATTACCTTCTGTCAGAATACCTATTATTTATTTGTATCATTTTCTTCACACTGCTTAAAAGCTCTAGCCATATTATGATAATTTAATAACGTCTCTGCTGCTTTGTTTGCGTATTTTTTCCTGGTTAATTTCAATCCATTCCTAGAAAAAAACGTAAATAAGTACCTACCTATCATAAAGGTGTTGTTAACAAATTAAATAAGCAAAATAAAACATATGTACCTACCTACTTACGCCAGATCTCGAACGCACAAAAACTATACACTAGCTCGGCGATAGGAAAATAATAATCTTCTCCGCAGGTAGAAATTCATTTAAATTTGCGTTTCCATCTGAAATTATTCTGATTAATGCGTTTATTTATTCGTAATACCAAAATAGGTCGATATTTACCGAAACAGAAAAAAATGTAACCTAACCTGTTTTCGTTTTCGTGTTGTCAGTTATCAAACAGTTGACGTAAATCACAGAAATAAATAAAATTTTTAGGTTAAACATTTCTGACAGTTCGATCCGTTTAAAAATTCTAACAGCTGTTCCTTAAGTTTGGTTGGAAAAGATCAAGTGGCTGTGTTAACCCGTTTCTACTGGAAACACTACCGTTAAAAAGTTAACGGACTGCTGCTGCATAGGGCTGAATGTGTTTAATTATGTCCAGCTTTACGTCAATTTTTGACAATGGCGTCATAGAAATTATTTGCTGGTCTTTGCTATGTTACCTATAAACTATGAAAATTTCGTAATTTTGTCATCACATTTAATTGAGTAAGTTAGGGTCGGCTTATTAAAATTTATTCAAACTTGGCACATGGGTTTATTATATTGGCCTCTTAAAAAAATTATAACACAATTCTTCTCTAAAATGTACAGGGGAGCCAATATTTAGCCACCTCAAATTTTACATGGGATTTCCTATGTTCAACTGAACCATGCATCACCCGGTATACGTGTTATGTTGTATTGCACAATATTTTTTAGTTGTCAATAGCAATCACTGGTGTGCCCGTCATTATTCGTTTTTACGTAAAATAGATTCAGCAAGAAAATAAATCTATAAATTCAATTTAAGTAGACCTTAGACCATGAGGACTATTCCAGAATTTATGCCTTTGTTTTCTATTTCGTTTTCTGAGGTCATCATGGCCATCATCTAGAACACACGCAATAATAATAGATCAGCGGAAGCAATAGTAATAGATATACAATTTACAAGTTTGAACTAAAGTTTGAAGAAGCTAGAATCAAGTGTAGGATTAGGTAGTTGTACAACGTATTGTTGCACACTTTGGTTGATAATGCATGAGCTCCTTTTTAGTTCAAGTCAGTATGTCAGTGTGAAGAAAAACGCAATGCAAATGAAAATAAAAAAAGAATGCTAGAAATTGACCTATAGTATGTTTCTTTTATTACGTTTTAGTTAACATTACAATAAATAATTGTGTTTTCTTCTTATTCCAAATGTTATTGTGTATATTTCCTTTTTTTTTGGGGGGGGGGGGGGGGGTAAGTATCGTAGCCAATTATTTAAATGTTGGTTAGTTTATGTCGTAGACAGTAGACATTAATATTTACTACACAGAAAAAAACATATTCTCAAACAGAACATTTTGATATTTTCAGATATTTTTGCTTATATTTAAACTAGAAAATCTTAATTGAAGGAAACAAGTTTAAGTTAAACATTTGAAAATATTTAAAACAAGATTTTCATATCTTCAATATATATTTTCACTTTAAGAAAGTTACTTTAAAACAAAGATTAGTAGCTTCAAAATAAAGTATTATATTCTCCAAAAAAGGCATCGTAACCATTTGGTATAAAATTTTGAAACACTCAATTTGAGCTGCTATTTGAAAGTATAATCTAAATATGATAGTTTTTATAACCCAAAATACTTGTTCCTAGCTTTACGATTTTCGTCGTACTACGAAAGCAACCGAAATTTTCCCAAACAGTATCGCGGCCGCGAATCGCGAGACAATCCAGTTATTGTGGTCCATGGTTTCGGTGGGTCGTGCATGTCCTCATGCCTCAGTATTTGTTTTAACTTGTTTCAGTTGAAAACCTACAGAAGTTTTGTGTGTGTCAAACTGTTACATAAATTTTCGACGTTTCGCCAATAACGATTGCACGTGGCATTTGTAGGGATTTCTTTTACTCTATATGGCTGATTAGATAACTGACTGAATTATTTCAGTGTGTCAATGTCTACCAAATCGATTCATTCGTTCAGTGCTCTAATCCCTTATAGTTACAATCATTGAAGATGCCACGTGGAATCGTTTGTGAAACGTCAGAAAATAATGTAACACTCTGAGACCGTCTAATTCCAAGAATCATAACTTTCTCATTACAGGCTTTATTTGAATTTATGGTATTTTAATATTAGCAATATGAGTGCCTCAAACTGAATATTCCAATATGTTCAAAATAAACATATGATATGTGTATTTTGAAGGGTAGATATTTACAGTTTAAAACTATAAATGCTCAATTTTAGTATAATATGCTTTCAAAATAACAAAATGTCGCTTTGCTTTTAAAAAATAGCCTGTTACTTTAGATAGGTCGCAGGTTTAAAACTAAGATTTAATTTTTTCTAAAATCTTCAAAATAGTGAAACCAAATACTTCTTTTAAAAAACTCGTCATATGCCAGTTAAGTTACCTATGATGTTATTTTAAAGTTACCTAACCACAAATTAATTAAAATGCATGTCTTAATATAAATTCTTAAATGTTATGATTGAAGATAAGTATATATAATTAATTTAAATCAGGTTGTACAAGAATTTCCTATTCTCTTTTTAAAACGATATCTTCTTGAGTATATACAAAGCTAACTTAGTCTTAAACTGAAACTAATAGTATTAAAACGAGTATTTTCTTTTTTCCGTGTAGTATACATATATTATTTCCTGAATATTATATTCGTACATACGCTACTTTAAGTTTAATATTTAAATAAAAAGAAATAGCAATATTTCATGTAATTTCTCTGGCTTGTACCATAACTAAATATTGAGATCATTTAGCATTTTTTTTTATTACTAAAAGATTTTGTAATTTTAGTGCGAGCTGCAAAAAAATTTAATTTTCTGACGCCTCTAAAGGCTCAATACATGTCGGTATTTTTCATCAGTTCGAATCGCCGCGCTCCAACTATCGGCCGAAAACCCAATCGTAATTTTCTCGATAACTGTTGAGTTTAGGTATAGGACATGGTACATGAAACATACTTAGAGTTCGATGCAAAATTCAGAAATGAAATAAAAAATATATGTTTTTATTTGAAAAAATGAAGTTGATGGTCGTAACTAAGTTTTGGGCTACCTTTGTATACATGAATTTACCATTAAAAAAAACACATTAATGCACAAATAATTTTTAAAAATTTTACAGTAGGATACAACTTTGGAAAAGTGACAATTATTGACTGTACTTCTTGTTCTATTATTTTTGTGTCCAGTTCTTTAATCTTTATCTATCTACTTGTACTAATTAAATATTCTTGACAAAATTGTGAAGGTAGTTATATGTTTTGATTTTTTAATTTGCTTTATAGTTTTATAGTATAGCCTAATAAATAAAATTTAGATTGATACCCACTATTGGGTTATCTTGGATATCCTGTATCTCTTTGAAGTCATAAAACACTAGCAAATGGGGAGCGACGTATTTAAAGCACAAAAATTACCAAATATTGCTTTCTATTTTTGGCAAGAATTTATTTTAATTAAAGTCTTTATTTATAAAGTTCAATATTATTTTGTATTTTACTGTATATACTCTAACCTAACATTTTTTTAAAGCAGAAATTATGTAAAAATTAAAAAAAGCAATGTCGTACAAGAAATTAAACTTGAACTTCTGCAAGTTATAATATTGTCAGCTCTGTGTTAGCAATATGATCGTACATAAAAAGTTGCGTCTTATATTTCGAGTATTTATTTGGAATGATTTACCTTATAGATAAAATATTAAGGTGGATTCATACAGACCGACTCATTTTTCTTACATTTTTTTAATTGTTGGGATGTTGCATAAATGGCACCATAGCATTACGAACGTTTATATTATTGAAGAAATAGTCCATAGTTTCAGTGGAGTCAATGTAATGTAAAATGTAAATGAACCAATGCAGTCTTCCTAGTCCACAGTTTAATGTTTAAATTAAATTTTAAGCTCCCGACATGTTTCGAATGTTTAAGCATTCATCATCAGGGGATACTAACATCGAGTTTAACAGAAATGTTGGTTGTCTTAAATTAATGAGTACAACTTATAGTATCTGATACATGTAAAGGTTGAAGACTTGGTACGAACTGGTTATTTGTATTGAAATTAATATATTATTAAAGTTTTGATTAAATTTTAAAATTTTAATTGATGAAGAAAAATTTTTGATAGAATAATAAACTGATAAACATATGAAGGAAAAGGTTTTATTTTATATTTTATTGATTTAAATGAGCAAGTTAAGCTATTTAAGAAAAAATTAAAATTACATATTTATGAAAAGAATCTTAAATGTTTATGGAAAAATTAGTCTTAGCTGACATGGTGGTGGTATGGGGCTATGCCCCATATTTTTTAATATATGTAACTAATAAGCATTTTATTTTGTTTTTTGACAAAATTATTTAGAAGTTTTTAAATTTCAAATTTAAAAAAAGAAAGTTGTTTATAAAATAATTTGATATAACTTATGTTAAATCACAACCGCAGTACTCGCCCGCAACGTGGAAGTTGAAACTTCAACTTCCACGATTTAGTACAGGTTATATCAAATTATTTTATAACCAACTTTTTTTTTTTTTAAATATAAAATTTAAATACTTTTAAATAATTTTTTCAAAAAACAAAATAAAATGCTTTTTAGTTACATATATTCAAAAATATGGGGCATAGCCCCATACTACCACCATGTCAGCTAAGACTAAATTTTCCATAAACATGTAAGATTCTTTTCATAAATATGTAATTTTAATTTTTTTCTTAACTTGCTCATTTAAATCAATAAAATATAAAATAAAACCTTTTCCTTAATATGTTTTCAATCAGTTTATTATTCTATCAAAAATGTTTCTTCATCAATTAAAATTTTAAAATTTAATCAAAACTTCAATAATATATTAATTTCAATACAAATAAATAACCAGTTCGTACCAAGTCTTCAACCTTTACATGTATCAGATCCTATAAGTTGTACTCACTAATTTGAGACAACCAACATTTCTGTTAAACTCGATGATGAATGCTTAAGCATTCAAAACATGTCGGGAGCTTAAAATTTAATTTAACAATTAAACTGTGGAGGAATACTGCATTGTTTCATTTACGTTTATATTATTAATCGTTAACTTAATTTAATTTATGTTTTCCTAATTGGTCTGCGTAAATCCACCTTTAGTCGCATAAGGGACATACAAAAATGTCTTTGTCTGCCTTGGTTAGGCCAACACAATTTTCATGAACATACTGTGCGCGTGGTGGACATATTGTCTATATAGGAAGTATGCAATTACGTTAGGTCATGTTTTGGTCGTCTTGACTGCAAACCGATAATTTTCTACCACACCAGAAAGCTTCAATGTCTGTGCATGAAACACAACCACCACTCAATCACACTTTTATTACGTATTTTATAATATTAAACTTCATACAACAATAACAGCCTGAAAACAATAAAAAAAATTTCCTCGACCTTACCACGGGTTAGACGGTTAGTTCTGATAATCATGACGTCAATAGTTTTTGACTGGTTACAGTAATGACGTAAGACGTACCTACCTGTAGAAAACGTTAATTCTGGTAGATGAAAAGAAGCTTATGGACTTGTTCTGATGTTAAATGTTTATTTGTTATTAATTCGGTTTTTTTTGCTTGCTTCTGTCGTTCATATTTGGATTTAATAGAATTATTTCAGTACTTAAACATTTTTCGTGATATTTATGGAAACCTGCAAATATTTTTTAAAAATTACCATATTTAAGTTGTAGTACCTACCTATTCTTTCACTTGCGTCTTTATGGTAAAGATTTGGTTATGTAATAAGAAGCCGTGTTTACATTTTCAGACCTTGTTGTAAAAGTTACATTATTTCAATCGTCTTTATCGGCATTTCAACGTAAAGTAAAATATGAGGCTAAAATCTTTAGAAAACTTTATGAAGCCGCCTTAAGTGGTATTCTGGACCGAGTTTGAAATATTACCAGGAATCCAAAGTACCAACGGTTGCAAATATTTTTTTTGTTGATTTAATCAAGGATGGTCATAATTCAGATTTATTGAATTAAAACTAATAACAAAGTAAAACAATCCATAATAATAAAATTGTCACCGACAGTTCTTAAATAAACCAATCAGGATTTTTGACGACTATTTACCTAAGTTAAGCATTCATTTTTCAAACCGCTACTGCAGTAAGTTGAACAAACGTGACGCATGACTCTGTAGGGTAACTGCCGGAAAGAACCGATGGCTACCATCCGCCCCTGCTGTCCATGTTATAATTTTATTTTTATAATGTAGAATACCTTGAAAATATTTGTTGTATAATTGAATTTTTTATAATTCTGGCTTTGCTATATGTTCAAGCTCATTTTCTTTAAGGAATGGCTTGAGGTTTGCTTTCAGTAAAAACCCATTGTTTGCCTAAAATTTTAGCAATCGATAGTAGAGGGGATTCGTTAAGAATTGTATCTATATATTATGGATTCTAGTATTGTCAACAAGAAGGCGTCTCATATAAACTTGACCTGCGATTTTCACACTTCTCAACCACTGTACGGTGAGAGTAACCCACTGCGCGCTCACTGTCAAGATCATTCAAACAATTGATCAGCACTTTTTGTGTATAAAAACCCGAGCGCACGGTGGGTAAGGCACCTTCGGACCTTCGTCTTACGACTTGGTCAATTTACATACTCAGGAGTTGTTCTGGTCGCTTTGGAGTCTAGCCTGTCTGAGTACCTTGCCTATATACTCAGGAATTGTTCTGCTCGCTTTGAAGCCTAGCCTGCCTGAGATCCTCTCAAGTGTGCCGAAGCCGCCTTGGCCACTACAACATCCAGCTTATCGGTCGTCGACCCAGATATCACGCCCCGGGCTTCGCCCACGTAGCCGCTCTATCAACCTTTTAGAGACGGTCAACAAGTAGCAAAGCCATAGGACCAAACAACCCCCAGGTGGTGACAGAACAAACACTACCGTTATAGAGGCAGGACCTGTTAGAAATAGCGGAGGAGTGACCAGGAGGACGAAGGTTAACAATTATCACCATCAACGAGAAACATCACTTAAGAGGAAGAAAGGGCACTAATGAATTTTACGAAAAAAAAGCAGCGAATAAGGTGGTGCTAAATGGCACTACCAGATATGGTTACACGGCAAAATATATGACTTTGAACTGAATAGGAAGCAGCTATCTATCCCGCCAAGTCAGCGATCAGCATTACAAGATTGGCAATAAAGACAGAAACAATCTATTCGCCGGTGGCAGAGAGCCATGGATAATTTAGAAGGGTATGGAAATATTAGTTCTATGCTTTTTACGATAAGCGCGTATCTGATTTTAGGCCCTTGAAGAGTGTTTTTTCATATTATAACATTTGTATTTTTTCTATTTACAAAAGGTTTCTTAATCATTGTTTTAAATTGCAGAACATAAGTGTTTTATTTTATATGAGTAACAAAAATGCTAATGATTATTTATCACTTTTACTTTCGGTAATAATTATGTAATATACTATTAGGAAACAATTTAAGGGTAATGTTTAATTAGCAGGTCATAATTTTAATTAAAGGATTTTTTTAGGTGTCGCATGTTTAGATTAAGTTTTGTTTTTCTATGACGACAATTGATAATATTTTTTTAAAGGATTAGTTTATAGGTACGGAAATTGTTTGAATGGAGAATATCGGTATATATTTATGTGATTTGTTTTTTTTAATGGTTCAAAAGGTTTATTTTTCACACCTGTAAATATTTGCAAAGTGTACAGGTTTGGATATACTGCAATTTACTGATAGTTTACATTTTTTTAGCTGGGTGTAAAAGATAAAATATGTATGGAGGAGAAGCAAATAGATAAGTGGAAAAAATAGTGGCAGTAAGGGTAAATAATACCTGTTCGGAACATAACTGATCTGAGCGTCAAATGTTGTGTCCTGGTTCGCATCGCTTTGCACGAGTTATCTAGCCACCTAGAGCTGAATAGACATTTATTTTGCTAACATTGCATTTATTATTATATTGTAACCTTTAAACATTGTTTCTAGGATTCAGTCAGCTGAACGCATTTGTATTGTAAAGTAACGCTTAAGAATAAAATAAACTTTTTTAAAAAGACATCATCGATAACCGATTAGTTCAGGTTAGTTCAGGTGGTTCTTGCAAAGATGTCGAAAATACGATTATATCGTCTAAGTAAACAAGGCATTTTTCGTTTTGAATTCCACGTAGTATACTGTCCATCACCCTCTGGAACGTTGCCGGCGCGTTCTTTAAACCGAAGGGCATACGAGTGAACTCGTAGTGACCATTTTCGGTACTGAATGCTGTTTTGAGGATGTCACTTTCGTTCATTTCGATTTGGTGGAACCCACTTGCGAGATCCAACGTCGTAAAGTATTGGCATTTGCCAAGTTTGTCCAATAAGTCTGTTATGTTTGGCAAGGGATATTTATCGTCTATTGTTTTAAGGTTACAACCTCTAAAATCAATTACTACCCTCCAGCGTTGTTCTCCCGAAGCATCCAATTTTTTTGGGACTACCCAAATTGGTGCGGACCAAGGCGAACTACTGGGTCGTATTATTTTTTGATTGAGCATCGTTTTTATTTGTGTTTCCACCTCCTTTTTGTGCACGAAGGGGTATCTATACGATTTTGTGTATACGGGTTGTTCGTCGGTTGTTTTAATGCAGTGTTTTATTTTACTGGTAAATGTCAAAAGTGTGCCTTCTTGGTAGAATATGTCAGAAAATTCTTTGCACAAATTAAGTATTTTTGTTTTTTCTTCCTTATTAAGATGGTCCGTTCGAATTTTAGAAGGGTCGAAATGGGGTAAATCCGGTGAATTAATAAAATTATTTAAATCGATTTTTTCAATATTTTTTTGATCGAATCGCTCGGCTGCAAATGGTTCTGAAATGTCCAACGTAATAGGTTGACAAGTATTATTTAAAATAGTGGTTATTGCATAGCCGTTTTTTGCTGTTGTTAGGCAGTTTGGAATCTCACAATTGTGCAGTTTTTGATAAGGAATTATTATTTCACCGTTTTGTATGTCGGTTTTAATTTTCACGACTTGTTCAGTACGAGGAGATATAGTTATATTATTTACTTCTGTTTTAGTTTTAAGAAATTGCAGTTTTATTTTAGTATTCGGGGTGATTAAAAATCCTTTAGCGTAATCAATGTTAGCTTGTCATTCTTTTAGGTTATCTAACCCTATTAAACCATTAAAGATGTTATGAAATTTGAATAAGTAGAATTTCAGGTTTTTATTATTGGGCAATTTAAAAATAGAAGAAGTTGGTATTTGGGCACTATATTGGTGTGCAGATTGCTGAAAAACAGTTGACACTATAAAGGGATCGTGAACTATGGCTCTTTGGTAATATTTATTGGCAATGATTTTGTTGAACCGCAGTCAATTAGAAACTTTAAGTTATATTCTGGGAATACAATATAAGATAGTTCACTCGTGTTGTTGTTGTTAAAGAGTATGACTTCAGGAGCTATGTCTTGGGGTTCTCTTGCATAGCATCTTGAAAATTTTGGTCGTTACTACAAGAAGCGTAAGGAGGATTTTGTTGAGAAGGTTCGGGTTTGACGTATTGATTTACGTCAGATTCGTCGAAATATTGAGGTTCTTGTGAATCGTAGAGATATTTCCGTCATCAACATAGTAGTTCTGTTCAATACTATCAGCGTAGTATTGGTCATTATTAACAGTATTAGTATTATATAGTTCTTCTGCTATAAAATTTGGTTGTTGATTGGTCTGTGAATGGAAATAATTTTTTGATTGGGGTCTATAATTATTATTTGGTCTAAAGGTATTATTTGTTTGTTTCGTATTTATACTCATCGGTGTATGTGGTGGAAATTGTTTGTTCGGATTGGGTTTAAAAACATTTGCCTGGTTAGGTCTGTTTTTAAATACTTGTGAGTTAGTTGGGAATCTTTGTGGCATTTTATTATAATTAGGTCTTATCGGAATAGGCTGAGATGGAAAAGTTGGTTGATTATTAAAGAATCTTTGTGGTGTATATGTGTTGAATTGTAGTGCAGGTCGTGTATGCGTAAAATTTTGATTGTTGGTGGGCATAAAATATTGTGTGGGTTATTTTTGATTTGGTATTTTTGACAAATTTTGGAAATAATGAGTGTTATATTCCACAGTAACAAATTGTAAAGCTTCAGGTAAATCTTTAGGCCGCATACAACGTATCGTGGTTCCTAATGGTTCTTTCAGACCCGATAGAAATGTTCTTAAAGCTAAATCGTTATAAAGATTTCTTTTAAGATTCTTTGCATTATCATTCGCTTCGTGAATATTTACATACGAACATAGAAGGTTTAAAATATGTAAAATACGTTCATAGAATTGATACCAATGCAAGCAAACGATAAACCAAAGCAAAGAAGCACACAACCAGAGGATCAGAGACAAACTTCTTGAATGTCCTAGCGGCTCAAGATCATTTTGGTCGGTAGCTAAGGCCGTCAGCCAGAACTTTACCAAGTCAACCATTCCACCTCTAACACGTTCTGATGGCACCATTGCGACCAAAGCACAGGAAAAAGCAAACTTACTGGCGGAACTATTCTCTTCACATTCAACGGTAAATTTTCAGGGAAGTACTCCACCGAACATTACCCCTGTAGAATCGAGAATGCCTGAGATTGTTTTTCGCCACCGTCATGTTAAACGAATCTTGAGGAGTCTCGACACTAAAAAGGCTTCTGGCCCTGACGATATTTCAGTCATTGTAATTAAGACATGCGCTGACGAACTGACACCGGTATTTTGTAGGCTTTTTAACTTATCCTACAAAAAAGGAATATTTCCTTCTTGCTCGAAAACTGCGAGAGTCCAGCCCATACGCAAAAAAGGCAAGAAGACTTTGCCAAACAACTATCGTCCAGTCGCATTGCTCTCGGTTATATCAAAAGTTATGGAGAAGGCTATCAACGAAAAATTACTAAAATACCTGGAAGGCTTCAACATTATTAGTGACCGCCAGTATGGATTCCGTAAGTCTAGATCAACAGGAGACCTTCTCGCTTATGTTACTCATGTTTGGAACAACGCAATAGAACACCATGGGGAGTCCCGGGCGGTAGCACTGGACATTTCCAAGGCTTTTGACCGAGTATGGCATGAGGGGCTCCTAACTAAAGTGAGAGCATACGGAATGCCGGTTCAATTTTGTTCATGGCTGTCGAGCTTTCTTAAAGACCGTTCTCTGCGAGTGGCGATGGACGGATTTCTTTCAGACACATTTAACATCAACGCCGGAGTCCCTCAAGGTTCTATTTTGTCGCCCACCCTTTTCTTACTATACATTAACGATCTTTTGGAAAAAACTAAAAATCCTATATATAGCTTCGCTGATGACAGCACACTTGTTTCGTCTTTTACTTTGGATGCTCGGACATCGGCTGCTAATACACATCTCTATAGGCAGCAAGAGGTCTCACATCTTAACAAAGACCTGGAAGAAATTCTGTCTTGGGGTGACAGTAACCAAGTAGAATTTAACGCTAAAAAGACCCAGGCGGCAGTTTTTTCTAAAAAAGTTAATGTTGAAGAACCGGATATAGTTATGGCGGGACACTCAATTCCTTTGGCTTCATCAATTCGTTTATTGGGCGTAAATGTGGATAGTCATATGCCTTGGCATAGTCACGTTGCGGCCATTGCTAGGGCAGCCTTGCAGAAGCTTGGAATATTTTTCCGAACAAAGAACCTCTATACACCCCAGCAACTTTTGATGCTCTATAAAGCCCAAATTCGACCATCACTGGAGTACTGTTCGCATATTTGGGGCTCTGCTCCTAAACATACCCTGAGATTGCTAGATTCCATTCAAAGAAGAGCCATTCGCTTGATCGGTGACCATAGTCTGACAAACAATCTGAACATCGAAGGCAGGTTGGCGACTTGAGTCTATTTTACAAATATTTTCATGGCAAGTGTTCAACTCAGGTTGCCCGCTTAATACCACCCAGAGCGGTGCATGGTAGAAATACACGACGAGCCACTGCAGCCCACCAGTACGTGGTTCAGCTTAGTGTCCCTCGAACGACACTGTTTCAAAATTCTTTCCTCCCTGAGATCGCGTTCCCCAACGAGTATAATCTCCAAAGATTCAAGACCAACGTGAATCGTTTCCTGCGCACACGCACCGCTCCTAGAGCGCCATAAAGGATTTATCCTGCAGTGCTGTGCCTTATCATAAAAAAAAAAAAAAAAAATACGGTTTTTCTATGTTTTGTTGCCTAAGCATGACAAGATCTCTATTGAGGCAAGCCTCATCACGTTGATCAGCAAAGTGTCTACTTAAAATAATCTTTAGTTCATCCCAAGTTTGCACATTTTGGGTTCCTAAAATTAATTTCGCGTTCCCGGTACGTTTTCCGACAATTCAATTTAACAAGTAAATATTTTGGAAATTATTTGGCTGGCTTGTTATATAGAATGCATCAATGATACTTTGACATACTGCTAGGTACCTATTTAGATCGTTTGGATTACCGTCAAAATCTGGTACGCATTTTAAGTATTTAGGTTTAAATTGTTGAGTCATTTCTATTTTGCTGCTTTCAGACGAAATATCTAAATTATTTAGTAATGTGCCTGCAGCACTATTTTCTACTATATTTTGCAATAAGGTTTGATTTATTTGTTTGATTACTTCTTCTGATTGAGAAGCAGAGTCAGTTGAAGGTTCTAATTGCAGTTTAAGCTTGCTTAATTTATCAATTATATCTTTGACTTCAGACATGTGTTTCAATTGCACTTACATACTAATGGCGACAATCATCAACATCCTTTATAAGAGCAGGCTTTTGTTTGGCGATATAGTCCTCCCAAAATATCCTGGTCTTGCGAGATTTGGCAATGTGGGTCCAATCTCCGATTACTCCAAGGTAGCAGGTTCACGATGAACTGGGGTTTTCGATTTTCAGAAATCCACTCTGACACCTCACAGCAAACACTAACGATGGTAAGTTCTTTTATTTTCGGTTAATTAGAATGTCCAAAAAAATCTATACTTTCGATACGTATTGATTTCCCGAAAATCCGCACGACTGCGCCAGTTAACTAATCGGTTATCGATGATGTCTTTTTAAAAAAGTTTATTTTATTCTTAAGCGTTACTTTACAATACAAATGCGTTCAGCTGACTGAATCCTAGAAACAATGTTTAAAGGTTACAATATAATAATAAATGCAATGTTAGCAAAATAAATATCTATTCAGCTCTAGGTGGCTAGATAACTCGTGCAAAGCGATGCGAACCAGGACACAACATTTGACGCTCAGATCAGTTATGTTCCGAACAGGTATTATTTTACCCTTACTGCCACTATTTTTTCCACTTATCTATTTGCTTCTCCTCCATACATATTTTATCTTTTACACCCAGCTAAAAAAATGTAAACTATCAGTAAATTGCAGTATATCCAAACCTGTAAATAAAAACTTTGCAAATATTTACAGGTGTGAAAAATAAACCTTTTGAACCATTAAAAAAAACAAATCACATAAATATATACCGATATTCTCCATTCAAACAATTTCCGTACCTATAAACTAATCCTTTAAAAAAATATAAACTCGACCTACGATTTTCACACTTCTCAACCACTCTACGGTGAGAGTAACCCACTGCGCTCACGGTCAAGATCATTCAAACAATCGAGCAGCACTTTTTGTGTATAAAAACCCGAGCGTATGGTGGGTAAGGTACCTTCGTCTTACGACTTGGTCAATCCTACACACTCAGGAGTTGTCGTGTCTACTTTGGGGTCTAGCCTGTCTGAGTACCTTCCCCCCTTACCTACATACTCAGGAGTTGTTCTGTCCGCTTTGGAGCCTAGCTTTCCTGAGATCCTCCCCAGTGTACCAAAGCCGCCTTGGCTATTCCAATATCCAGCTTATTGGTCGTTGACCCGGATATTACGCCCCGGGCTTCACCAACGTACCATCAAACCCTGGGGAACATGCCAGCCTCTCTGTCCCTCCTTACTAAATGGTAAAGGTGCAACATATAATAGACGACCGTTTTTTACAGCTCCGAGTTTATTCATCCCCAAAGGTAACCCCTATAGGCCAAGACTACACGGCACTAAGTCGTGACAGTATAAATAATGAAATATCATTTAAATGTTAAATAGATCTGCTCATTTGCGCACTTAATTATTTTAATTACAGTAACAAGTAATTACTTAAAAGTATATCATTTCCCCCAATATTGTATTGTAGGCAGGGCCTCCGCTTCCATATGTGCGGTGTGTTCAGGGCTCACAGACGGTCAATCCAAGGGGCGGCCGGCCAAGCCTCAACACTATTCCAAAAATTAAAAGAACCATAAATATAAATATCCCATACACACAATAAGTATATTAAAATAATTTACGTGAACAAGGTTACGACAATGGAACGAATTGGGGCGAACGGCATTTTAAAAATATTATAACTAAATAAAACTCTGGAAAACTTTTGGTCGTTTCAGAAATAAAGAATTTATTTTTATTACCATTTAAATTAAAAAGAAAAATAGTAATTTTAATAAATTTATATCAAGTGCGAGGAGTCTTTAAAAAACGAAAAGTATTTTGTTTAAGGGGTTTATTAACACATCACAAATTAACAAAAATATTTCAAACAGAATAACTTAAAGTTAAATAAAATTTTAATTTATTTTTCACTTCACTTTTCTTTTCCGACTGTTTATATGATCTAGTAAAAGGTTAGTTAGAGAAACTGATGAAATTAGGCGCTGCCAAAGTTTAAATAATCTCTTTCACACCTCGGAGATGACGCGCTAGTACGATTTCTGATTGGTCAAAACTCTAACTTAAACTAGTTTTATCTGGATAATTCGCGGAATGGGGACGGATCACGTTGGTGTTAACAAGTAACACCTGCAGAACGCAGAACATCTGCCGTCCAGCTGCAACTGTTTTCTAATAACTGTCAAATGAATTAAGATAATTGTCTTTGTAAAAAGCCGAAATATTTTGTTTTTCTGTTACCGACAAAGGGATTCCAGAAATTGGAACACTTGTGTAAACATCTGCGAGCATTTTCAAACCGACCCAAAGATATACGGAGATAGTAAAGTATCGTCGCGACGGCAGAAAACCTTTACTTATTGACTTGGCACGGTAACGCGAAAAGTTTTATTGAATATAGCGTAAAATGAGCGCATTTCTACAAATCAGTGTCGACGTTAGGATTATTGTATTTTAAATAAGTATGTGAAGATATTTGTTTGTGAATTTAGGTTTATTGTTGGTGGCTCCGATAGAAATTTGATATTATAATAAAATTAGTGAAATTGATAGTGACTTTGTGGTTTTACTGCTAGAAATTAGAAGTAAACTCATATAATTTACGATTAAATTATGCTCCCTTTCAACAAAATATTGCTCCCTTTCGAAGAAAAATATAAGCTACTTCGATTCAACTAAAATATGCATGTATTTGCAAAAAATGGCAGATGTAGCCTTTAAGCGACATCTAGTGGCAATCACATGCATCAACCTGGCCCGTCTAACAAAATCAGTCAGAGTCGGAGAAGCAAACTACTGTAAGAATTCGGCGAGCCGGTATCCCCACAGAGTCGCCGCCAGGAGCGCATTAAAAGCCAAATCTCGGTTACGGACCGAGTACCAACTATTGAATTCCAAAAGTTAGTTGCTTTCCTTCGCCGGATTCATCTTCAGACGCGTTTCGCTGTATAACAGCTCGTCAGTGAAGCTATAGAATCCGACGAAGGAAAGCAACTTTAAAAGCCTACTTGACCCTAAAAGATCGATGAAAAATGGCAGATGTAGCCTTTAAGCGACATCTAGTGGCAATCACATGCATCAACCTGGCCCGTCTAACAAAATCAGTCAGAGTCGGAGAAGCAAACTACTGTAAGAATCCGGCGAGCCCGTATCCCCACAGAGTCGCCGCCAGGAGCGCATTAAAAGCCAAATCTCGGTTACGGACCGAGTACCAACTATTGAATTCCAAAAGTTAGTTGCTTTCCTTCGCCGGATTCATCTTCAGACGCGTTTCGCTGTATAACAGCTAGTCAGTGAAGCTATAGAATCCGACAAAGGAAAGCAACTTTAAGAGCCTACTTGACCCTAAAAGATCGATCTGTGGGGATACCGGCTCGCCGGATTCTTACAGTAGTTTGCTTCTCCGACTCTGACTGATTTTGTTAGACGGGCCAGGTTGATGCATGTGATTGCCACTAGATGTCGCTTAAAGGCTACATCTGCCATTTTTCATCGATCTTTTAGGGTCAAGTAGGCTCTTAAAGTTGCTTTCCTTCGTCGGATTCTATAGCTTCACTGACGAGCTGTTTATACAGCGAAACGCGTCTGAAGATAAATCCGGTGAAGGAAAGCAACTAACTTTTGGAATTCAATAGTTGGTACTCGGTCCGTAACCGAGATTTGGCTTTTAATGCGCTCCTGGCGGCGACTCTGTGGGGATACCGGCTCGCCGGATTCTTACAGTAGTTTGCTTCTCCGACTCTGACTGATTTTGTTAGACGAGCCAGGTTGATGCATGTGATTGCCACTAGATGTCGCTTAAAGGCTACATCTGCCATTTTTCATCGATCTTTAAGGGTCAAGTAGGCTCTTAAAGTTGCTTTCCTTCGTCGGATTCTATAGCTTCACTGACGAGCTGTTATACAGCGAAACGCGTCTGAAGA
This sequence comes from Polydrusus tereticollis, assembly GCA_963920685.1. Classification (NCBI taxonomy): domain Eukaryota; kingdom Metazoa; phylum Arthropoda; class Insecta; order Coleoptera; family Curculionidae; genus Polydrusus; species Polydrusus tereticollis. The sequence continues at coordinate 33,397,556 of OY987328.1, read as the reverse complement.
TGAATCCGGCGAAGGAAAGCAACTAACTTTTGGAATGTATGTATTTGGTGTAACACACTGTTACTGCGAACTCCGTTGAGGATTTTAGTAGCTGCCTTCAAGGGATGAAGTCATAATACCATAAGTACCCAAGTGAGGAGAGAAGCTGGGCGTTACAGAATATGAGAGGCAAACACATAGGATTATAGAAAAAAATTTTGGACGCTTGTCCCCGTGTATTTTTTAATTCTTGGACAAACAGCCCACAGTTTAAATCTTGTAGTCAAAGATACAGCCAAAGTAAGCTTGAAATCAGTACATTTTTTAAATTTATTTCTCAGCGTCAAATCATAGGTGGAGTGTGTTATTAGCGCATATTCCGAAACTTCACTGTCAGATACGGAATGGGAGAGTCGTATATGATGATGCAACTAGGGACATAAATACAAGAACTGTGGCAAATTCCCTGGGCAAAAAAATTAGTACATCCTAGTTTTTATATTCAACAATAATCTAACATGCAATTCTTAATAAAGTCAACGTTGTGAGCAAACTTATCCAAACCCAAAATTTAATATTAAATATTCAGTTGAAGCCATAGAAAAAGTAAAAAATTACTTTGTTGAATTAAAATCTGACGAAAAGTTTAAAGTATATACTTATGGTTACCGCGAAGCAAATTGTTGTCGATGTTGGCATTGAAGAAGAATTTCGCAAAGGTCGCATTCGCAACAAAGAAAATGAAATTTTGATTATGATCACGAAGACGAAAGCATTTTAGATCCGGAAAAGTCTTTTTAATTATTGCAGCAACACACTAATATTTTTAAAATTGTATATTATAATAATATAAAAGAATATGTTGATCTCGAAGACGATAAACTGTGCTGAAGCCGAACTAGCCCTGGGAGATAACGAGCTAAACAACTGCGATATTAACAGCGAGGAATTATTCGAAGAAATTAAGGCAATAGAACCTTAGATCATCTATGACTTCTGTGAGTCAGGAACGATTATAGGCCTTAGCAACTCTGTCTATTGAACTGAACATGAATTGTTCGAGACAACAGACCTAAGTAGTGTGTTTTTGCGGACACAAAAGCCCGGAAAGTGCAATAGAGTTATGGTGGTAAGTTTTTTGCAAATTATTTATTTATATATAACAGTAAAATTGTTTATGGATAGCGTTTTTGTCTAGATATTTTCAAAAGTAGTTAAATTGAAATTTAGAAGAGAGAGGGGTGGCAAAAATTTGCTGTTGCATAGCGGCGGCCTCAAGCCTCAAGACCTACATCAGTTGTTGGAATTACTTAAAATGATCTTATGACACCAACCTCCCGTTTTACGATTTCAGTTTCTATGGCTTGTATTTACACCAAGTAGCAGTGTTTAATTGGTTATGCAAAAATCCTAGTATTATCGATTTTAAGCAAGAAACTGCGGCTACTATTGTATTTTGCTTTTCTTTTTCCTATATAAAGTCGGATCTGCTGAATATTTTGAAAACTAGATAATTTAGCAAAAAATGTTTCGGATAGGAGTTCTATACACAATATAGGACTTTCAAAAATTAGTTATATACAGGGTTGCACTAACAGTTGTATCGAAACAAAATTATATTTTCTTCACCTTGTTTCCTGATTCTGCTTCAAATTATGGGCTTTAAGGTTATTTAACATTCATATTATGACCAAACACGAATGTTAGTGTAAAATTAAATAAGCATAATATTATTTCTTATTGGTACGTTGAGGGACTGTTAGAGAAAAGTATACAGGATAAAGAGTAGCTCAAAAGTTACGGTCGTCGATATTTACGAAATACTATCGAACATGACTAGGTCATTTTCCAGTGTTTTTATTCATTGATCTCTGGACTGCTAAATATGGATGGACAATAGACAATAAAAGAAAAATAAATATGATACTTCGGCAGTTGTTGAAAAGAATTTGGGTTGTGCATCTAGCCAAGAAGAGGATTCCGCCTCGCCCACATTTGTCTTAAATTTATTTCTTTTACTTTGCTTCATACCTAAGGAATTTAAAGAAAAAAGCTTTATGGTGATAGTGGCTATCACATCGTTCGCGTTCATGGTAAACTCAGGGGAGGATTAACATAACCATAGGGCGGAATTGGGCGATCGCCAGGGGCGAAAAGTCAAAGGGGGCGAAGAAAAACATCGATTAAAATCGCGCAGCACTAGTAACGCCCACCGCCAGGCTGCATTATTCTATGTAACTGCCAAGTCGTCCGCTCGGGTTATATCGATGAGTGGAAGGTATGTAACCGACGACGCAGATTAAAGCATCGGTCACTTAATATAATAATTGTTAGCCCTGCATTAGCAACAGTTTTATAATCACGTACGACAGAGCACCAGAGGATAATAATTGTTGATTTGCTTTTGTGTACAAATCCACGTGCAATTTTTGTAAATTAAAGCAAACATTCTTCTTCTTTATGTGCCATGCTCATTCGAGCGTAGGCGACCTCTCGCATATACCTGTGATGTGTGCCTTTTTCAGATTTTTCACAGGTATATGGGACCTACAGTTTATCGCCGGTTCCGAACGGCACTATTTGAGAGGTTGTACTAGGCAAATTACTACGTGGTGGTTTGCCATTGCCTTCCACGAGGTGACGACCGAATAAATAAAGATCGATGCATGGTCCCGGGATCGAACCGGGGACCTTCGGCTTAGTAGTCGGACACACTAACCACTAGGCTGCGGTCGCCACTTATAAACAAACCATGAAAAAATTAAATCAAACATTGTACCATGAAATTTCCTGACACTGTGCAATATAAAGAAGTATCAAATGTTGCATGATGAACAAATAATAGATTTAAAATCAGTTTAAACCAATACGGCTGAAATTATCAATAGTGATAATGACTCCATTGCATCAGGTAAAATTGAAGAGCTTAAAGCGAGGTGAAAGAATTAGGTACATAGATAATATTTTCAAAAATTTAAATAATGATCCTATCAATTTTGTCGCAGCAGTGACCGCATATCTCGATAATGCCAACAAATATGGAAAATCAGTTTCTGCTTTGCTAAGCGGACTTCATACTTTATTTAAGTATAAAGGACAATTGTCAAGTTATTGTAACAGAAAAATAATTACCAGAAAAGGTACTATAATTGGTGTACAGCCAACCGATATAAGTCGCCAAAAAAACAGCATTACAGGTAAAAGAAGGTTATTGGGAAGACCCCCGGGGACACAAAGCAGAAAAAATAATTTTTAACTGAAACTGTATTTGATAACAAATTAAGCATTTCAATTTTCTTATCTTTTCATGTGCATGCGACAACCCTATATTTATGTAACCGATAAGTTACTCTATCTCGTCGGTGACCTAACAGCGTCACTCTATATTTATGTAACCGATAAGTTACTCTATCTCGTCGGTTACCTAGCAGTATTCCAATCGGTTCACGTCGGCATAATTCGAGCAGACGGCTTGTCGGTTACATAGAATAATGCCGTCAGGCTAAACTTTTACAGCGATGAAAAATGGCGTGTCGCGATAAGTAATGTCGATATCAAAAAAAATTATCGATATATATTGTATCGATATTTTTGAAATATATCGTTTTAGTAATTCGATATATCGAAAAAAAATATCGATGTTTCGATATATCGACATTTTTTTGTTGTTTTTATATTGAGTTTTTAACAATGTCTTGTCTTTTTTATACAATGATAATTTATCGGAAAAGAGCACATATTAGTGACCGTGACTGGCCTTCTGGGGGCCTGGTGATTTAAACTATGTTTCGTAACGTATTTTGTTGCGAGATTAGTAAGGTTAGGTCTTTCGTTCGCTCTTCGTTTCATATCGCATTGTCTGTTTGGCGGTTGCTGTATGCATCAGGCGCGTTTAAATTTTCATCTCAACGTACTGGTACTAATCGGATTCGCCTCAGCATGTTGCAACAGCCGCGATGGGCAGCGGAGAAGATCTCTAACTTGTTGAGAATGGGATAATATATTAAGGTGGTTACTTTCGTAAAAAATATGTGAGTCGGGTAACTTTGGGAGAAACTTTTCACCCCCCACTCCTTGACCTTGAACGACCTTGGTCGCAAACGTATGCAGGTGTTCATTTGACCTTGAATGACCTTGACCGCAAACGTATGCAGGTGTTTATTTGACCTTGAATGACCTTGAATAACCCGAACGACCTTGACCTTGGATGACCTTGAGTTGAACTTGACCTTGACTAACCCGAATTTGACCTTGAACTTGTCCTTGACTAATCCGGCCTTGACCTTGAACTTGACCTTGAGTCCTATGCAGGTGTTAATTTGACCTCGAATGACCTTGACCGCAATTTGACCTTGAATGACCTTGGTCGCAAACGTATGCGGGTGTCCATTTGACCTTGTCTGATGTCCTTGAAAATTGATATAAATGTGTGTGTGCTGGAGTGGTGTTTGAACATTCAGTTCTGAAATCATCCTCACAAGACGTTTTAAGTATAGTAACCTATAATCGAAATGGAATCATCTTATGTTTGTGAAAACTGTGGTGTGTCTTTTACTCGCAATTTTTCCTTAGTGCGTCATAAAAGGGAATCTTGTGTGAGTAGATTAGAAAGTGTTTATGGGGGAAAGCGGCGTAGGGTTGATGATGAATCTGCATCAACGTCTGCTGCTACAGTAGATACATGTGTTTTATGTGATGTAACTGTGCCCCGTAATCAAATGTTGATACATCAAAGAACATTAGCCCATAAAAATAATTCTTGTGTTCCCGTGTCTCATGGCGTTCAATTTGTACAAAGTGCATTTAAAAACAGGCTCGCGACATATCAAATAAGCAGTGATGTGGAATATGTGGATTATTCAGTATTTTTTGAAGACATTAAAGCTAAGGTGTTGTGTTTAATTAATGAAATCGTGTAGGTGCAAAAATCAGTAAAAATAAACATGGTAGTTGTGGGACGATATTTTTTACCGTCGCAGGAGACATTCAGTGATAAGTCTTTTAATACAGCGAATCAAATAGTCACTATTGGGAGAAGTGTGGATGATGTTTATAGATCATTTGTAGAGGCAATAAAAGCTCAATCAACTGAGTTTCAGGAGAAGGATTCAGGTATGTTAAAAAAACGTTTAAATCTTTGTTCAATGGATATTAATTTTGTTCTTTATGTTTTAGGATGGGCATTGGAAAAAATTTTATATCTGGAAGTTAATAAGAATAAGTTCTCACCTCTGGGCGGTTCATCATACATAAAGTTGCCTAGGATGATCGAATCTAGAGGGGCAGTAATCAATGTTATAAACCAAGATGAGAGCTGCTTTGCTTGGGCTGTAACATCCGCATTGTTTCCAATAACCAGAATGTCAAGTCAAATATCATCCTATCCACATTAATCGACAGTATTAAATCTAACATGTATGAGTTTTCCAGTTAAATTGCGTGACATTTCAAAATTTGGGGAAATAACATTTCGATTAATGTTTACGGTTTAGAATCCAAATATAAAAATAATGAAATAAAATATGAGGTTGTTGGTCCATTGAGATATGCTTCCAAAAAACTACTTCGACACGTAAATTTGTTGCTTATAACGGAAGATTGTAATATAAAAGATGATGGTGACAGTGACCATGTTTGTAATGATAACTGTTTAAAAAGTATTTACTGGTGGATTAGTAACTTATCACGTTTAGTTTCGGCTCAAATTTTAAAACATCATGGTTAATTGTACTTTTGTGATGGTTGTCCACTCCACTTTAGCACACCATCATCTTTATTGTTACATCAAAAAAACGATTGTAAGCATATTTCAGCTAGTACACCAACAACCAAGTTAAAAGTAGATAAATTTGGTAACAGTGTCCCAGAAAACATCTTGAAATTCGAAAGTTTGGAAAAACAAATGAGAGTTCCTTTCGTGGTTTATGCAGACTTTGAAGCAGTTCTAAAACCAGTTGCAACAATAGAACCAAACCCCCAAAATTCTTACACAACTAAAAGTTTAAAACATGAACCATATTCTTTCGCCTATCTCATAAAATGTTCTTTTGATGATTATATTTCTAAATTTAAGCTATACCGAGGTGAAGACGCAGCAAAAAATTTTGTTGATCGTGTTGAGACAGATTTAAGACATTTGAATAATACATATTTGAGAGATATTGTACCAATGGCTAAATTGACTTGCGATGAGAAAACAAATTTTGAAAATGCCGATAGTTGTAACATTTGTGAGCGTCCTTTTGATGATATCAAGGACAAAGTAAAATATTATTGCCACATAACTGGCAAAAAAAGATTCGGTGCTGCACATTCGATATGCAATTTAAATTATAAAATACCCAATTTTATACCCATAATATTTCATAATCTAAGCGGGTATGATAGCCATATGTTTATTAAGGAATTATGTAGATATGGGGATAAAATTGATGTTATCGCTCAAAGTAAATAAGAAGTATATTTCATTTACAAATAGCATTTACATGCATGAATATGTTAATAGTAGAACTGGTGTAAAATGAGAAAAAATTTAAAGCTTCGATTTATTGATAGTTTTAAATTTTTATCAACATCGTTGGAGAATTTAGGTAACGGTTTAAGTAATAATGAATTTAATGAAACAAGAAAACATTTTGTTGATAATGATCAATTTACTTTAATGCGCCAAAAAGGTGTATTTCCATGCAGTTATATTGACTCTATGGAAAAAATGAATGACTTGAATCTTCCAACAAAAAATCAGTTTTACGATCAATTGCGTGAAGAACATGTAAGTGATGAACATTACGAGAGAGCTAAAAAGGTTTGGAGTTTGTTCAATTGTAAGAATTTGGGTGAATATTCCGATTTATATTTGAAATCTGATGTTTTATTCTTGTGCGATGTTTTCGAACATTTTCGGGATACATGCTTAAATGTTTATAAATTGGATCCTGCGCAGTATTATACCCTACCAAGTTTATCTTTTAATTGTATGTTGCGCATGACCAAGGTAGAGTTGTGACAGATATTGATATAATCCATTTTTTTCAAAAGGGTATTCGAGGAAGTATAAGTCAGGGTACGGAAAGGAAACATATTGCTAATAACTCTTATTTACCTAAATATGACCAAACTGAACGTTCATCATATATCACTTATCTGGATGCGACCAATTTGTATGGTCATAGTATGTCCCAAGCATTACCATTTGGCGGTTTTCGATGGTTATCGGAGCGTGAAATTTTAGATTTAAATATTATGAATGTTGATGACGATAGCTCTGAAGGTTATGTTTTAGAAGTGGATGTGCATTATCCAAAAGAACTGCATGATGCACATTCAGATTTACCTTTTCTGGTGGAAAACATCGTACCGCCAACGGAAACAGCAAAGTTGTCAAAATTAATTCCAAATTTAAACGATAAAAAAAAAATACATTATTCATTATAGAACATTGAAGTAAGCCATTAATAATGGCCTTATGGTAATGCAAACCCATAGAATTTTAAAGTTTGATCAGTCAAAGTGGCTCAAAAAATATATTGATTTTAATACTCAATTTAGAAATGCATCAAAAACAAAGTTTGGAAAAGATCTATCTAAATTAATTATAAATGCCATTTTTGGAAAAACTATGGAGAATGTTGAGAAACGGAAAGACATTAAATTGATAACTCATTGGGGGAATTCTAGAGGTAAACCTGGAGCTGGTGCTTTAATTGCTCGACCAAATTTCAATAGTCGATCTATATTTACACAAGATTTTGTTGCCATTCATATGGATAAATTAAAAATTCTCTATAATAAACCCATTTATATCGGTTTCTCTATTTTACATATTTCTAAAACGGTAATTTACGACTTTAATTACAACTTTATTAAACAAAAGTTTGGTTGTAATGCTTCTTTGCTATACACTGACACGGATTCACTAATATTAAAAGTTTACACAGATGATTTTTATAGCATAATAGCCGAAAACCCAGATAAATTTGACACATCGAATTACCCCGAAAAAAATAATTTCAATATCGTGAAAAGTAATTCGGTGCCGGGTAAGATGAAAGATGAATTTCCTTGTGACCCGATAATTGCTTTATATGGTACCGGAGCTAAGGCCTATTATATGAAATCATTAAATTCCGAGTTAAAAAAGGCCAAAGGTGTAAAAAAATCAGTTATCGAGAAGGAAATTCATTTGGATGATTATCGCAAAGTTGTTGAGCGAGGCGGTTTAGTTTTTAGAAAAATGAAGATATTTCGAAGCGAATTACATGACGTTTATACACAGATTATAAATAAAATCGCTTTAACACACCACGATGATAAACGTTATGTAATTCCATCGTCCACTAAAACTTCACCTTGGGGTCATGCCGACATTGATTTTTTCGAATCTAAACCAGAAGAAAATTTGGAGAATTTATTTCGTGTGTTAAAATCATTTATGTAACTCAAAAGCTGGAAAATCATACATGAAATGGTCATAATTTAAATTTATGTATACTTAAAATGCTCAACATAACTTAGTTTGTCACCGTATGGATAAGATATATGTATAGAAAGATGTATATTCTCTCTTATGACCTTCAACTAACTCATCAAGGGTAAATCCATATGACATTGAAAAATTGTCAATGTTACGGTGACCTCTAGGATTTGAAAGTCACAAGCATCACGATACACAGTAGGCCGCTTGAGAAAGGGAGACGCGTCAGATGACTGTTAGGTCGAGAGAGAGAGAGGTGGAATTGGTGTTGGTGGGGATAAGGATTATTTAGGCTAGCGCTCCGCATATACTCCTTCAGTATTATAGCAGCAGCAGTAGTTCTTCAAGTTAATTATTAGTTTTGGTGTTTGTGAGTTTATTGTGTGGAAAAGAAAATGTCCGGAAGAAGCGAGATTTTGTCACTTGCCAGTGTCGACAATAGCATGATCGACCAGGCGTTGACGGTGAATGCTGGCGAGTCAACAAACATGGTTGACTTTGATGAGGCGCTGTTCGACGACCTCTTGAAAGACGACGATGGGATGGATGAGAAGCTGGATAAGGCAATGGCTGATTACTACCGGGACATCAAAGACTGTCGCAATGAACGGGTGCAAATTATTAGCAATGTTCAGGTGAGACCACCTCGAAGCAAGCTTGAAACATTGCTAAGTACACTTGCAGTCATCAACCAGAAGCTATCAAATCGTCCACAGTTAATGTCAAAATCGAGTAACAAATCCATATTTTAATCTAAGTTCTGTAGTTTATCTTTCTTTGTAATAAAATAACCTTAGATATTTAGTATCTTAACAGTTTTATTTTGTAATACCGTTTGAGAAAGACATTGTATTACATAGAAAATAAGTCTAGAAATAAATATTTTAATATTATCTATCGTGTTTCTGTTATTGTAAAAGCTACTACTGTTGGTTTAATTTTTGTAACCGAGGATCGAGGGTATATTTTAATATGCTACAAGACATGAACTCTTAAATGATAAGAATATATAGAAGTGTATGAGACAGAGAGAGAGGGAAGTAGAGGTGGGGGCAAAATAAAGTATATATAATGACCGATTTTGACATGGAAACTCATACTGTCCCAAAATGTCATCAAGTTCAGATGCAGGATATTCAACCGATGAAGACCGAACAGCTGAACCAAATGTTCAACATAGAGCGGTACGTAGGGGCGGTAGGTTCAGAGCTAGATTTTGCATAGTTCAATCCTATGTAAAATGGGGCCTTCACGTCAATTTATGTATGAATTGCTACATAAGTAGATTTCAAGGTTTGAATGATGTTAATTTTATTCAAACTCATTTTGCATTAGGATACAATAGGGCGATGCAAAATCACTCGAGATGTAGTGATTGTCGTGAAAGATTGTTTACGGTCTTTCACCAACAATCTTGCATTATTTGCAATAGAATATAAGTTCTATTACAAATGAAGCTACTACTACCTACCGCCCGAACCCTGACCCACCCTAACCCCCTTCGCCATGTCCTCGTTGGAGGGCCATGTCCTGGCACAGTTCGCCTTCGCTTCCTCCTTCAAGGGGCGTATCCCTGGAAGCACCACGGCTAGCTCTATCCGTTTTCTCAGGGGCGGCGGTCTGTGTAGGGCAGTTTGAAGTCGACCCAGGACCCTTCCTGGTGCCGGCCTCGGTAGTCACGAGCATGTACGGGTTTTCTTCGCCCTCAGCCGTCAGGGCTGGGGGAGTTTCGCTAGGTAAATTCTTTTCTTCAGTCATTTTACGGTTTGCCACACTTGGCTTCGTCTTCGCCGACCTGGGGCAGGGTATGCCCAGGTGGTAGGTATTCGTATTCGTCCTCTAGGCTCTGGCACTAGCTGCTGGAGGTCTGGCCTCGACGGTCAGCTCTCGGCGTCGCCGGGTTCCTATTATTTCAACTCTAAATCTCGTTGCCACGTGGTTTTTCCTTCTTGCCGACCTGGTGCAGGTGATGCCCAGGTGGTAAACACTCGTACACGCCTCCCTGGCGATGGTCTCCGTCGCAGCAGTTATGGCACAGTTCGTCCAAGGTTGGCAACGTCGGCTATGACCGGTTCTCGTAACACTTTCTCTTAAAATTCTTTCGCCGCTAGGTTTTCTCTTCTTGCCGACCTGGTGCAGGTTATGCCCAGGTGGTAAACTCTTGTACACGCCTCCCTGGCGATGGCGTTTGTCGCAGCAGTTATGGCACAGTTCGTCCAAGGTTGGCAACGTCGGCTATGACCGGTTCTCGTAATACTTCTTCTTTAAATTCGTTCGCCGCTAGGTTTTCTCTTCTTGCCGACCTGGTGCAGGTTATGCCCAGGTGGTAAACTCTCGTACACGCCTCCCTGGCGATGGCGTTCGTTGCAGCAGTGGTGGCACAGTTAGTCCAACGTCGGCAACGTCGGCGATGACCGGTTCTCGTAATACTTCTTCTTGGAATTAATTCTCTAGGTTGGCAAAGGATCTCGAACGATTGGCCCTCCTCCGACGATCGTGAGCTGTCACTTTCCCCTAGGTGCGTGCAAAATCTGTCCGTATTCCAGGTACAAACTTCTAAGACGGCTAGGAACCACTGTCTCCTTACAGTATCGGGCTCGACTACGGCGTCCTCCACCGGTGCTTCTTCAGCAACACCTTGCTTTTACTTTAGGTTCACGTGCGCCGCCTTGGCACACCCAGGTCTCGGAATCTCCAAGATCAACTGGCAATTCGCTTGGTGACGGTCGTCCAAAGAAAAGACTTATGCAGATTTTAAAACCGGAACAAATGCTCAACAATACTACTAGACGTTTACTCGTTTATGGTTCTGCACCGACTGATCGTTCCCTTCGAAATCACGCTATTTATAGCCGATTTCCACGCTTGAGCGTCAAAACACCCCCCCTCTGAAGAGCATATGTTACGGTATGTTTATTTAACCGTACTCATCTAGTACGATTACACAATATTTATAATCTCAACACTAAAAATAACTAAGTACATAAACAACAATACAAAAAATAACCAAGTCCATATAACACTACAAAAAATAACCAAGTCCATATAAAACATATTTAAAATCTCTGTCGCTTCTTTTTGTGAGAAGTCTTTTCTTTCTTCCTTGAACGAGGTGATCCCTCAACCTCCATGGCTCTATCTTCATCCAGTGACTCTTCTTCAGGTGACCTGGCATAGGCCTCCTGTGGGTAGTTCTCTGGCGACCTGGGGGACTCCTCGGAGGCTTCAGGTGGCTTCTCTCTAGGCTGCCTCAATGTTGCTACGGCGACCTCGAGTTGAGGGGCCATAGCTTCCTCCACGTCTGGTGGCTTCTCTTTAGGCTGCCTCAATGGTACCTCGGCGACCTCGGGCTGAGGGGCCGGAATTTCACGTATTTCAGGGGGTTGTCCATGGGGTTCTTCCTCTTCACTTGGATCACTATCTTTCTCAGCACTCGAGCTGCTACTCTCACTCACGCTTAGGACCGTGGCGCGTCTTAGATCATTAATGTGTATTTTTGATGAAGCCCCATCTTTATCAATCTGGTAGGTTGAAGATCCTAGGACTTCTAAAACTTCGTATGGTCCTACCCATTTTGGCGCAAATGGGTTTCTCGGAACGAAATTCTTAACCCACACCCTTTCTCCAACTCTAAATCTAATCGTTGGTATTCTTGGGGTAGGGGCATATTTTTGCTGATAGACCTTCTGGTTTTGATTTGCCTCTCGTCTAATCCGAATCATTTCTTCGGGGCGTGGTACCGCCTCGACTTCGTCACGTTCAATAGCCCATTCCCCTGGTCTCTTCAACTCGTATCCTAGTAGTAGTTCTCCTGGGGTTCTTTGGGTGGCTTCGTTTCTTCGCGTTCGTAATGCATAGAGGACCTGCGGAATTTGCGTATCCCATACTGCCGTAGGTCGCTCTAAGATGGCGGCGCTTAAGGCTTCCTTCATTTCCTGCCATCTTCGTTCCGTTGGATTCGCTTGCTGATGATAAATGGGGGAGGATGTCCATTTGATATGATTTGACCTGCAAAATTGTCCGAATACTGCTCCTCTAAACTGAGCACCATCATCTGATCTTATTTCCTTTGGATATCCATATCTACTAAACACCTCATCCTTCAAAAATTTAATAACCTTTGATGCGGTTACTCTAGCTACCGGAATAGCTTCTGTCCATTTAGTAAATACGTCCATCGCCACTATCAGAAATCGGTTCTTCCTGTTAGTCTCCTCATATGGACCCATTATATCACACGCTATCACTTGGAATGGTGCTTCTGCTGTAATACTCCCCAGTGCAGCTTTCTTTTGAGGTGGCCCTGCCTTGACTTGTTTACAAATATCGCATCCTTTTGTATATTTCCGGACCTCTATTCCAAATTGCCCCAATAGTAGTAACGGCGAATAGCTCTACTAGTTTCCTGCGCTCCTGGATGGAGGGCTTCACTATACGAATGGTAGGCCTCAAACACGTCCTGTTTGTCAAATTTGCCCACCACTAAACACAATTTATTCAAGTATAGTCTAAATAGGTGTTCATCTTGCACGATATGGTAGTTCCACCATGATGGCCGCTGCTCTGGAGGTTTCTTGGCTTCCTGTAGCCACTGTCTCTTAGTTTCCTTTGTTTCATCGTCCTCATCTTGTCCCTCTTTCACCCGCTCTTCCAGGCTCTGAATCTCCTGGGGCTGGAACATAGCTATCAAATTTTTGGGTTTCTCTTCCTTCATAGGTGGGACCATTCTTTCTTCATTAAACGTTTCAGGATCTCTCACTGTATCTTCTGGGTTCCTTGACAGGTAATCTGGAAGCGCATTTTCTTTTCCCCGACAGTGGATAACCCGAAATGAATATTCTTGAAGCAGTAATGCCCATCTTGTCAACTTCGATTTGGTGTCTTTAAGACGGTGCAACCACGTTAACGCTTGGGAGTCGGTCTTTAAAATAAATGGGGCATCTTCCAAATATTGCCGGAAATGCTTAATCGCCCAGACCACGGCCATACATTCTTGCTCGTTTACGTGGTATGCCTGTTCCGTTTTGTTAAGTTTATGTGATGCGTATGCAATAATACGTCGTTCTTCTTGGTCATTCATTTGGTAGAGCACTGCGCCTATTCCTATTTTCGAAGCATCTGTTTGTAAGTAGAATTGTTTCCCTGGATGCGGTCTCCATACCTGCATTGGCTGTGCCATAAATTTCTTCGCCTCATTAAACGCTTCCTGTTGCTTGGCTTGCCAACGGAAAGGCTTTTCTTTCTGCAGCAAGAGCGTCAGAGGCTCCAATCGCTCCGCTGCCTGGGGAATATATTCTCTTAGCCAGTTTACTAGGCCCAAAAATGATTGTAACTGTTTTTTGCCTGTTGGTGGAGGGAATTTTTCCACGTCAATTAAATGCTTCCGCTGTGGGGTATTATAGTCTTCCTTGACTTTAAATCCCAAGTATTCCAACTCATTGACTCCAATTACGCATTTCTCTGCCCCGCATCTCAGCTGGTAAGTCGAGAGTCTTTCCAACACCTTCCGGAGGTGTTGTCGGTGTGTTCTATGATCTGGTGAAAAAATGATCACGTCATCCAGGTATACTCTCGTAAACTTCTGCAGTTCTCCACTCAGAACCTCCGACATCAGTTTCTGGAATGTGGCTGGCGCATTCCTGAGGCCAAAAGGCTTTACATTAAATTCGTAAGTGCTTCCATCCAATAAACCGAATGCCGTTAGGTGTCTGTCTGCTTCTGCTACCGGTATTTGCCAATATCCGGCTTTAAGGTCCAGGGTAGAGAAAACTCGGGCTTCTCCAATTTCTTTTAAGGTGTTAGGGATTACTGGCAGTGCTGCCACTTCCTCTTGAGTCACTTCATTTAATTTTCTATAGTCTAAGCAGAATCTCATTGTTCCATCCTTCTTTGTCACTGCCACCACCGGCGCACAATATTCAGAGGTGCTTGGCGAGATAACTCCCGCCCGAAGCATCTCTGCTACTTGCTCCTGAACTGCTACTCTTTTAATTTCCGATAAAGCGTATGGCCTTACTCGGATTGGTTTTGCATCTGTTAATCGGATCCGGTGTTGGGTAGCCTTCGTTGTGCTTTGCTGCATACTTTCCTTGAACAATTCTGCGAAGTCTATTAAAATTTGGGTATATTCTACCTTGTCTGTCTCCGGTACATAAGGGATAGTAATACTATCCTCGTCTTCTTCGTCTGCGTCCCGCTTCCCCCAGTAAACTATGTCTCTGGCGGTGTTACCTAGGTATATACAACATCGGTTTATGTCCATTACTACTTCATTATTCTTAAACCATGGCATTCCCAAAATGACATCTTCGTTTAACTCGTCCATGATCGTAAATTTAGTTAGCATTGTCATATTTTTGATCTTTACCCGCTGTTGTATATCTCCTCTCGTTGCGTGATGGGTTTCGCCGCAGGCTAGCCTCATTTCGCCCCTCGGAGCTCTATTCCTAATCGACAGGGGTAGCAGCGTACTTCTAATAATATTTCGGCTGGCCCCAGTATCGAGTAATGCTCTTACTGGGGTTCCTTCTATTATTATGTCGATTCTCGGCAATGTTGCAGAATTCAAATTTAATAGCGTATTCGCTATTCCCTGCTTCCTATTCCATTTTTTCCTTTTCCTTCTAGTTATCCTTTTAGGTTTTGTCTGTTGCCTGGGTTGGTTGTCGTCACATATGTATCGCCGATACCCCTCCTCCAAGGGTGGCATCCATCCTTGCTTAATTTTTCCTCTATTTTTCCGTTTCTGCCGGACTTCTCTTTGCGTTGGCGGCATTTGCCGGTTACCTAGTGGCCGCGCCAGACCTCTAGGTTCATCCGCATAGCTTGGCCTCTTGCCTCCTTCCTTTAATTGAGGCGGCATCCGCCATTTCCATGGTGGCATCTCCTCTTCCATTATGGTATTCATCGAATCATTAATCTCCACGTCCATTCCATCTTCCTCCTCCCATAATCGGCGCTTTGCTCTGGTGTTAAAAGCTGGGCATTCCATGGGTAGGTACGTCGACGATTCGCGATAGCTTAGGCCAAAGGGCCTAACGTCGTCACAGGGTTCTTTGTTACTCCTATCGCCTGAGTAAGTCATCGAGTTGGGCGCCATGTCCTGGCACAGTTCGCCTTCGCTTCCTCCTTCAAGGGGCGTATCCCTGGAAGCACCACGGCTAGCTCTATCCGTTTTCTCAGGGGCGGCGGTCTGTGTAGGGCAGTTTGAAGTCGACCCAGGACCCTTCCTGGTGCCGGCCTCGGTAGTCACGAGCATGTACGGGTTTTCTTCGCCCTCAGCCGTCAGGGCTGGGGGAGTTTCGCTAGGTAAATTCTTTTCTTCAGTCATTTTACGGTTTGCCACACTTGGCTTCGTCTTCGCCGACCTGGGGCAGGGTATGCCAAGGTGGTAGGTATTCGTATTCGTCCTCTAGGCTCTGGCACTAGCTGCTGGAGGTCTGGCCGCGACGGTCAGCTCTCGGCGTCGCCGGGTTCCTATTATTTCAACTCTAAATCTCGTTGCCACGTGGTTTTTTCTTCTTGCCGACCTGGTGCAGGTGATGCCCAGGTGGTAAACACTCGTACACGCCTCCCTGGCGATGGTGCCCGTCGCAGCAGTTATGGCACAGTTCGTCCAAGGTTGGCAACGTCGGCTATGACCGGTTCTCGTAATACTTTCTCTTAAAATTCTTTCGCCGCTAGGTTTTCTCTTCTTGCCGACCTGGTGCAGGTTATGCCCAGGTGGTAAACTCTTGTACACGCCTCCCTGGCCATGGCGTTCGTCGCAGCAGTTATGGCACAGTTCGTCCAAGGTTGGCAACGTCGGCTATGACCGGTTCTCGTAATACTTCTTCTTTAAATTCGTTCGCCGCTAGGTTTTCTCTTCTTGCCGACCTGGTGCAGGTTATGCCCAGGTGGTAAACTCTTGTACACGCCTCCCTGGCGATGGCGTTCGTTGCAGCAGTGGTGGCACAGTTAGTCCAACGTCGGCAACGTCGGCGATGACCGGTTCTCGTAATACTTCTTCTTGGAATTAATTCTCTAGGTTGGCAAAGGATCTCGAACGATTGGCCCTCCTCCGACGATCGTGAGCTGTCACTTTCCCCTAGGTGCGTGCAAAATCTGTCCGTATTCCAGGTACAAACTTCTAAGACGGCTAGGAACCACTGTCTCCTTACAGTATCGGGCTCGACTACGGCGTCCTCCACCGGTGCTTCTTCAGCAACACCTTGCTTTTACTTTAGGTTCACGTGCGCCGCCTTGGCACACCCAGGTCTCGGAATCTCCAAGATCAACTGGCAATTCGCTTGGTGACGGTCGTCCAAAGAAAAGACTTATGCAGATTTTAAAACCGGAACAAATGCTCAATAATACTACTAGACGTTTACTCGTTTATGGTTCTGCACCGACTGATCGTTCCCTTCGAAATCACGCTATTTATAGCCGATTTCCACGCTTGAGCGTCAAAACAGCTATATAAAGACTTGAGTGTAGTTAGTTGTTTAATGTCACATACCCAGGGTGGCACAATACTTTTCGAGAAATAATTTTTCGATTGTGCTACCATGGGTAGAGACATGCGGGACCGGTAGAAGTCGGTTCAGCGGACTCAACGACTCCGTAGAAGGACTACGATAATTCCTACTGTCTCTCTCTCCTATGCGACCACCCGAACAATTACACCTCCTAGGTCCTTTTTGAAGGGAAAATTAAGACTTCAGCGTAGTGGATCACTTGATTGTGCTACGGTATTATTATTATTATTATTATTGAAAGCCTACCACCGTAAGCATATTATTAAAATTTTACTATGGTAAGGTGACTGTTAATAAAACACTTTAGACATTTTGTATTATTTATATAGGTAAAAAATTATGTATATAGTCATACAATATTCTAGCATTTGTTACACTACAAGAACAAATATTTAAACTATGATAGGAGCAATACGTAATATTCATTTTAAATTTTGGTACATACATTAATAGAATCAGTAGTGAATTCTAAATTAACAATAGAAGGAGTTTTAAGGTTCATATCGGAAAAAGTGTTTATTAAAAAATCCTTCTTAACTTGTCCCTTGACATAAATAGTGTCGACATCGTGCAGAGCGTCGTAGAGAAGCGATAAAAGTTGGTCGAGATCCGTTTCACCATAAGTATAGCAGAGTCCATGTCGGTTTCCATATAAATACAACGCCTGCTTCTGACATTCATACGATAGTTCTTGAAACGGTATTGTTGGTTTAAAGAAGTAACTTTTCATCTGCGTTCCATCATAAATAACTAACTCTTTAGGTTGAAATTTTGAAACGCAGAATCCTTGAACGTCGATTACAACAAACTTCATCTCAGCGAAGCTTGGAGCAAACTAATTTTAAACTGAACTCTCGGAATATTTGAAGGGTATAGTAAAATTTACACCCCCACCCCTAAAATATGGTTATAAATACGTGTGCACATATCAGAATGTATCATTTCTCATCCAACCATGGACGCTAGCAGACTTATGCTCTCGAGCACTAGAAAACGGAAGATCGATGAGTACTGGCTGGCATCAAAAAAGAAATTTGAAGATAAGCCAGTAGCGGTGGTGAAACTTACCGTTCAAACACCACCACCTGTGGTAGTAGCGATTGACGACGACGAGGAAGAAAGGGTTGGAGCGCCCGAACCACCACGTCGGCTTCGTCGTCGTCGTCGAGCGGCATCGCAATCTATTCAGGTCGCCAGAGGGGAACAGCCGAATTAGCTGGTTTCCCTCATCCTACAAAAAAACGGTCCTTTTCAGGACCACACTTATACTTTGAGCGTAGTTAGTTAGTTAGTTAGGCAGAAGTCCCATTTTTGGGATGATACAATACCAACATGTGGTATTTGTTATCATCGCATAATAGAAAAACTTCAAGGGATTTTCTGCAGTACATAATTCATCGCATTTCTCTCAAATTAGTTAAAAATAAAAATCTTGTGTTTGATTGTGTTACTATTGGTAGAGACCGAGTAATGTTTATTATAAATGGCTATAAGGCACATCATTCAAATATTATTATCCCCCACTACAATGTTAGCATATAAAAGTAGGCATGGCCGGAGTTGAGCGTGGGAACTTTTTGATGACCGTGGGAAAATTTTGTTGAGGGCGTGGCACTTTTCCTGGAAGCCACCATCCTCTCTTAACCTAAGTGGAACCCAGCTACTATCGCCACCTAGTAAGTGACGTCATAACTGCTCGATGCCGGTAATATAGGGCCCTATTGGCCTGGCAGGTCAGCGAGAGCTGTAGCGCCACCTGCTTTTCATATAAGGCATCTTGTTTACCGCGATGGTAGGTATGACGTTGTAAATCAGTTAAAATATTTTAAAATATAATAATAACAGAAAAAAAGTTTTTGTCCTCGGTGGGATTTGAACCATAATCCTCTGGGGCCGAACCTCAAAGCCTTGCAAAATACGCTACGAGAGCATATAGATTAAAACTGCTAAACAATGTTAGACAACGTGAAACCACGGGGGCACATCTGATTAGATTGCTGGAACAAAAGGTCCTTAAGTGGGATTATGGTGGTGTTTTATAATGTACAAAATTAGGGTAAACCAGGCTGGGAACTGCAATGTTAATTTTCGGAGGGATTTTTATGACTCATATCTCCGGAACCAATGGGCCTAGGATATTGCGCATGCGAAGTTGGGGTCTATGAAATGGGTTCTTGCGCGTGACCCGAAAACGACACCTGTCACCTGTCAATTAAGAACTGTCACCTGTCAGATGTCACCTGTCAAATGTCAAAATCGACAGCTGATGTATGTCACGTGTTTAGGGTGACGTCATGAGTCGTTTAAAAAAAGAACCGGGTTGATCGGGCCAATAGGGCCAAAGTTGATATAGCTAATGCCCGAACGGCAGGAGGGTGAAAGATTGCAAATACATATCGCGGGTTTAGGATGACGTCCTGAGTCGTTTAAAAAGAAGAACGGGGTTGATCGGGCCAATAGGGCCAAAGTTGATATAGCTAATGCCCGAACGGCAGGGGGGTGAAAGATTGCAAATACATATCGCGTGTTTAGGGTGATGAAATAAGTTGTTTAAAAAAAGGACGGGGTTGATCGGGCCAAATCACAAAAGTATTTTGAGGATCCCCCTGTATTTCAAATTTTATTATATCCTTCAAGCTTTTAATTGAATTTTAATAATCGATTGTCAGTTCAAAGGATGGAAAATAACCTTGACGAGTGCGATGCAAATGTAGTATCATTATGCAAAACACTAATTATACACGAGGCTTGTCTAGATAATGATTTATTTATGCTAATTGACTACTGCTAATTTACAACAATATTTTGTGTCATTTATATGCAAAAGTGCATTTCTTAAACAGATAATTACTTGCATAATTTTATACAAAAATCTATACAGGGAAGATGTAAAGTAAGTATACAAAGACCTCCCAGGCCCCCCAAATTCCCTAAAATATATATTCCCGACGAAATTGTGACCTTAGTATAGCTAATACATGTCGCGTGTTTGAGGTGACGTCATGAGTCGTTTACAAAATGTCGACCCGAGTAAAGTTGTTTTATACCAAATAAAAGACTAGTTATACTTTAATATATTTATTGATTTTAGCTGTTCTTGTTGCGTTTTTAATAAACATGCTTTGTTTTTAAATCATAGTTTCATTTATTACAAAAAGATTCAAGTATATTAATCTTTAAAGCAAACACAATTTATCTTCTATAAATTCTCAATGTGTTTAGAGAATAAATCTATAAGACTTTCATCCCAACAAAACAAGTATTGCTCATTTTCTTCAAATGTTAAACATCGGCTGCCGAAGTATGTATGGAAACGCAAATTGTAGTTGTCAATTATAATAGTAGTTTCAGGCCAGTATCCATGAACACCGCTGTAGGTAGTTATAAACTCCTCAAAATCATAATTGGAAAAATATAGCTCTCCTTCAGCAATCTCAACGATAACTCGCTCGTCTGCAGTAGAAAATGTTACTGTAACGTCATCTCCAACTTCATATCTGATTTGAACACTCATCTTGAATATTAAGTCTTGACAGTAACTTAACCAAAGATTTTCGGTCTTCGTAAAGCTTTATACGTTTCTTCAGCGCACGAATATTACTTAAATGATCTTTGATCTTCTCTTCAACTACCTTCGTCATAGGTTCGAGAACAACTGACAGTTTCGAAACAGAGCCTAATTCTAAATAGATCCGTTGTGAACGGACTTTGTTCAACAGACCCTGTTCAACAGACCCTGTTCAACGGACCCTGTTCAACGGACCCTGTTCAACGGACCCTGTTCAACGGACCCTGTTCAACGGACCCTGTTCAACAGACCCTGTTCAACGGGCCCTGTTCAACGGACCCTGTTTAACGGACCCTGTTCAACGGACCCTGTTTAACGGACCCTGTTTAACAGACCCTGTTGACCTCTCTGTTACAGAACACAACCCCGATAAAGAAACAAAAACGTTTGAGCTACGTGGGAAATAAATAAAAGCTGGTTTGTTGAAAAATTTAAATATTTATTAAGGTAAAAGACTATAAATATATCGATACAACACTTTGGCATTTCTAATACTACAAACATGAATATCTAAAATGTGATATTTACAACCATCAACTCTCTCTCCCTTCTCTAATTTTGGTACATCAATGCTGTCTTCTAGGTTTATAATATATGGCATCCTGCAGTTTAACTCCGAAAATGTTTTAACTAAAAATTCCTCTTTAACACGTCCTTTAACGTAAATAATGTCTGCGTCTATCAGATTGTTGGATATGATATTATGTAGTTCCTTGTAATCGGTATCACCATAATTATAAAGGATACCATGATGATTTCCAAATAGATATTTGACTTGTTTCTTGCAAGCCTTACTTAAGGTGTCGAATGGTTTAACTGGTTTAAAAAAGTAACTTTTCATACTATTCCCATCGTAAATAGCCAATTCTTTGGCGCAAAATTCAGGTATGTTAAATCCTTGAATATCGACTACAACGAACTTCATTGTCTGAAGACTCAAATCAAACTGATTACATAAGGTCTCTTACTTGTCCAGTTAAAGCTTGATACTCGAGAATACGATCGTGAACAATGATACAGAAGGCACGCGCATTATTCGAAAAGTTTTCAGAACTTTGAAATTCTAACTTGACATCAACTGTTGCACTCTTGATGCTCTCGTTTTGTTTAGAACAATCAATTACAAAAAGAGTCCTTTTGGCAAACGCCGCAAAATCCAATAGTGGTTCACTAGTCGGCTTGCCTAGATATGATTTTTGAAATTCCGTGTACATCCTGTAAGCTTCCGTAAACTGTCTATTGTTAAAGTTTAAGTTTAACGATTCATATGGATACACTTCGGAATTTAGAAACAATTTAACATCTGTGATATTCAAATTATCTAAATATGTACAGTCGGACTGAAAATTATCCTTACGATTGTCCATAAAAAATACAATGACATATCGAGCACGTTCAGACATTGTTTTAACGGTCCAAATATCTTTCTTAGTTGTTTTTAATGCGGGTAATTCGTGTATTTCCCAATTTCGAAAAGGGATAAAAATCGGTTTATTTTCAGCAATGTCATCTAAAAGTCTCAATTTTATTGCGTCGCTCGGATATATGTGTCTAACTTTCAACTCGATAGACTTTAAAGTTATGGTAGCCTTTTTATCGCCATTAGCAGTAACATTTCTATAGCAGTTATCATCATGTCGAGCACGTACAAGCTTAATTTTTTGTTTTCCCCATAATTACATTCTTATAATCAGCAAAAACACCTAGCAAGAAAGAGAGA